>BMAU01004375.1:0-183108 GCA_019973935.1 Trichonephila clavipes
ATTTTTCAAGGATTAAAATTATATGATAATGTTCATCTTTGATCTAATTGTTCCTATGTATGCTGAAAATTATGATAATCGATTAACAATGACAGGTAAATGTGATAAATGGCAGGAATGTGGCGTTAACTTAATACTTTATCTCAAAAATCATAAATAAATGTCACTTGTTAAACAGTATCACATTGTAGATTCCACATGTTTTACAGCTGTGGTAGCCGAGTGATCACAATTGAGGATTCCATCATCTAGCAGGGCTCTAATACACGTTAACTTTCTAAATGCTTAAAGTACTTTCATTGCCGTCATAACATAATCGACTGGGTTCCAGGTCGGATATCATCCTCGTTACTTGATTGTTATTCAAATAATGAGGTCCGTCTCATTGCGATATCCCTCATGTTTCCTCTGAATGAGACATTAATAAACTATCGATTTATTTGCATGTTCTTAAAAATAAATCCTTTAAATACACAAGTTAATAAATGTAAAATTAAAAATTTTTCCAACTGTAATGTACTGCTTTCGTTAGCATAAAAATATCAAATCCTTTGAATATCAGATATTTGGTATCTGCCGTTTTTTAGAATTATATTTGTAGTACAAATATAAGAATATACGTAAAGTAAAATTATTCATTCAGATCTGAACCGAAAACCATTATTTTTGGCAGAACGGAAACCGGAAGAGAAACGATATATATATTTTTATAGTTGAACTGGAACAAAAAAAATTACGGTTCGAAGTCCTGGCTCTATATATTTAGAAATCACTTATTCAAGGTATTATTCAAGAAAAAAAAATAGTGTACTCTTCCAGATATACATTTGGATAAAGAATTTGATTTCTTTTAACTGAACAATATTTCGATATATGTAGAAGTCTAATTTTTTTCCAGGAGCTTTTTCTTATTTTTAAAGTTAACATTTTTTCCCAGAGTATAATGCGCACTCATGAATTTCGATCTTATTTTCTGTGTTCAAATAGTGCGTTATACGCCGGCTTTTACGGTAATTAATTGTTTCTATAACTGTTACGGTTATTTTATTTCAGACATATATGTTTAGTTTGTTGGGTTAACTGACAAATAATCATTTTTTTTAAACAAATTCTTACATTTTTTTTTTCGTATAATATTAGTGGCGTTTCGAAAATTTACTGAGTGCGTACTTTATACTTCCAACGCCATTGTGCTCATAAATAACGAAATAAAATGGAAAGAAAGTACAGATACATTTTAAAACGATACCACAGAACACACGTGAATATGAAGATATATATTTCTCGAAAATTAAGCCCATTTCTGGATATTTTAAAATAAACTTTAAATTACTACTATATATATATATATTCTAAGAATGAAAATGTTGGGAAAAGAAATTTTTCTAAATGAGAGAGAGAGAGAGAGATTTCGTTTAAATAATTTCTGCTACGTTTTATACTTTCTTGATTATCTCTTATTGTAACCATAAGAAAGTCAATAATTAGTGTGTGAAAATTCTTGTAAAATAATATGCAAAATCTAAATAAGTTTTTGGAAATTATAATTTAATGGCTAATTTTTATTTTTGCTCGAAAACGTATTATTTTATGTCATATTTTCGTATTAATTCTCGAGCAGTAGCTTTACAGGAGGAAACATACTTTAGGAAAGGAGAAAATTGATGTGCTTCGAGTGACACAACATCGATCAGTAAATATTTCTTAAGATGAATCCAAATTCCATTAATGACTATATCTTCATTATACTTGCCTGTTATAAAAACAAACCCCTGATGAAGGGATTCAAGTGGTACTCTATTTCAGGACTTTTGATTTAAACCCTGAATGAAGATTTGTATGTGTGAGCATGTTAGAAGAGGAAACCTCTAAAATAATTGCAAAAATTGAGAATTATGTGAATAAATGTGTTGATGATAACTTGAGCGAATAATATGGATGTGATATGGAAGTTAGAACAGTGAGGTGTTTCTTATACAATAGCCACGAATCACTTTATTTATATTTTACTAAAGATAGAAAATAAAAATTTATGTATAAGTTTATTTATATAGTTAAGTTTATAATAGCTAAAATTTTTGCAGTAAATTTAATTCTAAAATTTAAAAGGAAACAGTATTAGACGAATTTTTTTTTAGAAATGTGAATAAATGAGTCTTTCACACATACAGAAAAAACAAATCACTAATTACAAAAATGAACTTAAGCTAATAATTAAAAATATCACTTGCCTGTACAAATTCATTTTGATATAAGAACGAATTCATTTACCTTTAAAATTTACATTGATATTACCAATAAATATATATTATAAAAAAACATAAATTTTCTTTATTTATAAGTGACTTCTTTTTCTTACATAAGGATAAAACTCGAAACATGTAATTCATTTACAAAGTATTATTAATCACAGTAAATGGAATATTAAAATTATATAACAATTTTTTTATTTGTAATTGAGTTCCTCATTTACTAAGCTCAAATATATATTTCTTCTACAAAATTGAATCCATTAAAAATATTTTGATTTACGTGAATGAAAAAAAAAGAACCGATTGTTATTTTTACAGTGAAAATTTCATAGCTGTTATACTCAAGACACGGAAGAAAAAACTGCCTGAAAAACAATCTCCCAAATTGGGACAAAACTTTTATGTTTCAATGAACCACAACGGCATAGAAAAATGCTATAACGCCAAACCAGGCAACCCGGAATAATGACGTCATTGCACATCTACCAATGACAAGCAACCTCTTTTCCTTTGACCGTGCCGAAGAGGAATGCCCGAGGGTGTGAGGAAAAAAAAAGTGCTCTTTATTTAACGCTACGCCTGCAGACGCAGTTTAAGAAACTGGTGACAACAAATAGAAGTGTTGCCAATATGCACATAAATGTTAAAAAAGAATTATTGATTTGGATTCCCTTTATTTTTACTTTATTTTATATCAATTTTGCACTGTTGAAGATGATATGTGTAGAATAAATTAAATGGTGCAATTCAATTTAACTGAACCATTTTAAAAAAAGTTTTAAGTATAAATTTGTATCGCCCAAAATTTTTATTACTTGAATTAGGTCCCAGTTAAAATAGCGATAAACCATTGCTTCAATATTGACAAAGGTTTGAGCAAATAATTTAGTAACCTTTTCCTGACTAAAAACCTGTTAATTTTAGTGTAAAAGAATAAATGTATTATAAAGCAATATTTCTAGCTGCACAACTAATGTAATCAGACTGATTGTTCATTAACGCCGCCAGGGCCGGCTCTAGCAGTTTTGCCACCCCGGACAAAATGGAAAATGCCACCCCCTCCCCTCTATATTACTAGCTAGTATACCCGTTCTTCGCATGAGTGAACTGAAAAATTAAACAACACAGATTGAAGGAAAAAGAAGTTTTTAATGAGTTAATTTTATGTGAATTGAAAATTAAACAAAAAAAAAAGCTTTTTGCATATCTCAGCTAAACAAAAAAAGAAAGAAAAAAATACCTTTGTTAAATTTTAACTATGTTGATCTAATAGCCGATAAAAAGGCTTTTTTAAATTTATAATTCCTCGTAACACTCTTGAGGGTCGATTTTTCAAACTACCTCCCTAAGCTAATCTCTGCTCAGCAAAAGTAACACATTCTTAAAAGTTTTGCGTAATTAACGCTTAAAGTAGTGTAAATAATTTATATCTGAAAGTGTAATACATTAATATTACTTTCTGTTGTATTTATTTTATTTTAAAATTGTAATATTCGCAAGCAACGCCGTTTCTTAAATTATAATGGCGATTCAATGAAAAACATAGCGAAATGTTAACGATAGAGTCAAGTTGGCAAATGCCTAGCTACTTTCGTAGCTCGAGCTTTATTAGAGCTTTGTAAGACCCACCGTGTAGGGGAACGATGCACGTTAATACTTTATTCAACCGCATTATGATTTACTGCAGTTTTTTTCATACAATATTTTTTTATCACTACATGTACAAATTAAGGGATATACCTAAACAAAATACTCCACTTTGGAAAATTTAACCCGTTAGAGCTAATAAATTAATTAAAGATATTCCACTGTAAAATTAATTATGTACACCGTTCACTTAAAATAAGTAGTCAAATCATTTTCCAAGGTCTTCATTAACAGACAAAACCATAAGACACATAAATTTTGACATGAACTATTTTTTTGTGACAAAAATAATAATCTTTGCAATCCGCTGAAAACGCAATATCTGCTACAAAACTGTTCGCCTTCCCCACTAAAGTACTCATCATAGAACCCGTGCTGCCATATATCTTGGAAGAGTGGATTTCAAAGAATATTACAGCTAAGTATTGGTAGAATATTCCTTCTAAGTTGGCGTGGTGTGGTAGTTAGAAGAAGGGGGTGCCAGCTCAAGTGTCGTTCCCGTAACTTGACCATTGTTCAAAATTACGTGGTCCGTCTCCAAAAGCCCTCGTGTAGCTGAACAGTGCGACGTTAATATTCACTCACTCACTCACTGCAAAAAATACAGTGCAGTAGTTATAATTACACTGCTGGACAATTGCTAAGGACGGATAACACTATCATCCATAGCAACCGCAAAATGTGGAAAATTAGAATAAGTGCGGGATATTAGTAAGAAGAAGTATGAGTATGCAAATTTTTTTCCCACGTCTGTTCATCACGTGATAGCATTCATAAGAGCTTTAAAGGTTTTGACGCGTGTGGACAGTTGCTGTTTCAAGTCAAAGTTTTACAGGAAAGATTTAATAGACAAACTTAAAATTTTGGCATGTCTTCCCGACATCACATAGATGATTTTATGCGTGGCCGAATTATTGGAAAGATCGAAGAAGGGCGAAAAATAACAGATGTTGCCAGGAGTTCGACATCGCTCACAGCGTTGTTTCACGGCTGTGGAAGTCATTTAAAACTACTGGAATGTGTAGTAGACGGCACGGGGAGGTCGTGTTAGAAGTACGACGCCTGCATAAGACAGATATATCGTCCTATCAGCAAAAGGAACAGGCGCACCACAGCTCAGCAGGTGGCAAATCAGTTTCTTGCTGCCTCAGGAAAGCATCTCCCGAAAAACTGTTGCCAGACTTTTGAGGGGAGGAGGACTATACGCACGCAGACCTGTTGTATGTGTCCCATTGACCAGACAGCACCGTACTGCCCGTTTGCAATGGTGTCGTGAGCATCACAATTGGACTGAACAGGACTGGGCATGCGTACTATTCTCAGATGAGAGTAGGTTCAGTCTGTCACCGGATTGTAGACGCCAACTGATCTGGCGCGAGAGTGGTACTGCTTATCGTCCAGAAAATATCCAGGAAAAGGACCGATATCCGACATGCAGTATCATGGTGTGGGCCGGCATCATGATCAATGGCCGCACGCGCCTACATGTGGTTGCGAATGGGACTATGACGGGCCAACGATACATTGATGAAGTTCTTCTTCCTCATGTTCGTCTTTACCGTGGTGCTGTCGGTGATAAATTTGTTTTTATGGACGACAACGCAACATATCATCGAACACTCGCTGTTCAGGATTGTCTAGACAGCGAGGGTATTCAACGTCTCGTATGGCCAGCGCGTTCTCCACATCTAAACCCCATTAAAAATATGTTGGATGCTTTGGGGAGGCAAGTTGCTGGTCGAAACTATCCTCCGACAAACACGAACACCCTCATCCGTGCACTCACAGAGGAATGGGATAAATTGCCTCAACAGCTGCTGGATAATGTTGTGCAAAGTATGGTACGACGTGTGGAATGTTGCATCACACTCCCCGGTGGACATATCCCATACTGATACCTTTCTTTAAGGTGCCTGCTGACTTTTAGATGCATTGTTCCATTTCTTCGTACGCAGATCAAATGAACATTTTTTTTTCTTTCAGATGTTTCACAGCTTTTGTACTTTCCAGAACAATAAATATTCTTTATTCTAATGTCTGAACAGTGTGGCAACTATATTTTATCCTACTAGGCCTCATGTCTCGCTTAATGTTATACTACATAGCAATTTGTGATCGGTCCTTAGCAATTGTCCAGCAGTGTAGTTTTATACTTAAAAATGAAATATCTGCATATTCAATTAAAATTACAGCGTTATAATTAACTACTAACCACAAAAAAATTATGAAAGTTTGTCCAAATGATGTAGTGTGAAAGTGAAAGTTTATTTATACTTTAAGTACTAGAAGCGATAAAAGTAGTTATTTTGAAAATAGATCAACTTCTTATTACCAAATGTGCATAATAAAATCATAAAAAAAAACATTAAAATAAAGAGGGATTTATAACAACCTCTCCCTTCAAAACTTAGTTTTATTCTGAAATAAAAAAATACGCATTATTCTGATCACAGGAATTAATTAGAAGCGAGCCCCTTGCGTAGCCAAAAGAAAAAGAGTTTTTCACAAACAAAAGATAGATATACGCTGACGTGGGCTTTCTTGCAGCTTTTTTGCTTGCAGATGGCAGAATTTTTTCCTTCTTACTTGACAAATATCGTTATATTTTGGACACTTTTTACAAATTTTTATAAATTATAGCCTATGGTATAAATTATAGCCTATGTGTTATTCTGATGTATAAGCTATATTACTGTAAAGTTTCATTAAAATCCATTCAGTTGTTTTTGCGTGAAAGACCCACAAAGATTCTCACAAATTTTCACATTTATAATATATATTAGATTTAAGGTCTTAAAAATTCGAAATTAAGGATATAATTACTTGTTATAGTTTCAAACGAGTGAAATGAATGAGAAGGAATTGTCTATTTAAGCATGCCAATTTCTTCGAAAAATAGTCTATTAATGGTGGGGATCACAAGTGTTTGTTTTAACTTATAGTAACTACACTCAAAACTAAAATAAAGCATTTTCTGGGATTTTCTATCTATCATAATCTCTTATTACCCTTGTCGCTTTTTGGGTAACTGAAACCGGACATCTTAAGAGTGAAAGGAATGTCCGTAGTGACCTCACTCCGGGATAGGGAGAAAGTTACTAGTGAAAGATGTGTAAACATATAAAATTTCATGCTTTAACATTACTCCCTCCTCGAACCCTTCAATTTCAACATAAAAGAAAACTGTCATTAAATATACAGAGTACAAAATAAAAAAAATTAGATACGTTTAATGAAATACCAAATTCACACCCAATAATATTTCAAAAAATTATCGAATTTTTTGTTACACACAATATATATATATATATATATATATATATATATATATATATATATATATATATATATATATATATATATATATGTGTGTGTGTGTGTGTGTGTGTATTTCAAATTTGATCCGAATGCCGCCCTTAAAATTTGCCACCCCGGGCAGAGATCCGGTTTGTCCAGCCCTGGAGCCGCCCTTGACACCGCACTAAGAGGATAGACGAGAACTTTTAGTGACTAAGAAGTCACTAAAGACTGATATTCAAAATCATGAATATCGGTCAAATGACGAGGAAAGCATTTGAGTAGGCATTAACATCTCTAAAACTTCATACTATGGTGAGGACTTAAAACCTTTACAGAGTGTACGTGTATCAACTTCTCTACACGACAGATCTTTTGCTACACCATCCATTACTCGTCGGAGACACTGCCAACCGTGAGTTCACAATTATGACCACTTAATTCACAATTATGACTACTTAATATCTCTCAGAAAAAGAGAGAGAGACAAAGACTCGTAACTTCCAATAATTCATAGTAAATCTTATTTCGCAAAAGATCGAATATTGGATTTAAAAACAATTACAACATTCCCCCTAGAAGTTTAGCTTAAGTAAAAACAGAAACTATAGGAAAAAGAATATTATTCTTTTCCTAATCTTAATTCATGGAAAATCATTATGTTATCAAAATTAAACTTTAGTTACATGGCTTGAAGTTGTATTTAAGTTAAAAAATTTATTTTTACCTTTATCGCTTATAAATTTTATGATAAAATGTTTTCTTTATTTTCGAGCATGTTTAACTATTATTGTATCTATTATTGTTGGCATTTTGTATTTATAGCGAGTTTTGGTGATCGTATAAAATTTAAATTGTATACTGTGGCATGAAATTGGTATATTGTTTTATACAGACTTATTACTCTGTTTGCTTCGACTATATATTTTTATAAAAATATTGGTGTCAAGGAATTACTTTTAAATAATCAATAAAAAAATTAAGGTGTCAGAATGCTTAATTATTCGTATATATATATATATATATATACTGATTTCATGCTAAGTGAACATTATGCGGTGTATTTTGTTACTGTTGAACTCGAAGGGGGGATTAACAAACAGGTTCAAGTAATAATCATACCAGGGATTATTCTATAGCAATTTTAATATGCATATTTCACGAGAGCAGCATTCTACATATACATACAAAGTCCTGTGCAGTACTATATCTAACAAAAACGATCTCTCCGTTAATCTTACAGTTAACATAAAACAAGGGTTCTAATAATAAAATAGTCCAATTGGCAAAATGCTCTTCTTTGACTCCACCCAAGCATTGCGTCATAGAGATAGTTCGTTGCGGTGGCCTTCAACAGTTACCGTTCTTTAATCATCTTAAATTCCTAATTCTTTGCGTAAATTTATCTAAAATTTTTGAGGATTTGGTAAAATTTCCTTTTTTTTCCCATCGTATATGTATTAATTACTTTGTACAGTTCTTACAGATATCAAGAGAGCATTTCGTGAAATTTGATTCGAGATAAAAGGCCCAGAAAAATGAAAAAATTAATCTGAAAAAGAAATAAACGCCTTCATTTATTTGATAAAAATGTAAAAAAATTGCATGCAGTCTTTAGAGCTTTTGGATAAATTGATTCCTTAAATGTCTTCGAAACTAAAGAAATGTTTTTAAAAAGATATTTTAAAACTATCTTTTGATAAAACGTGTTTAAAAGGTTTTTTTTTACTATTACCCCGTGTAGATGAGATACATGTTCTCTACTGTGATCCCATTTCTTCCAAAGGGGTCAAACATCTGTCAAGAGACAGAAATATTTTGCTCAAGCTTCTTTATCGTCAGAATATTTAGTGATAATGAAATACAACCAATAAAAACATTTAAAAACTGAGCTATAAATACGAGAACTATTTGAATGTGGGAATGCATATGTTTTTTCAAGTTATCAGGCCGTAGTCTTGAATCTGTTTTGAGAACATTCATATCCTGTATACCCGGTATTGAAAAAATGTTTACATATGAGTGTAAAAGATTTATAAATTAAAATGCTTAAGGATTTATATCTCGTATAATCTTGTTTTTTGTGAGAAAAAAAATGTCACTGTAAATCATGACGTTTATAAGTTAAATATATGCATTATAAAAATATAATTTGATAACCAAGTAAAAAAGTATATTATGCCTAAATGTCTTCTACCAATGATTCGATTTTCAGTCAACATAAATGCATAGCTGAATGTGTGCTTAGAAACTTTTCGGAAATGTGTGAATCAAACTTTGAATATATATATAGAATATATTCTAAGAAAACAACAATTGTGAGAATTTAAAAATGATCTTATTTGTTTTTTACAGTTATAAATTGTTAATACTCGTCATGAACATTTTTTTTCAAATTTAAGTTTGTGAACAATTGAAACATTTTTAAGAAAATCGTTTAATTGTTGGAGCTCTTTTTTGTGATTTATGCCATTCTACACCCTATACACTGAAATTATTATTGTTTTTTTTATTTCTAAAAATATCTAGTAAATTTTCGTATACATTTCTTTATATGTATTTAATACTACAATTGTTTCAGTATAAAATTTGCTTTCTAATGCTTTGGACTTACTATCTGCTGTGGAATTTTTTTAAAAAAAAAGAGGAGAAAAAGAACGTATATCATTCACCTGAACTCGAATTAAAAAATTTTTTTAAACTAAATTTAATGAAATGGCATTTTGTGATGAAAAGTAACATTTTAGGTGAGCAGTTAATATTAAAGGAATTCCTTATACACATTCTTTGGCTGAATATAACTTTAAAATGGTGATTATAAAATGTCTGTTACGTGTCGATTGCCAATATTAATGTAGCAATAGTGCATCTACAGGTTCATGCTCACTACGAGTATATGTCTGAGTTTGAAGAAGATGTTCCATCAGATTAAAAGAGACAGATTGCGTAAAACAAAAAGTCATTTGACAACTGAGGAACGCTTAGACAATACTGGAAACAAATACAGTAACAGATTTCTGTCACAATATATCTAAAGAGACAACAGAATAATGAGACTGTGGGTGATTCTGAGATTAGTTGTCACAATACCATATTTGGCATTATCGACCATGGGACGTGTAATTCGTGCACAAGCTACCAATAAGATCATTAGAAGACATTGTGAGAGAGTGTGTACTCCATATTCCCACCATTTGCGTCTGTTATCTTAGAAGTGAGATCATCAAGTCTAATTACAATGAAACAGGGCTCAATCATCTTGAAATTGCGTTGAGCAATGCAGATCTACGGGCATCTGAATTGCGAAGTGATCTTCAAGCTCATATCTGAACGAATGCAATGAGGGAATTCACCTACCACCCGAACTTGCTCAGCAACAAGTTAATGCCTGGTCACTCATAATAAAATTTGCTATGAACTGTCTTCAGGTATGTTGATTATTTCTATGATTTAAAGTTACAAAAGTTATCACACTGTTTGAGCGACTTATACTTGAAGTTTTTCCTTCACCGTCTTACTTACCTAAGGGTGGGGAAGGAATGAAAGCAGAACCAGAGACTTCCATAATAACAATTATTTATTTACTCAAATACACTAGCCAACAACAGCTTATCTCAAAGTGAATGTCAAAGGAGTAGCTGAAAGAAAGCAGTGATTAATAAGCAAATATACGCAAGTAACTTATTTATCTTAACCTAATCTAACATGGATTCCTAACCTTTAATCTACTAATTCCACACAGTAGCCAAACACCACTTTAAATCTTTACATGTGAAAATCAACTTTATTCAATCTCACCTGCGTAGCGAACGTAATAGCTTCTTACCTCCTATAATTACAAAACTCTGACTTTACATAGTCGAACTAATCTGCATATCGCGGTTTCTTCTTGAGAGGGATGGCTGTGAATTAAACGCGAATGCTAGCTTAAAGATTCCCCAAAAGGATTAGTTAGAGGTCGCGTCACTGGCTTAGCTAGTTCTGAGGGGGACCAGAATCAAAATTCCTTCGGGGGCTCTTTTTAGATATGAGGACTCTGTCAGTTGGACTGTAGTTACACATGTTGGGCCCCTGTGGCTTGGGGCCCCGTATCATTGATACGGAGGTAGCTATGTCTCTAGGTCACGTATAGATTCATCACAACTGTCAGTAAAGAAAAACTTAGAGTAAACAACAACTTTCTAACATATTTTAGCACTCAGATAATGAAAATATACATGGGCAAGAGTTTGATATAAGATTCGAATTTGAATGCTCTATTTAATTTGCATCGCTGGTTGCTGAAAATGCAAATTCGGGAAGGAGGAATGATACAAACATCAAATTAGCATAAAATAAAGAAGATTCTGGAGTAGATTATAAACATTTATTAACATCAAACAACGCAGGAGAAAGAAATTCTATGTAAAAAGAAAGTTACGCAGCAGGTTTCTCATTTGGAAATCGCTAATGAATGTTAGTTGTTTATGAGAAGATCGCCTTATGCCTCGAATAAAACGAAGAAACGTCTATCAGCACATGTCGGAATTCGCTAGCAGCAGGATTGTGGTCTATCAAGAGTGTGGTTTCTCGTTCCACGATATTGCTACTTGCATCAGTCGGAATCCAACTACAAATATGGAATTGATGGGTTCAAGAGGGTAATCTTGAACGCCACATGCAGAATCTCAACGGCCTCTCACCACTAATGCTGGAAAAGATTGACATGTCATCATATCTGCCATGTAGGATATTACAGCCACAACATGAGTCTTGATAGTCAGGAAGTGGGCTTGTTTGCAGTATGACTAGATTCCCCAGACAATGCAATGACGTCTGAAGCGTCACTGACTTTCTACACGGCCAAAATTATTATGGCTTTCCTTGACACTTCAAAGTAGAGATGCAAGGCGACAATGATGCGCTTAGAGATAAAACTGGATAAAGCAGAGGCTCGACGTCATTTTTTAAGACGAGTCCCGTACCTGCAAGCAGCATCAAGATGGACTATTAGGGTCATTGAAGAGAGAACACGCGGTCTACTTGCATTTGATATTGTCAGACGGGCCCTGCACGTAATGTGTTGACATGGGCAGCCAGTAGGTGCACGATGCAAACATGTCTTCTTTTCGTCGTTGATTAACAAAACAACCAGCGTTACATTTCTCACATCATAAGATTGATGGCTGTGTTCAATCTTCGCAGCATCGGAGACGTCATCTTTCAATAAGATAACACAAGATAGTATGCTGCCCGTTGTGTTCTGATCTACCTCGACGCAGAGGTTATTTAACTGTTGTCCTGGGCAGCACGTTCTCCAAATATATCACCCAGTGAAAACCCCTAGTCATGGATTATTAAGAGACTTTTTCGATGCTACACTCCCACCTCTAAGAGTGATAAAGTATGGCATAGACTTAAATCAACTTTGAAGGGTTTTCCCGTATCTTTCACCCAAGCCCAGTTTTAGCTGCCTTAGATGGCAGCTGTGTATACTAATTTAGGATCCTGTATACCCCCCTCCAATGCCTAAAAATGTAATCATGTTCTCTTCCTATTATGCTGTATACGTACAATAAGTAATTTTGATGTTTGCTTTCCTTCATAGTGTTGCAATTTTAATGATTAGCAGTGTATGGTGTGACATCGTCGATGGTTGTGAATCCCCATCTTTCGATTCACGATAAGTTTTATGGTTTCACCAGCTGTTCAAGGACAAGTACGACCCCATCGATTGTCCCTGAATTTTTACGATCCACCAGCTGTAAAATGACCAGTGCACGTGGCCATGGGGCCATTGTTTATTGTCTGAACTCAGGGAGTGAAGACAGACAGACGGGTCACCATAATGGTAAAGTAGAGCCGGCACCCCAATGACAATAGGCGAAGCCTATCTTAAAATAATCATGTCGTCTTTTCTGGTGTTGAGTGACGGGGATACTAGGAACAGGTTGCGTGATGGACAAGTGTGTCCAGATGTTGGACAAGGAACTATGGCGCCTTGGGCCAGACGGCGTGTGATGCGCAAATAGGACGAGGGAGGCCAAGAGTCTTTTGTAACCTGCCAATAAGAAGGGACGAGGGGCGTGTTGTGAACACACCCCTGGTGTTTAAAAGGGTTCTTTTTCAGAAAAGAAGAGAAAAAAGACGGGTGAGAGAGAGGAGAGAGAGAAGAGACGGAAAAAAGAAGGGAGAGGAGACGGAAAGAGAAGGGAGAGGAGACGGAAGGAGAGAACGGGAGGAGACGGAAAAGGAGAGAGAGGAGGAGACGAAAAAGGAGAGAGAGAGAGAGGAGGAGACGAAAAAGGGAGAGAGAGAGAGGAGGAGACGAAAAAGGAGAGAGAGAGAGTAGGGGATGGAAAAAGGAGAGAGGGAGAGAGGAGCCCGCCTTGTATGGAGAAAAGGGCTGAGTCCGGAGATTGGAGTGAAAAAGACGATGAACGCCGGTGGCGTTGAGAATAGAATAGACTGACTGCACCGTCTTGGCCATATGGACTGAAGTTATATTACTTCATTAACAAATTGTTAGCAAATAAACTTCGCTTTTATTTGTATATTAAGCTGTAAACCTTATTTATTGATGGATAGCTACACACGACGTTACAATGGATAGAATTAGCATTTTATACAACTTTTTTTAAAAGTCATATCTGTAAGACAAAAAAAGATAGCACTCTCACACACAACAAATAAAAATAAAGTATTTTCAAAGTGGAATGTCCAATATCCTGTATTTATAAATTCTGGTTTTATTTTATTTTATAATTTTAATATAAAAACATAAATTTAAAAAAAATCATTCATTCTCTATGTTATTTCAGAGAGTTTATATATTTAGAATACAGAGAAACATTGAGATGCAAGCTAAGATGTACAGTACAGTAGAGTCCTGAAAACTCGGCCTTATGTGGACCGAAGGATGGCCGAGCTCGTGTAAATGTTGGGTTATCGAGAATGATTTTAAGAAAAAATAAGTACGAGTGTTTCCTCAGAAAATATTGCACTGCATTTGTATTTATTGTTTGCTTGAGAATACAACAAAAAATAAACTGCCCGACTTCCTTTAATCAAAGGAATGCATACTTCATGAAAGCATAGAGCAGAGGTTCCCAAACTTTTTTGCTTCATAGACCCCTTGACAGGTTTTTTGGTTTGGGGTAGACCCCTACTTACCTAATATTAAATTTTTGCAAATTCATCAACTTAAATGAGTTTTTGACCTGTAGAGCTGCATCCTTAAAAAGATTAAAATTTTCAACTGTAGTGAATTATAGTGTTAAAAATTAATTAAACACATGTTTATTAATTAAATTAAAATGTAACTAATTAATTTACATGTGTTTTCTTAATTTTCAAACACTATTTTATGCAATTATTAAATTAAAATTTAATTAATGCATTAAATAACTAATAAATAAAATAACTGAGCAACCAGCAAATGCTTTTAGTGGGAGGGATGAATCTGGGGATACAATAACATATTTTCAGCATTTGGCATCAATCTTGTCAGGTTTAACCCTAAATATCTCCTCGGTTAATAGTTTTCTTCTTTCTTTTTTTGTTTTGAAGAATGGCAAGCGCAATGAAAAACTCCTTCTCAATCGGAAAAAACAATTAAAAACTTTCTCAAGGTATTCCATAATACGAAATAAATAACAGGTACATCTTTTTAAAGCCAAAATTACTGACATCTGTTTATAAACTTAACTTTAAGATCTTAGTTAGTGCCTATTCCTATAGTATCTAGTTCTTGTAATCTGACTTTTTTTTTCAAAGTGACCATATGAATTTATTGCCAATTGTGGTATTACGATAGTCAAAACATTTTCAAACCTAGTTTCAAAATAAAAAAAAAAGGGGGCATTTAAGTGTTGAATGTAGGTCGCCTTTTTCCTGGCAGATTGTCCGTGACAATTGTGAAACTGGAAAAATTTGAGATGTCCAAAATTAGACTCCTTTAGCTTAATTCTGGCACACACAAGAAAGGCTGAAATGTGGTCCTCGTTTTTAAAAAAAATTATGCCGTCACCTTGAAACTGCAAATTAACCTCATTAAATTTCGTAAATAAATCCATTAAATAGGTAAGTGTCTGGTTTCCACTTGATTAAATTTCCTTTTAAAATTAAAATCACAATCTGGTTTAATGAGAGCCACTATCGTAGACCCCCATTTACACCTCATGGACCTCCAAATTATTTTTTCGCCGGCGTGGACCCCTGGGGGTCTGTGTAGACCTCTTAGGGAAACACTGGCATAGAGCATTAACTACATGAAACCGAAAATTAATGAATACGTAGTATACAGTAATTTACCTGTTCAGACACACACACACACACCCCAGGAAAAATAATTTATGAAGGTATGAAGCTGTATATAATGAAAATTAAGTAGACGACTTTGCAAAAACTGGATACTTTTTTAAAAAGAAATGCGCAATGTCCTACTGCGTCTTCTGTACTGCACTCTGTATTGTGCTGTTTCATCGCGAAGACGTTTTTTGTTTAAAATACTGAAGGGCGGCTTCCACAGTCCTTAGTCCCTCGTTATGTGATATTTTGATAGTTTTTACGGTGTCGTCAAGGTTAATGTCCTCACGCCAGACAAAGAAAATGTAGGACCTTGATAGGATCTGCACGTGGTGCTTTTTGGACCTGCAAGAGTGTGACTGAGTTATCCGGATTGTCGGGTTATCGAGAGTGCCGAGTTTTCAGGACTCTACCGTATTACAATTCTTAAAGGAAAAAAAATGTATGTGTGATAATTTAATTCAATGATTCCCAAAGTGGTCTATATAGACCCCTAGGGATCTATGACGACCTGCAAGGGGTCCACGTTAGCGAAAAAATAATTTGGGGATCTATGAGATGTAAATGGAGGGTCTATGATAGTAACTTTCATTAAACCAAATCATGATTTGAATTTTAAAAGAAAATTTAGTCTAGTGGAATCCAGATTTCATCTATTTAATAGATTCATTTACTAATTTTAATGATGTTAATTTGCAGTTACAAGGTGACAGCATGCCAATCTCCAAAACAAGAAGGTAAGGAGGGGGGGGTCTGGACACTACTAACTGAGGAGATTTAGGGTTAAACCTAACACGATTGAGATTCCCAATGTTGAAAAATTGTTAATGGATCACCAAATTTATTCCTCCTTTTCAAATCATTTGCTTGTTGCTCAGTTATTTTATCTCTTAATCAAATTTTAATTTAATTAGCATGTTTTTCTTAAGTTTTCAACACCATACATCACTTTAGTTAGAATTTTAAACCGTTTAAAGTAAGTAGCTCTGTACTAGCTGTCAAAAAGACATTTAAATTGGTAAATTTGAAAAAATTCAATATTAGGTAAGCAGGGGTCTAGCCCAAACCGAAAAACTTGGCAAAGGGTCTCTGAGACAAAAAAGTTTGGGAACCTCTGGTTTAATTTATTGAACTTAACTTCAGTTGTTCATATTTATTATTCAAAAGTCCGTTAATACAGACACCGTATTTCGTACTTTTAGTCTGTATTACATGACAAGGTCGACATAATGCAAACACACTCTACTGTTAACATTCTCACTACACCATTGTGGACTAAATTATATTGAGCATGCACCAGCTTTTTAAATACAATGGATTTTATTTAGAATTATGATGCTGAAACACATTATCCACCGGTTACGAGTCTGTTATTTTATCAATCTGTTTTCCGTGATCCTACTAGAACTGGTTGAGTTTTTTATTTTATCAAATTTCTTTAAAAAATAATGCTGTCAGTGTACTTAACACTTCATTTCCATAATTTTAAAATATCGAAATTATTCTCAAATTTCATGTCTTTTTAAAATACGATGACTGAATTAAAATCTGAATAGAAGGGATATAAAATCTAGCAAGAATTATTAACTACTGAAATTTTTTATGTATAAATTTAGTCAGCATTATAGTCAAGAATCTGGCAACATGTTTATTTTAAAATTATAAATAATATATATATTTTTATTCACAGCAGAAAAAAATTCAGAAAATGTTTTAATAAAATTATACAGATAAAAGTCAAGTCAAAATTTTTAACATGAACAAAACGAAAAAAATTCATTGAATCATAAAAAAAGAAATTAAACTAGTTATTTGACACTTTTATTGGATTTTTCAGGCAGTAGTGATTTAATCGCTTTTGTTATATATAATCACTTAATGTTTTCAGAAGACGAAAAATGTTTCGAAGATGTCTTAGAGAAATACTATAGTTCCGAAGTTAACGATGAAGAACGGATTTATATTCACGCAATGGTACGCCGCTTGAAACGTATCCTGAATTGGGATTTTGGAGAAGATGAAAAGATATTCGACAAAGAAAGAGGACCTGAAATTATTCGTGAAATCATGGCTCACTTTACTAGGTGGAAAAGTCTAATCGGTACATCAAATAACTTAGCAGATTTTATTGGACTGCAGCATTTAGTAATTTATACAATGGCGAAGCTTTGCTTTTACTACTGGATAAAAGATTCTCAATTAGTCTCTGATGTATTGAGGCAAGTTTACATATGTGATGGTCATTTTTCATCAATGTTTGCGCATATAGTGACACAGAATGATAGAAGAATAATGTGGCCTGCTTCAAGCCCGGAAACAAGACAGGTAACGGTATGAATCATTTTCAATCACTTAAAATTACGGTTGTAGATCCTATTTTAGTCCATCCCAGGTTTTTCTTTTGTCGCCGAGCTGGATTACAAGTTCGCCAAGTTAGTTATCCCTTTCTTTTTTTTTAGTTTAAAACAAGATCGTTGTTAGGTTCTTTAGATAATTGGGAACTCTATTAACTATATAACCGCTGTGGTACTTACGTATTATCACAATAATTGCCAAATTGGCAACCCTGATTTCCTATTTGTCGTACGCGCTGAATTGGCAACCAGGTGCTTCATTTTATATAATCTCGCCAACAGGTTGCAATAATACTTAAATACCCCAGTGGTTATTTGAGCCGTTTGCATTTTTACACATTTCACTGTCAATTGATAAAGACTGCAAGTACCGGTTGCTGTTTAAGATGAATCGAGGGCAATGCTTAAATAGTTTTTTTTTTTTAAATCTGTAAAAACAAGTGGTAAAAGGAAAATATTAAATGGGATACGAAAAAAGGTTTGGTTGCTTCAGGGGAGTAACTTCCACCGTATCAAACCTATAAATGATATGGGGTTCCCAAGCTACGGGGCCCAAACATGTGTAAGCAAAAAAATCGTAAAATATTAAGGGAAACCCAAAACAGAGCATCCAAAGAATTTTTGATACAAGGCTCATTCAGGACTAGCTTCGCTAGTGGATTGCTTTAAAGTGTGAATGAGCGGAATAGAGGAATAGTAAGTGCCTGGGGAGAAAGGAAGAATTTAATTGAGGGTTTTGAATGGAGATCCCTTTCGAAAGTAAGAGAGAACCATGTGATGTGTTTGAAATTATAAGGAATGGTACAGGGTTCAGCTAAAGTCTTAAATTGAATATTTGTGAAATTTTGATTGTATCGCAATTTTTTGTGAAAAGGTTTTCAATTAATTTGTAGTAATAGTGTTGCGAATTGATAAAAATATAGTGCTTGACTGGAATACGTTTTACCGAGAGTTTCGCATGAATTATTATTCTCTTTGGAATTTCTTATTATCATTTTTAAGGAACTAAATTTAACAAGAATTTGTTCTTAAAATCTTAAAAATTTTAATTTCTCACCTTGGACAATCAATTTATTCTCTTTTAGAATGTTTTTAATTTCGTTTTCATAGAAGCAAAATAAGTTTTAAAAGCATAAATTTTAAAAATTTCCACACATTTTTGTCCTTTGGATATCAATTTATTCTCTTTATAATATCATTAATTTACTGTTTTTGGTAGATAAATTTTATATGAATTTGTTCTTGAAGTCATAAAATTTTTCCTTTCTTACTTCCCTGTTTCTCCCAGTTTCCTTGGTCTCGACTTTGAAAAACGTCCTTGCCGCAGTTTTGATGCACTTTGAAAAAATTTTCGCCCAGGGGAGGGCTATGATACGATTTTGTCAAAATAACTCTTGATGTGAGAAGAAATAACAGTACTTACGTATTATCTCAAACCATTGGCGACATTATGCGAAATGAACCACCTGGGTGCTAATTCACCTCGTACGACATATAGGAAATCGGGGCTTCCAACTTTGCGAGTTATTAATAGAGTTGGCGCTTGTCATAAAACGTTAAGTACCGAAACAAATTACCTTTTTATTAAAAAAAATAAAACTTTCTTTCATTAGATCCTTTTTTAATCCTCTCCCCCTTTAACATTGATTTTTTGTCGCCAAACTGGGTGACAAGTTTACCAAAGTGACAACTTTATTTACGAGAGAACAGGGCAAAAATTTCACCATTATTCCTTTTCGCCCGGAATTCTATTCCCCCTTTTCATTCTAAGCTACGAAATGAAAAACTGAATAATATTCATAAGCGATTTCACAGTGTCTTATAACAGAAGAATCTTCCGTTTTGTTCATTTTTAAGCTACACTTTAGTGGTCGTTGTAGTATGCTTTATCTGACGTTTCAAAACCAATAGCCGTCGTGCAGCTTTGTAGTGTTGCGCAAATATCTCTAGGGCGGGACTGACATTATGAGAACTATAAAAGCATCACTTATTAGGTGGTTTGGCCATCTGTACAGATATACCGATGTTTTCCATACCAAAAAAGTAACTTTTTCTGAAATTGAAGGGATCAGACGTAGAGGAAGACCACCTACACGATGATTAGATGATGTCCAAAAGGATCTTGATGGGCACCAATCGATAGAAGCCTTCGTGACTGATTGGGCCAACTGGAGGAGGATCGACGAGTCAGCCATAGCCTGCACAATGCTGTTGAGCTTATGAAGAAAAAGAAGAAGAAATATAACCCTCACGAAATCTATTATGGGAATCCGATATTGTTGGGGATCGCAAATACCTTTCTATCCCAATACACTCAGTTATTCAATTAGTGAGCTCTTTCCAATAGAATTCAGAATTAGATTATCCCAAGGTATCTTATCTTTCCAGAGTTCCATCATCATGAATATTAACATGATCGTGGTTGGGGATAAAAATCTAAAAGGATAAAAAATGCATGCAATCGTTAATTAACAACTCTTGCTTTGTATGTATGGACCTAAGATTAGTAATGTGAATTTCTAATGTGTAATCAGAAAACTTTACAGTTTGTGTAGTAATCTTATATATATATATAACTCCCTCAGAAATATTAATAAGAACTGATGGCCCACTTCCTAAAAGTGAAACTAATTTTTAAAACTCGATTTAAGTCATTTACCAACTTCAGTATATGATTGAGATACATCGAGAGCAGTGGCGTACACAAGAATTTTTCAATGAGTGGGAGTCCAGGGTTGAAAGTTCAACATCCTCGTGTGATGCTCCTATATGCCGCCCAACGTATTCTTTTGATTTTGTCGATTTTAGGGTACAAAAAGCAGTAACAAATTAATTATTAAATAAATAATTAGCATTAATTCATAAAATTAGTTATTAATAACAAAGAATTATTTAAATTTTACGTACTATATACATAGGATTATAATCACTCCAATAAAAGATGAAGGGCTATGGAAGGGATTCGGACCCGGGGACACCTCCCCCCCTTGTGTGCGCTACTGATCGAGAGAAAATTAAATAATCTGATTCGAATTATATCAATTACTTTCAGAAGGAATATCTCACCATGGTGTTCTTCTTGACACATGCTCACAACTCAAGACTGCAATTCGCCGGCACGCGTTTCGTGGATTTACGGCTTCGAGTGCCTTTACGAGTACCTCCTGTGTTCCTATCTGCTATCTATAATAAACCCCAATTACTCTTACTCTTACTTCGTCACGGGGCTACAATAGACGATAGGCAAACAGGTTCTCGATCAGACGACTGGGACCTTAACATGCTGTTACGTCATCTGACGAGGATACTGTGGGCTTCTCTTGGAACCGATTTTGAGGATACACCATGGGATACCACTGTAGTCAGCAGCACGTTACATGATGTGTGGGAGTGCTTACGATTTCTTCTGCGAGTGATTAAACAGGTATATCTCTTAATTTTTTTAATATTTACAGTTTTAAAACTTTTTTAAGATGCTAAAATTTTTCATCCTGGAAGCATCGAACAAACATGACCCTATTAAATTTTTTTGGGAGGGGGGTGCTCAATAAATATGCATTATAGTCGTTTGTAATGAGAACTAAGGGTTAATTATAGTATAAGGCAAGACTCGCTGATTCATTTTGTGGAATTCAATTACTATCCATTCATTACTAGGTGTAGTGTTGTTTTACAAATGTTCGTTGTCAAATGCTGGTTCGTGTTTTAACTAAAACGTTGCGACCTTTGGACTGTAAATTAGGTTTGTTACGAGATGGTGCTATTCGCACGCTATTCCACGATGGAAGCTACAACAACAACTGAAGCGGAGGGTTACATCAAAACATTGGTGGAGGTGCTCAGTCGGTGGATGGCATTCGCGACAAAAAATAGATACAATTACGGACTGAACATCCTCCCCCCCTTGAATTACATTCAATCAATATACAGAATCACATAAATCAAAGAAGATATAAAACATAATAAACAAATAATGCTTTACATAAATCAAGGAAGAAACAATTTCACAAATTGCATATTAATTGTCCAAGGGCAGAACACACACCTTCCCAATGCTGCGTTTAATATTGCCCTTATTAGTTTTTATTTCCACTACGCGAACCTTCCCATCCGTACCAGGAACTAGCTTGGTAATGCGACCTAAGCTCCATTTATTTACAGGAAGGTTATCATCCTTTATTAGGACCATTGTATTTAATTTCACGTTATCTTTGTGAAATTGCCATTTGTTTCGTTGCTGTAAATTGTTTAAATAATCGCGAGACCATTTTGTCCAAATATGTTGAACTATTTTTGTTAATTTTTGCCACCGAGAAAGTGTGTTTTCTGTCTTGTCTAACAAATTAGGTTCAGAAATGGAAGTAATGGGTCTTCCAATCAAGAAATGACCTAGAGTAAGCACTTCCAAGTCGTCAATATCTTCTGACAAAGGAGTGATTGGTCTAGAATTCAGAATTCCTTCAATCTGTGTTATTATGGTTAAGAATTCTTCCAAAGTCATCTTTAGGTTTCCTACAGCTCTTTTTAAATAAAATTTGAATGATTTAACTCCTGCCTCCCAAAGTCCACAAAAATTTGGTGCTCTAGGTGGCATGAAATTCCAAGAAATCCCTTCAGAAGAAAGATAAGAAGAAAGTTGTTCTTCGGGAAATTTTAGGAGATTATGTAATCTTTTTAATTCTCGATTAGCTCCAACAAAGTTTTTGGCATTATCTGATGATATAGTAGCACATTTCCCGCGTCTAGCCACAAACACTGGGTTCGATGCCCGATGCCACCAAATACCCTCCGTGTACACACGGAGTACGTGCTCGTTAAATCAGTGGGTCCGAAGTTTTGTGGGCTGAGTCACAAGCGCAGGGACTGGAGAATATTTCCCTCCAGTCCCATGGCAAAATTGTGGAGGTGAAGATAGGTGGTGTCGCCATCTATCGTCCCTTCGGGGAATTTCACCGAGATAAATCGTACTGTCACCTGTATGGTGCTCAAGGCCAACGACAAGTGTACTTCTAGCCCCTTGCTACGATAAATTTCGTGGGCCTCGATCTCACTACGTCAGACAGGTGGCATTAGAAGCAACAACAATGTTCTGAAGGGCATTAAAAAGTTTACTGTGTGAGAGAAATTCTGAATTTTTCATGAATTTGCAACATAAAATTTAGGAGCGGTTCTTGCTTTTAAATTTAGATTTTAACATCGAATCTGTTGATAAGTTGTTTCCTCTCCTTCATTACAAGTGGGTTTTTCTCTCCAAAATTGCAAAATGGTGTATTTTCCATTAGAAAAGTATTCAGTTATGCAAGACTTTGAGTTAATGAACTAGTATAAAATTATCCCGTGAAACCTAGATAGTAAACAATAGAGTATTCACAATCCATTAAGAAGCATATGTATAAAGATAAAACATTTTAGAATTCTTTTATTGTATTATAACATTTCAAAAAAATGTTGAAAAATAAAGTTTATTATATATAATTAAAAAAATTTCAGTTTTAGTGAATATGATGAGTTTTAGATACTTGTTATTATACAAACTTTATGGAAATAATTATTTTTCATACATATTTATAAGTTCCTTTTCGATATTTTTATTGTGACTCATGGAACCTCTGGGTTTGTCTTGTGGAACACAGTTTTAAGATCTCCGATGTAGACTATACAAAGAATGTGATATGAAGAATAAGATATGTTTACCATCCAAAGAATTTTCTATAAACTTTGGATGGTACATGATCTATCAACCACTTCCAAAATGACGCTTTAAGCTTTGCAGATGCTAGTGAAATCAAACGCAACGACCAATAAAAGAATCTCGCCCTCACGAGATACATTAAGTTACTACTAGAGTACTTCTTTTCGGCTTACCCCATGTATCAAGTATGCATTTTTCTCTTTGAAGAACCCTTTGAAAAATGGCATACCAGGAGAACAACCAGGCAAAGGTAGTAGAGCAGTTTGATAGGCAAAGAAGTCTTGAACACTGTGTGTCACTTGTGATTGTGCATTTTTCAGTTGGAATGTGACCACATGCATTAGTAAAGAAATACATAATGCAAAAGTTAAGAATTCTCTTGCCACGGTGTCTTCTGACTGTAATCGTCATGTTTCAGGCAGAAGCGTGACTCGTATGCAAAAACAATATCATTCTATTTGGTTGTCCATGTCCACTACTCAGTGCACCATTGTAGCTGTAAATTTTGTGGGTTAATGATGAAAGTTTATCGCATCAGCGAACGCCTGTGCTACAAATGTCATCGAACGGTATGAGTGGATACGATTGTTGTTTAACAGTCCCCATTTGCTACGATATGGTTCCTGATGTTGCAGAGTGATCTATCACTACCATTCATACAATATGTTTGTCATCATGTATTGTGATGCAAAGAGGCCAGTGCAATCGGTACCGTTGATCGATTTTTTTCTCCTGTATGAAACGATTGCAGATATGCATCACTGTTGCTTAGTTACGTCCGACATGATTACCGGTTATTCGAAATGATAATTCATATTCTCTTTAACTAAAATTTCTTCCTCTGTCGAACTCAGAAACGTGCTCGAGTGACGCTCGTATACTTCTTCAAGATATACTGAAGCTATCAAGTAAAAAGGTAATCTATATGCTTCAAAAATGTATTGTGTTCTCCCTATATACATCACTTAATAGTGGTGCTACAGGAACCCGTGATTTGCGTCTATGAGTTAAAATGTTAATCATTTTCACACATGTTCTGTATTGGTGAAAATTTAACGCAGTGTAGATGTTTCGTGTATGGTGATGAATTTTGAGTGGACAGTAGTATAGAAGCTGAAATTTACTTCAGAACTTCAATTTTTTTAATCATGTTTTCAGAAATTAACTTCGGGAAATAAGCATAGATTGAATGGAAGAAATATAATCTACAGAAAAGAGAAGAAATTTAGTAAATGAAATCACAAGAAGAGAGAAACTCATAACTTCACACTATTATTTTGCGCAACTAAATGTAAACAGACCTGATTTCAAAAATTAAGCATTGTAATGAAATTTTTTAGACATTAACAGAAATTATAGTAAAAAAAAGCAATATTTCTGAGGAAATGTATTTTGGTAAATATTTAACATTCACATTTTCCAGGTTAGAAAAAATATTTACCCATAAATTCAACTTTCGTACATAAAAATTTAGAACTTTTTGGTTTACTCTAGATTATGTCGTTCCTTTTTTTTTATAGAAATAGAATGTACTTGAAAGTTGTGAATTTAGGTTTAATCAATTTTATATTTCCATATTTTTAACTAAGTTTTCTTTTAGTATTTATTCCTCAACTTTTCTTGTTTCTCTGTCTAGATCCAAATGGGAGAATTAGAATTTTCTCTGATGAACTTTGATCCTGGTGGACTTACAGTAACGAGCAGCAGTCACGAGTTTATTCGTTCCGTTTCGGAAAAAGGAATAGTTCCAAAACTTAAGAGTAGATATTTAGAGCCATCTGAATTGAAGCATTTGTGTCGCCTTGTCATACGGGACTCTCTGAATATTAATTGGAACTTGCCCTATGGTATATTTTCTCTGCCTCTTCCCAGTGTCTTACAGCGTTACATCAATTTAGAAGAAGACTAGGATATATACCAAAATGATATCGGGTTTTAAATAAAGTTTAATCTTGTATTTTATTTAGTTTTATCATTCTTAAACATATATTTGAATTTATAATTG
Source organism: Trichonephila clavipes (assembly GCA_019973935.1). Lineage (NCBI taxonomy): Eukaryota > Metazoa > Arthropoda > Arachnida > Araneae > Nephilidae > Trichonephila > Trichonephila clavipes. Next base: position 25,534 of record BMAU01004375.1, read on the forward strand.
CATGCGAACCATAAAAGGGAGTCATTACGTATTTTTACGCGCTTTTTGGTAGCTAAGAAACTTATACATATAAATCTTGCTCTAAAATAAATAGGTATAAATCAGGGGTGTCCAACCGAAATGACCTTACGGGCCACTTCAAAAAAACATTATAATCTCGCGGGCCGCACATAAAAATATGTACCTTTATATCAGATTTGGAAACAAAAAAACATTAATTGGAGTGAAAATTTAAAACAGAATGAATTATTATTATTGTTTTCATTATTTTTCATGTATACAGACATATAGATAATATAATAATGCTTATATAATATAGTAATGCAATGATCAGATAATATTTAAAATATTACAGTGTGTATGTTGCCATTTTCTTGAAAATTACGGTGTTCCTATTGAATTGATCTTTCGTTACTCATTGTTGAAATTTGATAGTGTTGTCATTCGCAAACGATTAAGTATACATTGTCCTTTTTATCTTAACCATCCTGTATATATTTTTTAAACTTTAAAAAACGTCTCTGACTGTCTCTTGCTTTTTGGGCACTCCAAACAGAAAAGGAGGAGGAGAAACGAAAGTCGCATACCCAGAGAATCGTGTACCATCCATAGTAAAAGATATGCATAATGCAATTCGAAATTTATTTTGAAAGTAATTTACTATAATAAAATCAAATGTAACTGTTTGATAAAATATAAATCTATTTTAATCTAAAGGACATTTCTCTTATCAAAAAGGATTTATTTTAAAACAAGAACAGGTAACAGGCAAATACATTGTATAAATATACAGAGTGTTTTTTTTCAAGGTATAGAAGTTTAAGTTGGCATTACTTTCCAAGATGGCGACCGATTTAACAGCTGTCAAGTGATTTATTCTCAGTTTGGTTTGGCAATTCATCATGAATAAACTCACGCCTGAACAACGCTTTCAAATTGTGCAATTTTATTTCGAAAATAATGGTCGATTTTCATAAGCGAATTTTGTTTAGCAATGAAGCGCACTTCTGGTTGAATGGCTACGTCAACAAACAAAACTGCCGCATTTGGAGTGAAGCTAATCCACAAGTGTGTGTCGAAACACCGTTACATCCAGAAAAACTGACTGTTTGGTGCGCTTTATGGGCTGGTGGAATCCTTCTTCAAAAACGATGAAGGCCACAACGTTACAGTCAATGGTGATCGGTATAGAGCCATGATTACTAACTTTTTCATTCCTGAATTGAACAATCATGATATCCAGGAGCTGTGGTTCCAACAAGACGGCGCAACATGTCACACAGCTCGTGCCACAATCGATTTATTGAAAGACACGTTGGGTGACCGCCTAATTTCTCGTTTTGGACCTGTGAATTGGCCTCCAAGATCTTGTGATTTAACACCGCTAGACTATTTTTTGTGGGGCTATGTAAAGTCATTGGTCTATGCGGATAAGCCACAAACGCTTGACCATTTGGAAGACAACATTCGCCGTGTTATTGCCGATATACGGCCACAAATGTTGGGAATGTCATCGAAAATTGGACGTCCAGATTGGACTACATCCGAGCCAGCCGTGGCAATCTTATGCCAGAAATCATATTTAAAATGTAATGCCACAAGATTATCTTTCGAATAAAAAAAATTCATGTCAATCGAATAATACATCGTTGTTTTATTGCAATTTAAAGTTCTATACCTCTAAAAAAACACCCTTTATAAGTATAAATTTCCCCTCAAATAAATTTCAAAATAAAAAACTCTAAAAATCCTGATGTTTAAATTTTTTTAAAAAAAGAGTCGGCGGGCCGCAACTTACGTACTGGCGGGCCGCGTGTTGGGCACCCCTGGCATAGATAATTGTTTTTTATGCAGTTCATTCTAACGATCTTTAATATTAAACTTACAAATGCATTCAGAAACACTGAAAATAACGCACCAAGAAGGGAGCTATGGATTAAAATGAAATTTAATACACGATTCCCTTGATCCTAAAATAAAGACAGTTCAACAAGTACAGTATATAAAATTACAAGGCAATTTCATTAGCATGTCAGGCCGCTTCGATATTGAATGGATTAGACTTACCGCTTCCGGCAATAAGTGCTGCAATAGGGTCCAGTATTGCGTTGATTAGGCTTTAGATGTTGTTTTGAGGTAGATGGGCCCACAATTCTTAAACAGCTAACCTCTAGTACAGAGTGACACAACAGCATCTGGCGTTTCAGCTGGTCCCATGAATGATCTATAGGAAACAAGTACAGGGAGTGGGTAGGCCATGGTAGAGTCTGAACATGACGTAGAATGCCTCGAGATACTCGAGCTAAATGCAAACGAGCGTTATCTTGCTGAAAAATTGCCCCTGGAAGACTATTAAGGAAAAGTCATGATTTTGCTGCTCTGGGAACTGAGTAATTCAATACTCTGATTATATCTTTTTTCACCCTCTGGAGACCCTCATACCCCAAACAAAAGTATGTGTGCAATTTACTGACACGTTTGAATAGTTTGATGGGTCAAATGGGCTCATCGATCTTATAGGAGGTCAGATAGAAACCATCCATTTTATTGATGATTTCAGACTCGGGAGGGTTTTTTATGGGTCTTTGTGTTGAGTATCATTCAAAATGGCACACTGTATCGAGTTGATTGATTTCTTAAATGAATATCTTATGCATTTTGGGCTCAGAGAAAAGTCAGTTTCCCATTTCCTGTATTGTTATGTACTAGAGCCAAGTGGTTTTCACTAATCTATAAGGAATAATATATTCTATAAAATTGCATTTAAATTTTGTAAATGAATTATTATTATTTTAAAACTTAAAAAAGGCAAAAACGGTCCTTTTTTAACCTGGTAATTGCATAATGAGGCCCAGGTAAAAACAACCATTATTTTAATAGATTAAACATTATTAAAAATCGTTTGTAGCTAATCCAGTATTGTGATTAGTGATGCCATAGGACCCGGGTTCGAATCTTGAAAAAGGCATGGATGTTTGTAAATGTATAGGGCCTTTGCGGCACGGGGACACTCTAAATAGCCATCGAGCCGCAAGTCTTCTCGTAAAGTTGGTGGAAGGGGAAGAGAGTTGGGAGGCTTTTGCCCCCAGAGAATTTTCCTTCAAAATTGCTGTGGAACCGACCAAAATTGTATTGCCACCTGTGTGATGTTGAAAGGTACGGCTAATGACAGGAGTAAAAATGTAACCCTTTGCCGTGATGAATTTTGCGGACCTTAATCTGATTTTACTGTCGATCAGGTGGCATAAAAAACAACAACACAAATCGTTTGAAGAATCACTCGTCTATAAATACCTTTTTGAAGCTAAGATATAGCAATTTTCTAATTCACCATAAAGGTTCCTCATAACCCTCCCAGGGAAATTGTTTTGAACCGATCCTAATGTAATTTACTGAGATATAAGGTTCGAACCACAAGTTCATTAACAATAGCCCTATGGTAACATTAGGTCAATGGGAATAACGAATTGTAACTCATAAATACAAACCTAAACTAACAATTGAAACAGGAAGTGACGTAATCTGAGTAACTTAAATAACCGAGCCAGTTTCTGAGCTGTTCATTCTCTCCTTGACTCTGAAAACCTAACGGTGTTAATGAAGGAACAGATTCTCTTGTTATCCATCTGTTCTGGATACTTCAAGGTAATATCAAAGGATATTTTTGTTGCCTCTTGACATTTGCTTGCCTTTAATTGTTTGTAATTTGTTTGCCTGAATAAGGTCACTAAACAGGAGATATTTCCTGAAAAACGCTGTACTAGAACGTTGTTTACAAAATTTCAGACTTCATGCGTGGATCCATATCCACCCTACCTGCGACCTAGGGGTGCAGACATCTGAACCTGCGTTTATCAGCCCAGAACATGAGTCAACTGTGAAGATCTCTCAACCTGAACCTGTCTCAACAAAAGATGCTGAAAGCTTGGAGACAACTATTTCAGAGGACTCAGCCTTTGATGAACTCGTATCTACTGTGTCTGGAACTGGAGAGCTTTTGGAATCCCTTTTTGATCTACCATCTGAATATTGGGTATCAGAGGAGGTGATTCCTACGACCCTAGTCGACACGAAAGAACAATTCTGTCAATTTTTGGGTGTCAATAAGGATTTAATATCAGTTTTGGACGAGTATGAAAGCGGGTTGGCTGTTGTGGGGCAAGAGTAATTCCTGGACTTGGATTCAATACTACATTGAAATATCGAATTGATGCCAAACCTGTTATACCTTAGGATTTGACTTATAAATAATTTTTGTAAAAATTTATATGTTTGTATTTGTATGTAAATTAATTTTTCTAAATAAAATATTTTTTACGTTAACATGTCTCATTTTTTTGTCCAAAAAAACCCCCACCAATCTTGTAAATAAGCTTATAATGCTAACCTAAAAATTAAAATTAAATAAATTTTTTATCTGAGTGCCACAAGAATTTGCAATGTTATTCATTTTCATGAATTCTTGTACATAAGACGTCAGAGTATGGCTTCGCGGTAGAAAACTTGTTGAAACAGTGTCGGTATCATACCTCATTGGTCTTTGGGAGTTTTAGTAGCTTACCAGATCACGTGTCTGCATTATGAGTGAGAGAGACTATCCTTACAACATTATTTTGAACCCAACTTTGGTGTTCATATCATACATAAGTAATGAGCTGCATCAAAGATAGTAAAAATGTCTAAATGATTTAGCCATTAATTATAATCAAAGAATTTTTTTCAATAAATTACATGTGATTACTACAAAAAATCAGCAAAAAATTAAAAAGGAAAAAAGAGCACGAATAATTAGCTTTTGCCATTTACTGCTGTCTAAAAATATAGTTGAAAATGTTATCGTTTTCTGTTTTATAATTACAGCTTTATGCAGTCTATAATGGCTGAAACTTTTAGAGGGACACCGTTCATTCAATTTTTTATTTTGATTCTAAAATTGTATTTGCTGGCAATGTAATAGTATTTATTTTTAACATTTATTTTACTTCAAAATAAGTGTTTAAGAAAGGAAGAAAAAAAAAATATGCGTCAATGAAAAATGCATATGGGTACGGCTAAACTAGATCTAATGAAGCCATGAGTGAGTGTTATGTTAACGTCTCACTATAAGGCTGCATGAAGGCTATTCGTAACGGACCTCGTAATTTTGAGCCATGCTCAAATGACGAGTACGACATCTGAGTTGACACCCACTCTTTTAACTTTCACACCACACCAACGGGAGGACGTTTGAGTCTCTACAAATTTAACATTAATGCTTTAACTTAACATAGTTATTAAATAATTTTTTTAACCTTCTACACAACTGATATTCAGTGGCACTAGACTCGAGCTCATGACATGCCAGCCACTAGTCCGTGACCTTGACCACTAGGCTACCATGGCCCCCAATGAAACCATGATGTAGATTTTCGAATGTCTGCTAAAGCGGAAATAGGATGCATTGATCAGTATTTGCCAACATGAAGCTTTGTGTTGATCGTGCCCGAACATAGTTTGAGTGGGACAACCATAATGTAAAATTGTTTAGAACTAAATAGTAAAAATTATAAAAGTTTTGCAGAAAAAAAATATAAATTATATTGAGCTTTCGAACTCGATTTTCTTTCTTTCCTTTTTTTTCAGTTTGTTTGCTGTGTGGCGTACTAAATCTGATTTAAAGTGAAGTGGAGAACTTATTTTTATCACGTGATATGTTACCGTAGTTTGTTTTCTTACTGGGGAGTTTTCGGTTGTCAAATGATGTCCATGGAATTTTCTTAATTTTAAATGAGAAATATTCTAATGAAACACTTGTAAAAATGATACATTCTTGAAGATATTTTTCTCTTTTATTAAACTACATCTTATTATATCAATTTCAATATATATTACATTAAAATATAACTGTTTACAATGGCTCTCTATACAGCTGATTGGACTCCTTTGGGAAAAAATATTTATTACAGGTCCGTTTAAATTCTATTTATGAATTTCACGCACACTTAAGTCTGTCTTTAAATCTACATTAATATGCGTTAAGTTATATTTTTTATTTTTATAGTAATCATTTGGTAGTAATTTTTTTTTTATGAATTGTTTTGCTTAGTAAATGAACCTTTGTATTGGGATAGACGATTAATATTTTACTTAAATGTGTGTCATTTTTAAATATGCATTTGTACGTTTCTATCTATGTCATACTAATTGAATAATCTAAATTTCTGTGAATCACATTCAGTATATTGGTTGCTAACTAATTTTTACTATGGATTCATATTATTAATTCGCATTAATCAATGAAGTTTTAAAATATGAAGTGAACATTTTAATTAGTTTCTAATGAATAAAGCTGGGAAGCTGCAAAATATTTTGTGTTAGTGCTTATTTTTAATTAATGAAAGAAGTGCACACCAAATTCATAGCTGTGTAATCTGACTGAAAAATGAAAGTTGCTGATATATGTTAGTCAAATAAAAATGTATATGAACATTAAAGCATTTTTTAAAATCTGAATGTATGCATGTTAAGTTAGATCTTATTTTTCCAAAGATAAATGTAAACAACCTTATTTATAAGTAATTTGGGTACTTACGCATTATTGCAACAATCTGCAACTCTATTAATAACTTGCCAAGTTGACAATTTCAACTTCCTACGTGTCGTATGCTCTGAATTGGCAAGCAGGTGCTTCTTTTCATATAATGTTACCTATAGGTTGCAATAAAACGCAAGTACCGTAATTTGGTCAATAAAATTCCTTGTGTTTCGTAACCTTTTGTTGTGGACGTTTTTCAAAACAGTTTTTTTAAGTACATTCTCTGAATATATTGTAGAGGGGTTATAATGTGTGTTATCTTTTGCAAATACTGTAAATCCAGCATATAAGGCACACTTGTAAAACAAAAGTAAGGTTGAAAAATATGTGTGTACGTTATACCCTGGGTATAAAAACAAGAGCTTTAAAAATAAAAAAAAATGAGCATAGAAAAATATAGACTTATATATATATATCAAAATACAGTTTATTAAAAAGAAACAACATTCCTTGTGAACTTAAAGGGTTGTAGTTCTAGAAGTTTACTATTTTTTTCCAAAGCTTGGAATAATACTCAAATAAATGACTTCAAAACACTAATAAGAGTATTGTGTACATACATTTTACATTTCTTTGTAAAAAACGAGATGCACGTTATACGCCGAACACACCTAAAAATTGAAACTTGGAAGTATAAGTGTGCTTAATATGCCATATTTTATGGTAAGTAAAAAAATAATTTGTTATATCTAATGGATTAGATAAATTTGACAAAAAAATTTAGTTTTCACACTAAGTGCTTTATTTCAATTCTTGACACATTAAGGGAATTTATTTTTTCTTGTACTATTTTGGAATATTTGTTACATAATTTTAAACATTTTTTCTTCATTTTAAATGCAAGTTTTTTTTCAGAAAAATAGAACTTTATGCTATGCAATGGGAGGATCAAGTAAATTTATCCGACTTTATTGTTGCAGCTGCGCCCTTTGGTGGTCCAATTGGTATGCTTATTATTGAGTTTATGCTTCTTTACAAAGAATTTCATGTTTTAAAATTTGATTAAAATTTAAATTTCCTTTTTTAATGCTTTATGATTTTTTTTAGCTTTGACTCAGGATCGAAAGAAACTTCAAAAAGTGCAATTTGTCAACAAATCAAATATTTACATTTTCTCTGCTTCAGGTCAAGCTCTATCAACAATTAAAGTAATTATTTTATAAAATAGTTTTGTAGAATTCTTTAGTGTGCTGTCAATTTTTTAAATTCAAATCTTTAAAAAAATGTAAAATATTAAGAGTTTTTCTTAAGAATTATATAGCTCTATGTTCTCTTGAATTACTAGTCAGAAATTGACTTCTTATACTATTCTTTCTTTCATAATTTGAAATATTCCTTTTATTTCTTTTTGCATGAAGTATGTTTTAAGGCAGTCATTTCCTAGTATAAAAAATTCACCTTCAAATTGGCATATTTTAAAAAATTAAGCATTGTCCTAACATTAATATATTTTTCTTTATCTGTTTTATATAGAACAGTACATTTATTATATTAATCATTTATCTTTAAATCAATTCATATTTCTTATTTAGTCTCTTGTATTATGTTGATATATTGATATTTTAAATCATGTATATGCATGTGTTTTGTAAACTTACAAAATTGTACTACATTGGCTTTTGAAAAGCTAACCTTGTAATATAAACTTCCAATTTTCAAAGACATATTTTAATGAGAGGGGCGGGGCTTAAGATCACTCAAAATGCGTGTAAGTATCATATAATGCAGTCAGTCAGTATTGATTGCGTAGATATAAGTGAAATAGGTAATTGTCAAAAATGCCAGTATTCTGCAAAGTTTTGAGGAAGTACATTTAAATTTTATGCTATTAAAGATTGAAGCAGGCCAGTCAATGAAAGCTGTCACTCGTTTCATAATCTTTGCTCATTCAATGATTTCTTGATTATTAGAGCTTTTCCGAACAGTTGTTTGCTTACCTGTATTTGGTTAAACTAAGATTACTTTCCTCTGTGATGATCTATATATTTCTGTAATAGCAGTAAGCAATCTGAACAACTGTAATGTCTGTGATTGCACTGTCATTTGGTTGGACAATATGTGCCAATACTGTATACTGAAAGTTCCATGTAAAAGAACAATATGGATGAGTACTAAGTATTTATTCTTCATTAACTTTTCAATCAACAGAGTAAAATTGAATTGGTGCAAACAGGGACATCTTAGGCATGGACCTATTGGGTCCTGGCCCAGGGCTTCATTTGGAGAGGGGGGGAGGGCGCTGGTCTCATTCTCAACTAAGTTCCAAGAAGATCATGATCCAAATAATTTTAATGGTTAAATGTTGTTTCTAGAATTCTCCAAAAAATCGGAAATTTCGAACTATATATCTACTGGCTACAGAGATAAGCCTACTACAATACACCATCATTGCTTATTTAGTCGAAAGACAGCACGTTGGTTAAGCCAAGGTTTGTGAGATTGTGAATCATGCACATTTATTTGTTTTAGACTACCATTTGTACAAGTATTTGATAACGTATGCTATACTTTTTACTTTTGAGGGTCACAGGTGGGACCTGCTTTTGCATTAGGGCCCAGGGCATCAAGAAGTCTTAAATGCCTCTGGGTGTAAACAGGGCAAATTGATGGTCTCAGATGGGCACTACCTGTTTATGGAGGAATCTAGATGTCCCATGAAATCTGATGATTGCCTAAAGATTTGGAAAGAAAAAAGCACATACAATTGATTTCAAAACATCATCTAACGTAACATGTTTAGATGTAGTAGCATCATTATGTAGGCTGGAATTTCATTGGGATGCGCACATATTTGAAAGCATTTGATGGCTACACTGTATCAGGAAGAAGTCATAGATTTCATTGTGAGACTGTTCATTGCAGCAGTAAGTCCTGATTGTTGCATTATGGATACTTTCTGTCTGTATTAAGCTAATATCCTTGAAAAAGTATTTGGAAAATGTATTTAACGGCTCACATATTCTTCCCCACTTGTAATTCTACTGAACTCTTTATCATGCCCTTGTGTGTGATGTCTGCATATTTCGTTCTATCAAATTGTCTCAAGGAGTTGAAACCTGTCCAAATGAAATAATGACCATTTCTAGCATTTATCATGATAAATCACATTGTGGAAAGCCTAAGCATTCATTAAGAGTTTTGTGTAAATGTCTGAAATTGTTTCTAATTATTGAATTTTGTGTGTGTGTGGGGGATAATTTTTAAAATATTGCTTTCTTAATGGTCAACATGCAATGTTGTTACAAAAAAAACAATTGCCAAATATGTTTTCCCATTTGTGAACATAAATTTAGTTTTTGTTAATACATAAACACATTTTCTACCTTGTGCAATTTTGTGTTATACAGTTTTACTTCTTGATTTTTGCTGATTTAACTATTACATACTTAACTTGTGGAATTCATTGAAACATTGGGCCATTTTATTAAACCTGAAAATGTGCTCCCTATTTGGATTCTGCTTCTTGACTTTAAGTAAAAACAATCATTAATTAGAAATAAACTTTAGAAAAATAGTTTAATAGTTGGTATTTTAATATATTAAACTCTTACAAATTGACATATTTTATGTCTTTAGTGGAACAGCGGACCATTGGTACATATGGGATGGTCTTCAAGTGAAGATCTAATTTGTGTCCTAGAAGATGGAAGTGTATTGCTGTATGATATTTTTGGAAATTTGACTAAGACAAGTAGCATGGGACAGGTATCAATTTCAATTTTTTTCATTACATAATTTGAACTGAAACAAAAATAAAAGTTTAAAAGATTTGTTATTTTTATTTCTAGAGAAATAGAAACTAGAATTTAAAAATAATATTTTTTAAATTATATTTAGACTAGAAAAAGTATTCTAGTATTTTAAATTTAAAGATGCTTTTGAATATTTCTTTTCTAAAAAAATTATTCTCAAAAATAAGCTAAGCAAAACTGGTAACTTCAAGCTAGTAAGTAATAAAAGTAAATAATATATTAGGAGTATTTCTGTTAAGTATTTTGATTGAAGCAGTTGAATCAAAATCTTATTAACCTTATTACATTTCTGATGGGGAAAATATTAGTCTCCTAAAATAAGTCCATGCTTTTATTAGTATTCCATGAATGTATTATTTTTTAACTATTTTAAAATTATCTTTTTCATGTTGTCAAATATATATGCTAAATAACTTTCTTTAAAAGAAAACTGTGCATTATGTTAGTTTTTTATTAGGAGAATAATATAGTTCACTGCACACTGATTTTGACTGGTTACGTAAAAAATCTGTTTTGCTGTGTATAGGGTAAATGTATTTGGATGCATATTGAAAATAAAAAGCAGAATAAATAGAAAAATATAATAATCATTGAAGGGTAAGGAAAACCGAGATCATTTTTCTTCTTGTTAGAAATAAAGGAAACTTTTTTAAAAAGCAGAATTATAAAAAAGACCATTTTGTTAATAATATAAAATTTTGCTAAAAATCATGATAGTTATTTACTTGTTCATTTCATTTTGTAATTTATTTTGTTACCAGTGCATCTAAACATTTAAATTTCGTTCATTCTGAGGCTATTTATGTGTCAAGTTGCATTTTCCTATTCATCTTTAATTCTTTATTCAGTTGTTCTGACCACTAAGTAATTTATTTTTGCAGATAATTTTTATTTGCTTTTTTCATTTGTGTATTCATTTTTAAATCTGATAGTTCCTAAATTTATAATTATTAAACAGTGTAAATTATATATAATTTACACTATCTAATGTATGTTTTCTTTACTTAGTTTTACACAACATTAAAAATAAACATGTTTTCTTTATTTTACTAACTCTGATTTTTTTGTTTTGTTGCATTATTTCAATTATTTCATTTTGTATAAATTAAGAAATTATTTTTATAAAATATTTATTGTAAATTATTGGGAAATTAATTTTTGATTTAACAAATATTTGCAATGAAACCATGCCAACCTGCATTCTTGTTCTTTTCTTTAATATTTATACTTATAAATATTATTCCAATTGATATCAAAATTGCCATTTTAGGATGTTAAAGATACAAAAGTTTTGGATTGTCGAATTTTTAACAGTCCCAAATTCTATACTGGAATTGCTGTATTAACTGGCACATTCAGTATCTTTCTTGTAAATAACATAAAAGATCCCAGATTAAGAAAAATGGCATCTGTTCCCGGTGAGAATTCTTGCATTTCTTTGTTTGATCTTTATTAAATGTTTTTTAAACACTTATGTATTAACATTTATGAAAGAATGTGATAACACTTATATATATATATATATATATATATATATATATATATATATATATATGTAAGAACACTTATTAAATATGTTACTTATGTAACACATAGATTAAGTAATTCTTTGACAAATTTTACATGGGAATTTTTAGAATTTTTTAAAATGTTTTGTATATATAGGGGGCAAATTTATATAAGGATCTTCCAATCTCGGGATTTTTTTTTTTTAAATTTTCCATTAGAAATGCACTAGTGATTTTAATATTTTAACTTTTTGGATTTTTTTTAATACAACCTTTATTCAGAAAGAAAATCACATATAAATCCTTCAAAGTCAATGTCAGATTTAAAAATTTCTGGATAGTTAGTTAAATTCACGTGCACTCTATGGGATGTCTGAATGCATATGATCATACAATGAATTTTTCACCCAGGGCGTGAAATGCCAGCCAATGATATTGTGGTGCTTTTTTGCAATACAAATTGCACCTCTCCTTCTTCAAAATGTTTTTGATCTTCCTTAAATTTATTTCTCATTTATTGAGAAATGTTGAGCAACCATAGTGTTATTTGAAATTTTTGCAAATGTGATAATCTGTAGTTTGAAATTAGCTATGTAGAAAATTGTTTTTTTCTCTATTAAAAAAAATGACATAGAAAATAAAACTAGCACAGATAATAAATTAATGAGGAAAAAAATGAGCTAAATTCAGATAGGGTTAATAAAATTAAGACTATCGTCATTGACATCTGGTGTTAACCTAATAGTAATTTGATTGAAAAGTATTCCATTCATCTTGCCCATTTGGCAACATTTTTACCTTCATGGCAACATATAATAAAATTCCAGGAATTCTTTTTTTCCCCAAGTTAGGCTTATATACAAGTTAGCTTTTTGAAGGGAAAAAATGCATTCCCTGCTAATGCATGAATCAGTTTAAAATAAAAAAATACTGAATATATATATATTTGTTATCACTTTATGTTAAACTATGAACAAAACAAAAACAAATTGTACTTCTTTTTAAACTGAAATAAGATTGTTTATTTGCTTTATTTTTGGTGTTGTTTTTTTATCAATTTAAACTGAGGCCTTAATTTGTTAGATATTAGCTATAATAGTACATGTTTGTTAATTGTAATCCTATTGCTATGACATCCATCCATTTTTCTACCCATCATATAACTCTTCAGTCTGAATAAATTTATAAGACATCTATGTTATCATCTGAATACATTGCATGATATCAAAAATAACAATATTTTGATTTTATTCACTATTCTATGGAAGTAAGTTTAATAAAAATGAAGCCTTTTATTCCTGATGATAACTCAGTAAATTCTTGAATGAAGTGGAATTGCAGTTATGAAATGTGGAAAAAAAACTTTGAAGTTTCACAAGGAAAAAAGGAAATAAGAGTAGCTCTTTTATCGAATTTCATAGGGAAAAATTCATATGAAGAATATTCAATTTGCATATTTCTGGATCTCCAATCTCATGAAAAAAGAACTTTGCAACGCTTTTTAGACTGGCCAAATGGTACTAGCAATTTTTGCTTTCAATAACATTATCCAGAAACCAGAATAGAATTTTGATTCTTTTTTTACTGAAATTAAAACTGCAAACCAATTTATGCAGCTTTGATGTGCCTTACAAGCAAACTCTTTAAGATAGTATCACATATGGAGTAAGGAATGGAGTGATTCTGGAATATCTGCAGAATCAAAACTGCCACTGTAAAGCGTAATTGGAATTTGTTGTTGTTGCTTATGCCATCTGATTGACAGTGCCAGATCTATACCAACAAAATTCATTGTGGCAAGGGGCTGGTATTTTATGTCTGCTGTTTGCCGTAGCTTTGAGCATCATGCAGGTTACAATACAATTTGGTCCAGTTCCACCCCAGTTTTGAGGGAGAACAGCCTGGGGGATAATCAGGTTTTTCTCACCTCTCTTCTCCTTCCACCAACCACATGAGAGGAATTGCAGTTTGATGAAATATATTGATAGCCCCATGCTGCAGAGACACTATACATTTACAAACATCCTTGCCTTTCCTGGGATTCGAACCCAAGCCCTATGGCACAGCGGTCAGCATCTCTAACCATTATACCAAATGGGTGGCAGAATTTGTAAATCTGACCTGTATTGTCAGAACTGTAATCATTTGCAATGTCTTAAACTTCATTATTTGCACCTGCACAAATTTTTGTGAATCACATTAATGAAAAAAGCAACAAAATAATTTTGCATATCAAAACAAAAATCATTCAAGATAGCAACAAAATAACCTGTTCCCATTGAGGTTCCTATCACCAGCCCAGGTATTATTCTGCCTGTGGAAATTCCTGAACTATTGACAAATGTTGAATCATTTTTCAAGAGTTTGTCATCAACCTAAAAAGCAAAGCACTCTATAACTGTCATAAGATGTCATCAATTAACTAATAACTTAAATATTGCTTGCATAGTTGCTCTTTCAACAATTAACATATATGACTAGTCTCAAAAAGTTAGTGTAAATACCTATCCTGTTAGCTTCTAGGGCATAAGCAAATATTTTATCTTTGTCTATCCTTAAAAAGTTGTATGGTAGTCTTTTGTCATCATCAACTATGTACTCACCAATAGTGATGTTACATTACTTATAGTTAGTGAATGTAAGTTGAAGTGTATATTAAATATTTTGTACCTTGTTCTTTCTTTCTTTTTTAAAATTTGATATTGTCAAGATGGAATTATTGAGTAGGTTTCTAACAATACTGACTTGATCAATCCTTTTGTTATTATTTCTTAAAATGTTAACTATTAAAATCTATTTCAATCCTTGTTACCTAAACAAATCTATCAAGAGACAACACTACTAAATTCCTTTTCAAGAAAAATTATGAACAAAACTCATTTTAAATACTTTCCCTCATTTTTAGGAAATATGCCTTTAACTAGATGATGAAAGTGTTGATTTGTGTATTTTTATGACACCTTTTGGGAAATACCATTTTCTTATCTTTTAGACTTAGCTGTACTTCATAATAAGTATTTGAGAAACAGTTATGCATAAATTATTTGAAAAATTTCCGAATATAGATTCATAACTCTTGATGATCTTTGCAAAATGTTCAAAACTATGCTTCAAATTGCATGACAAAGGGGATTAAAACTTAACATAGAAAATTCAACTTCTTGTTCATAGCTTATATATTTGGGTAACTATTTCAACTGATGGTCTATCACTTGAGCCTAAGAAAATACAAGTTATTGCTGTTCCTCCATACTTACCAACAAACAAGATTTGATGAGATTTTTAAGATGGGCTACATATTTAAGGAAATTTGTCTTCCAAATCCCAAACAAGAAACAATGATTTTAAGAAGTATACTGAGAAAGGATGTCAACTTTTCCATGAAATATGCAAAATTAGAAAGCATTTCTCAAAGCCAAACAGTCATAATTCACATCTCTTCTGAAGTATTTCAATAGAAATGTGCATATTGTGCTTTCTCTTGAGACAAATTCATTTGGTTTGTTTATGTTTTGTTACAAGGTAGTAAACTGATACTCTTTAAGCATCTACATTATCACCTACTCAGAATAGATACTCATCAATTGAGACTTCCTGTTTTCCATGCTTGGGAAAACACTTTTGTTATGTTTATGCCATCAAACTGAAATGCAAACTGACCACAAACCTTTGTTTTAATTTATAATAATTTGAAATAAGCACACTGAAATTTGAAGAATTTATTGTTGGTGTACTTTTAAGATCTGACAAGTATTGAAGTTAAAGAGATGTAGTAATCTGAATGCTAAGTTGTACATTGTGTACCTAATTACGCTAATTGGCTTAATATAGTATAATAAAACTTGCTTCTTAATCAATATAATTATCTTTAAAGTTTTTATAAGGACATGGGGTGTAGAAATTTAAAACATTAAAAGTGCTATCTTTATTAATTAATTTCAGGATCTGTTAATACCAATCTAATGCTGCATTCAAATTATCAAAGATATCAAATTATATTATAACCAACATTGAAAAGGACCATTATAAAGAACATATTGGAAGAATAGTGTAGGCTTTTTCCTTGATGTTTTTTAAATAACTTCATTTGAATTTTTTAAGTTAATACTATAGAAATTATTTATTATAAACTTCAACTATCTTCACTGAATTTTTTGTTTCTTCTTTTGTGTTATCTAGATAAAATATTCTCTTATATATATATGACATCCTTGTAATCAGTTTTTTCATTTAAAATTTATTTTATTTTTGTAGTTTGTGGATTAGTTTTTGTGTGGCACATGTTAAACTCAAACAACTAACTGTTGTGTACATTTATGTGGAATATTGAATTCATATTTTAATGTTATTTGTAGGCCTTGATGCCCCACCCAGTAGCTGGGCAGTAATACCAGAGGAACGAAATACTAAGGTTCTTGTTGCTAAAGATGCAAATCTTTATATGCTGTCTCAGAATGAGGGTAAATGTGTACAAGTGGTAAGAATTTTCTCTTTTTTAAATGTACTTGCTCTGAGTATTTGGTATTAAATATTATTTGTTGTACACAGGAATATTTGCATAAAGGTATATTTATATTTATGCTAATTGACTGAATTTAAATTTCCATCTTATCCTTAATCTTTTAACAAAAATATTTTAGTCTTTGTAAAATTCTGAGATTTCGACTTTTCTCTTTGTATTTAGAATACCTTAATTATTAAAGTATTAATTATAAAAAATTGCCTAAAATATAGATATTTATATGCTATATGTTGATATAGAATAATATATTCTCCATATTAATAAAAATTGATTTATGTATTTTTTTGTTTTATTTTCTTTTTTCTTTTCACAGCCTTCTTTTTCAAATAAGGAAATACATTATGTGTAATGTGGCCGTACAATAAAACTTTTATCTTTTTAAAATGAAAGAAACTGCATTTTAGTGCAAATGTGTTTATTAATTCTAAGAATTTTTTCTATGAAATTTAAATTTTCAGTCTTTATCTTCATTTTGGTATATTTATAGTCTATATATTGCTTTAATTAAAGATATAAACTAATTTTTGGGTTTTGACTTAGTTCTTGATAGTTTCTTTAATTGTTATGGGTATTTTCTGTGGTTTAAATAACAAAAGATATAAAAGACACCATTATGTAGTTTAAATATTTTATTGCTCAAATTTTAATTATAATTTTCATTTCCTATTCCAGTTAGAAAAGTGCTAAAATATAATAAATCTACAAAAATTATCTAATTCTAATCATTTGAAGTTTTCTTGTCACTTTTTAAAATATATAAGATGTGAAATTTTATGTATTTTCTTTTATTAAACAATCTTTAATTTCTTTTATAAATGTATAAATATATATATGACTGATAAAATTATTTTTTCCAGTTTCCAAGATTCAACAATCCTATAAATGCAATAACTGAGATCACTGTGTCATTTAATAGTCAGCATATTGCTTTATTTTCCGATAATGGAGCTTTGTGGATGGGTTCTGTCTCTCTTGAAGTATGATAAAAATATTTACTCATGTATATGATTTCATTTTTTAGAAATACAGTATTTACTCGATTCTAAGCCACTTTTTTCCCAATGTTAATGAAACTGAAAATCAGGTGTGGCTTTGAATCAAAGGCTGAAAAATTAATTGGATGGGGAAAGTTAAATATGATACTGACTGTTAGAGAAATTACAGGTTTATGTATGTATTTAAAAGTTTTAAATACTGGTAAAATAAATTAATTATTCACTTCTTATTAGTTCTCATTATAATTTTGTTAATATAGAATATTGTTAAACCTTTTTACACTATTTTTTTATTTGTTCACAAAATTGTGTTGAGAATTTGGGATGCAGCTTATAATTGATAGAGGCTTAGATTTCAATAAATAGAGAATTTGCTTTAAATTGGGTTATTGCTTTAAAATTTGAAAATTGGTAGAAGTTTATCCTATTTATATTTTTCCATTTTTCCCATGTGTTTAAATTTAAACATAGTTTTATATTTTTAAAAAATAATTAGAATCATCTGTAAGACACAAATTTTTGTTCTTTTTATATTTTCTGATAAAAAGAATCCAGAATTAAAAAGAAAAAGAAAACTTAGAAATATATTTAATCAAGGAAAATAAAATTAATGAAGCATTTATCTACAATACAAAAATCAACCAAATTATATGCAGATATGATTTCTTCATGTAATTAATATCAATTGTAATGTGAATATTATTCATCTTTTAAAAAAGAATGTTTCAAGTACTCATATTTAAAGTGATATGAACTATACATTTTTGTTACAATGAATACAAAAAAAACAGAAAATATGTACCATAATTTTTTTATATTTTAAATAAAGCAATGTACATATTTGAATATGCTTTGGCTAATGAAATTTTCTATCTTATAATTATTAATACTATAAAATTTATATTTTAATAAAATGTCTTTAGTTTTAAAAGTAAATATTATCTTAAAAAATTGCATAAATATTTCATAAGTTTATCTATTTTGTATTTAAATTAGTTTAAATTGTATATCCCATTATGGATTATTTAATTTCAGAAAAAATATTGTGAATTTGATACACTGAGTAAAGCTCGTCCTCAGCAGTTGGTTTGGTAATGTATCCAGTTTTATTATCAGTTTCTCAGTGTTTTCATTAATTAGTGTATTGCTTTTCTTTTGTGATATTTTTTCTCAAGTTAGAATCATATATTTTAGAGCATATATATAACTACTTATATATGTAGCTAATTTATTTTTTCATGCAGTATGATTTAAAATAATTTTGTTTGGTTCAAATTATATTATGTGCATTTTTTAATTAGTTTTCAGAATAGATATCATATATATATTGATTTGAATTTTTGATGTATGGTTGATTTCTTGTACTTAATAACACACTGTTAAGCCAAAACATTATGATGTACTCAATAACGCATTGTATCACTTTTGACTTGCAAAACAGCTGCAACTCACTTTGTGATGGATTCTGCAAGTTTTTGGTAAATGACTGGAAGAAGGTTGTACCAAATTTCTAAGCAGTGGTCTCTCGAAGTTGAAATATTCCAACATGGAGGTGTTTGATCTCGGAGTTGTGTGCCGTTCTATGAAAGCCGAAATTTGCTCTTACAGATTAAATTCTGGCGACTAAGACATTAATTGGAATTCATCATTATGCTCCTTGAATCTCCCCAACTTAATTTTAGGCTTGGGATATAGGGTGTTTTTCTGCTAGAAAACTTTTTACCAGTTCGAAAGGCAGTTGCCATGTAAGGATGCATTTAATCTGCAGTTGTGTTTAGATGGTTCACAGCTTTCATATTATTTTGTACCAAAACAAGCGATCCCAGAAGGGGATCCCATGAGAGCATACCCCAATGCATAATACCACCAACACCAGTATATTTGTGTATAATGGAGAAAGCATCTTCTTACCTGGAAGATGGCACATCCTGACATGATGAATGACAAATTGTTATTCATTAGACTAGGCAACTCTCTTTCAGTTATCCAAGGTCTAGTCTTGATATTTCCAGACCCATTGTAGACATAATGTACAATATATGAATACAGCACAATTCTATTTATAAATATTTTTATTGGGTATTTCTTAAATCACACTTCCATTAATTTTATAAGATTAACAAAAGTGAGACAATATTTTCACATTTCAATAATTTTAACTGTTTAACTTACTATTTTACAAATAAAAATGTTTTGAATTGATGATAATATTTTAATGCATTTTTAACATAATTCATAATTTTTTGTATATTTATTTCATAATATTGATAGAGCTTTTTTCTCAATAATAGGTGTGGTAATGGTGCAGTTGTAGGAATTTGGCAAGTTGAAGTGGAAAATATAATGCTTGTTATAGGTCCAGAGAAAGATTATATGAAGTAACTTTTTCAAAATTTTAAAGTATTTAATGTTTTGTCCATTAGTTTTCATTCTGCTTTAAATAACGCCCATATAAAATATTAATTTTTTCTTCTTAAAATTCTAATAATTTTGCATACATGTTTAAAGAATAAACAATATTTTTTTATTAAACATTTGAATAAAAAAAGCAGAATTATATTAATAAATCTTTATTATAAAAAAGATACACATCTTTCTTATTTTCATCTTTAAGTGTAGCTTACATTATTCAGTAATGATTTTAATACGTATTGTTTTTTATATATATTTACTTTGCTTTTATTTAGTGATATCTTTTACACACCAGTGCACTTAGTGCCAGAAATTGATGGTGTCCGAATAATTGGAAATACATCACATGAACTTCTACAGAAAGTACCTGGTAGTTATGTTAATTGTTAATATCTTTTGTAAGATATGTATTGCTATGAAAATTGACGAATTTAATTTGTGAAAAAATTTTAGATTAAATTAAAATAGTCTTAAAAAAACTACTTAAAAAAATTTCTGTTTTTTTTGTTTGTTTTTTGAGAATATGATAATCTAACAACTAAATATTTATCAGCTAAATGTTTAAAAATTCTATCAAAACCACTTTGGAAAGAATAAAATGAGTTAATATGATTTTTACTTGACATGCACCAGTTAAGTTTTATATATAGTGTTATATATATATATAATTATATTTGTATATAATTTTACATAATTAAGGTTCTTGTGTCATATGTTTTAAAAATTTACTTAAGAGTATTATTTATACTTAAATGTTAATAGATTTTGATTAGTTTAAAAAATTCCTATTTGATATTTAATTCATGATGGCATTTAGGAGTGTGAATAGGTGAATAGAATGATAGGTTATGTTAGAATGTGCAATTTCTTTCAATAATATTTTATTAACATATCATGAAATATCAATATTAAAATATCTTTTTGAAGATAAAAATTTATTAAATTAAACATTAATTTCAGCTATCTTAAATTAGGAATTTAAATTAAATTGAAAAATCTTTTTTGAAATCTGATATATGTTATATTATTTTTTCAGAGGCTGTCGCTGATGTGTTTCGAATAGGGTCTTTATCTCCAAGTGCTATACTTCTAGAAGCTTCTAATGAATTCAGAGTTTGTGTTTCCATTAAACTTATCTTTTATTTTTATTTGGTTTATTGATTTTTTCCCCACCTTTTTTTAAAATTTTTTGTGTTCTTTATTAAATTGATTTGTGGCAGATTAGAAGATGAAAGTGTGTATGTGTGTCAGAAATATAAATATATCTAAATATATTTAAGTCTGATGTTTGCATATTACTATATTAAACTGAAATCACATTAATAAATTCATCAGCAATTATTAAATAGTGTAATATATTATAATTTTAGTATATATTAAGCCTTTCCTCAAAACATCTTACAATAAAATATGTGATTTAAAAAATGATGAGAGGGGGAATGGTTACACTATTTTTTATAAAATTTTGAACTTTTCTGCTGGTTTATTTTAACCAGCTAACTAATAAATATTAAATTGTAACAATTTTATTACTGAGGAATTAAAAGTTAAAAATTTTCATTTCGATGCTTATTAAAATGTATCAAAACTAACTATATTTGAATAGATATTTCTTGAATATTATTTTAGAATTTAGTTTTTCCAATGTTAATTTTTTTTAATGTAAAATATTAAAATTTTTCTAAACTGATGCAAATGAATTATTAATTGTAATATGCTTAAAAATAGAATGGTATGTAAAATAAAGTTTGAATTTATTTAATGTTTTTTGATTAATAAATTTTCATTCAGGTTAAATACATTATCACATGGTATTACATATCTATTTGTTTATTAAATGTTTTGGCAGCCTCTTTCTGTCTGGTTCAAATATTTGTCTCATAGCCCACATGTCTCTTAATTTTTATTCATTTTCAAGATAACTAGGTACATTGTGTGGTTAGTCAGCAGGAATTTCATTCTCTTTAGTGTTGCCGATACAAGGACTTAGCCTAAAAGAATTAATATGCAACAGCTATACTACATATACCAAGTTTAGTTGTTTGAATGTACAACATCATTGAAAAATCTCTTACAACAAGGTTGCTATTTGGCTACCTTTGCCATTCATTTATTTATGTTTTTTCCTTAACATGTATTTTCAGGAAAAGTCCAAAAAATGATAGATTAGTTAGTGGAACTCTTTGTGTAAAACAAGCAGTTTATAACTAGTGCATAATTCATTATACATATTTTATACTGAATTTGAAGTAAAAATTTGATTTAAAAATATGCTTACTCTTATGTAATAATTTATCTTCTTTCCCAATGTATTCACACCGTATTCTAGATTTTATTTTTAGCTAAAACTCGTAATTTGTGTGGTATCGTATATTAAGGCATGTCTTATGTTATTTATGTTAACACATTTGTCTCAATAAAAAAATTTATTGTAAACTAATAGTTGAACCTTTGACAATCAAAAGTATAAAAAGTAGGAACTTTTTTTTTACAAGTTTTTGTACCGAGAGTAGAATATCATCCTTATGGATATCCTTATCCTTATTATCCTCCTTACTTATGATACATGTGGAAAGAACATGCATCATAAGTAAAAAAACAATCTGTAAAGATTATTTATAATGCCTCTAATCAAGAAATCAATACTGAATTTGTAAAAAGTGCACTTAATATATGTTCAGAATCCAGACACTATGTAATCAAGCTCTGTTTGCTTATTAATACGTTTGACAAAAATGTATGTGACTTAAAATAATTTTAACTTTGAGTCCTGTGAGGAATATATATTCTCTAAATATTTGAAACCTAAATTTAAGTTGTTTTGGTGTAATTTCCATTTAAAAAATGAAAGTTTGGATATTTTTATTGCTATATAACATTTTTCATTCTTTAAAGTGTTTCATCTTTTTTAAAAAAAAAAACGGGGTGGGAACCCCCTGTGCACCTAGACAGACCAACCCCTATTGTACAAATTATGCAACTGTTCATTGTCATTGCTCAAATTGTAAAATAGTAATTTACTTGTGTTATGTAGCTCTAAAGTATTCATAGCCAAGAATAAATTTATTTTAAAAATATTCTGCTGCCATCTCTTGCATCTAATCTTCACTACATCAAAAATTTATTACAGCATCATGAAAGACTTTTTTATATATAGAAAAAGAAAAAAATTTTAATCGATTTTTTTTTAAATTTAGCGTCGCAGCCACAAAGCTGATGAATACATACGAATGATTAGAGAGAAGAATGAATTGGAAGAGGCTGTTGAATGTTGTCTGAAAGCTGCAGGTCATGAATTTCAACCTTCTACTCAGAAAATGCTACTTAGAGTAAGCAACACTATTATTTTCCCCTGTGATGTTTATTGTGAAATGTCTCAATATGTATTTTGAAAATAATGTAAAGCAATACTATTATTTTTACATTATATTAATTCAAAAATTAACTAAATGTCAGGCTCCTAATTTTATTCTAAAGCTAACTACACAAAGTCTGTTAAAGAAGCATCCAACCTTTGGCCAGAAAAAATATCATGGTTACTTTGCGGGATTAGGATCGTAATGAAATTCAATGTTTTATAATCTTTACTGTGCACAGGAAAATTCAAGGTTGGATACTTTTTTAACTGACCTTATATATGCATTTGTTACAACTCTCTAAATTTGATTTACCAAATTTATTAGATACTTTTCAAATTAAGTATTAGATTCCAGATTCATGTATTTGAATTGGATGCTGTCGTTACTTGCAAGCTACCATTGCACTGCTTAAACAAGTGTATATATATAACAGTTGCTGTTATATTATACATATTAATGTAATCTTTGTGTTTAATTTCAAAACACTTTTATGGTTTTTACTTATAAATTTCTAAAAAGTTCCTGTTTTCAAATATATTATACGTCTGTTATGTTTGAAAATCTCAAAACTATTATGAAAATTAAACTCACATTTTAATAGCTTTTGTGTGATGGAAAGTGATTTTAAAATTAAAAAAACATTAGAAATTCTGTCTAATGTTCCAGAATCTTAAAATGGAAATTTAAGACAATTTCAAGTTGAAGAATTTAAAATTAAACTTTTTTTTAAGATGCTTTTACATGTAAGGTATTAATGTTATATAGGATCAAAATCTGGATCTTTTTTTCAGAAAAGGTAATACCTTGATACTAGTATATTTTAATTTTGTTAGTTCATAGAGAACATCACTCTTCTGATAATTTTTGTTTGAATCATTTTTTTTTTTGTATAATATGTTCTGTGTTTCATCTACTGTATTAAAACTTAAAGTGGTTATATATGTTAAGTTGAAAAATTATGTATATATATATATATATATATATATATATAATGAATGCTTCTAAATTAAAAGTACATAATACAGAAGATAATCTTTATTATACATGTTCCAACTTATGTTAATATTGAGGTAATTTTATTTTATACTTTTTTCATTTTTTTTCCTAATACAGATCTTGTATAGAATTACATGCCTTAACTGATATGTATATTAAAAATCCATGATCATGTATTCCATGTTTATATTATTTAAATGTTTTTCCCCCCTTTTTCTTTGTATTACAAATTTCAAATTTTTTGTTATAGGCTGCAGCTTTTGGAAAAAATTTTATTCCAACCATGAATCCTGAACCATTTGTTCAAATGTGCCAAACATTGAGAGTGTTGAATGCTGTCAGAGTTAATGTTATAGGTTTGCCTATAACCTATACACAGTATCCTTCATAGTAATTAAGATTAATAAAACACTTTGAAGTTTTTTTTATACTTGATTTAATTTCTTTAGTTTTTCTAAATCTTACATTTGGGGAAAAAATGAAAACCTATAATCGCACAAGTTTTTTAGTAGAATATGAAATTAGTTTTTTTGCTAAATGAAATGAGATGATGTAGCCTCATTTTTATTCATTTGTTTTTGAAACAAGTTTTAAACTGCATTTTTTCTATAAATTCAGCTGTTCAGTCACATTATATAAAACTAAAGTTTTTTTTGAAAAGGAATTTATTTAAGGGTAGAAGTGATATAAATTTATATTATTCAAGAAAATTTGTTTCATAATTGATTAAATGATATGATTACAGAAAGATATGTCGTATATGTAGTAGTGAGATGTATCAAATTTTGCAGAACTAAAATATATTAAAAAAAAGAACTAAGAAGTGAATAATTAGTTATTTTATCAATAATATAAACTTTTGAATACATACACGCACCTGTAATTGCTCTAATTGCCACATCCAACAAATTTTTTTACACTTTGATTCTAAGCTGCACCTGATTCTCAGTAGCGTTAATTTTGGGAAAAAAGTGCATTTTAGATTCGAGTAAATACAGTAATTCATTTAAGCTTAAACCACCAGAAGAAAAATACTATGAGTGCAAAAGTGGTATTTCTGAGCAAAATGTAAAAATGCTGTCTATATTTGCAAAATTTATAAAAACTCATGGCTATGGCTTAGATTGCTGAAAGATAATGCATGAATGACATTCTAGTATATATTAATATATATTGCTACTTTTTCTTATTTTTGAATCTTTCTTGTTCCACATATGCCAGTGCTTTATATGGAATTTGGGAAATAGTTTTATTTCTAATACATAGTCAAAATATTCTTTTAAGAAAATATTTTAACTTTTAGCAATCAGTATCAATCAGTATATAATCATCTTTTATTACCACTTTGCAGTTATATTAATGAAGAAAGATTGTTCCCAGAAGTCAACATACTTATTCCTACACAGTAGCGCACACAGGAATTTTTCAAGGGGGGGTCCGGGGTCGAAAGTTCACCATTCTTGTATCATGCTCCTTTTGATTTTGTCGATTTTCGGGAACAAAACACAGTAAAAAACTAATTTTTGAATAAATTAGCATTAATTAATAAAATTAATCATTAATAACAAGTTATTAATTAAATTTTATGTACTATATACTTAGAATTATAATCAATCTGAAAAAAAATCAGGAGCTTTGGGGGTTAGGACCCCCCCTTGTGTGCGCCACTGTTCCTACATCATGGCAACTTAATTTCACATGACCATCAGTTAACCCCTTAAGTGCCTCAGACTTATATATCCATCCTTCCAAAGTATGATTTTTTTAATTGTGCTGCTATGTTTTAAAACTAGTTCCATGGCTTTGGAATACATTAAAATGGCATTGACAGTGTTTGCAAAGAATGTACTTATTTTAGAAAAGAGGCGATGAAAGAATTTGAAATAGTATATTACAGGAGCAATGAAATTCATAGTCTAGCAATGTTTCTTGTTTTTCCGTTTGAGTAGGTTATGTTTTTTTATTTTCATAGAAAGTGCTTCAAGAGAATGTTATTTCTTCAAAGAAAAATATTCGCCAATAATCCTGCTATCTTTGCGTTGAGTGTGATGCTAGTTTATGTGTTATATCCAATAGCTAAATTATAACATTTTTTTTTATTATACTGTAACATTACATTCAATTTTGTATTTTTCTTTTTTAAAGGGAAAGAAACAGCTTTGCAAAATAAGTGGTTGCAAAACATGGCTTCCCCCTGCTAAATCACATGAAAGAGCATGCCTATGGGAAAAACAGTGACACTGGGGAGTGAATATCATGCTTTCTTCGACAATCAAGGGGTTGATGTGCAAACCTTTATAAAAATTTTTATTCAGTGTCTTTTAAATATGAAAGATTATATTTGTGGTATACTTTTTGTTAAACCTTAATTTGTTGCTAGATTAGAATTTTTGACCATACCAGTCTTGCTTGATCGCCTAGTTTTGAGGAGACATTATTCTTATGGTATTTGCATTTGTCAGTATTTGAAAATACCTGACACAGAAGGTGCCAGTCGTATACTAGATCATTGGGCATGTTATAAAGTAAGTTGTTTTAAATAATATTCTAGGAAATTTTTTTCAGAAAATTGTTAACATTTTTGGTTGTTTTTTAAATACAGATTTCATATTGTTATTTGTAGATGATATAGGAAATGTATTGCCCTGAAAGTATTGATTTGTTTAAAAAATTAACCAAAATTTAATTTTTTCTCTCCAGATTATTGTATTAAAGTATTTAAAAATATTGAATTTAATTTTAATTTTCCTGCAGATTAGAGATCAATTACATTTTTAATTTCCTAATCCCCCACCTCCATTACTATTATAATGATGTATTCAATTTTAGTTGAATTTTTAAAATTATAAAAATCTGAATTATAATTTTTTTTTATCATTTTTCTCAAGGAGATAAAGTTACTGTTTCATTTTGGTACGGGAAAATAATTTACTCTTGTGTTGAAATGTTTTTGAGTAAATTTGTTTACATTATTTTCATTGCTAATTTGTTTTAAGTAACAAGTTTCATATTTTAAGAAGTATATATTTTTACACTACTCTTGGATAAGAATAATATTATAAATAGCTTTACTATATTTTTAAATTTTCTGTATGTTTTTTTTTATCAATTTTATTTCCTAAAAGTTATATTTGATTTCCATATAAATTTTTGTAGAATATAGAACTATATTAAAAAATAAAACAATTGAGATTTCACCTTTGCTATTTAAATTAAAGGCAATGATTACGTTTGACTTAGTTCTGTGTAAAGTGTAATTTTTTTAAAAAATCTTCCTTTGATCTTTAAAAAAATATTAACACATTTCAACTTTTGTTTTTCTCTGTGTTTATATTGTATGTCATTTTTTTGTATGATTTTTATGAAATGTATATCTTATTATTCTTTTCTTTACACACAGTCCTTTTCGGAAAAATTCATCTTATTGCAATTTTCTTTGTTTGGAATAAAATGTGTTATGATTGCAAATGGTTATTAATTTGTTTTATTTATTTCAATTTTGTTCATATACTTTATTAGTAGATTTTGTCAAAACTCATATTTTCTATATTTCAACTTATTTGGAGACTGAATATTCATGCTCAAACTGTTTTTATGGTTACATTTCATCAGTTACTACCATAATTTTAGAATTCGAATTTATTGTCTGGCAAAATGTATTACTTATTATAGTATAAATGTGCATAAAGATATATTAATATTTATTTTATAATATTAAGCTTCTTCTTTACCTTTCAGGTTAAACGTACAAATTTAGACCCTGAACAGACTGCTAGAGATATTGCAGAAAAATTAGGAACTACACCTGGTATTTCTTATGCAGAAATTTCTAACAAAGCTATGGATTATGGACATCCATCCTTGGCTGTAAAAGTAAATACAGTATAATTACTTTCTATGTGTTTGTTATTGTTAATACATTGCTTAATGTAAGTTTGACTGCATTTTCAAAAAGAGAAATAAAGTTCCTGAACATACTTCAGATTGATGGGTATAAAATGATAAGCATAACGAAAAATCAAAATAATTATCAAAAATTATGAATTTTGAAATGATATTTATTTATATATAGATATATTTTTTATATAAATAAATTTTTCCTGTAATAGAAGGGCGAAGTGCTTTATAGTATTTTTATTTTCAGTTATTTGCTAATGCTTTTCCTTGGTACAGTGTTTATATTTAAGTAAAATAGTTGTGTAAAATAATTTAAATACATTTTAAAAGTTATTTGTGTGGATTTGTTTCATATATCAAAAATGCTTACAAAATAAGAACTTAGTAAGATTTGTTTTGAGTATATGTGTACACATAAATATAGTTTGAATCTCTATTTCAGCATGTAAATTTTTCATTTTCTGTATAAATTTTTTTTAAAAAAAACATTGAATCTACTCAGTGTGATGCATTCAAAATTTTAATTCTTTGTACGCATAAATTTTTAGTTTTAATTTCATGCATTAAAAATAAATGAACATGGAGAAATATTTCATGAATATGTTTTTGTATTGTATGTATAATTCTCTAATGATTATTAATTTTATATAAAAATGTTTTAAATTAGTGAATATATATCTGCATGTTTTTGGTATTATCTGAACTTTTACCAATTGTGAAATAAAATAAAATAATTAGTAATAGCCCATACTTATATAAAGCTGTTAGATTATGAAACACGAGCATCAGAACAAGTTCCACTTCTTATTAAACTCAAGCAAGAAACACAAGCCATGGTCAAAGCAATTGATAGTGGAGACACCGATTTAAGTGAGTTTATTATGTATTTCATCTATTTTATGGATATATTTTAATCACCTTCATTAAGTGATCAATATTTATTTTGAATATCAATATGAAAACAAAATGGTGAGAAATTTTTAATAAGGATGCTTGTCTTTTGTTTAGTTTATTCTGTGATTCGCTACTTGAAAACAACATTGTCTAAAGGAGATTTTCATATGAAAATTAGACAATTTCCGGTAGCTCATAATTTATACTTGAAGGTTGGTAAAATTCAAAACTTAAATCCTTGTTTGTGTTAAAGATATAGTATTTACAAGCATAGTTGGTATAAAATTATTAATATTTTTAGATGAATTTTAGAAACTTGTAAGTTTTTTTAAGTTAAGTGTTTTTTTTTCCAAATATGATGATGGTTTTTAATTTCTATTTATAGATTTTGAAATATGTAATTTTAATTATATTGCATTTTTATTTTGTATAAAAACTAAAAACAAAATTTAAAAAAAGAAATTAACTAAATGTACATTGTTCACTAGTGATAATTTTTTTTTTTTAAAAAAAACTTAGTTTTATTCTAAAATTATATACTTATTTTAGATTTTTATATTTATTATTAAAGTACTGCAATTGGTCAGATTATATTTTGACCTCTTATTTTAATAATTTTACAAGATGTGTTTGGTTAATGTCTTTTTATTTTGTGTGATAAAAAAATAATTATATCAGTTAAACATATTAAATTATAAATGCAACTGTTAAATATCTTACTTGCTGCGAAATCAGAAGCTATTTTATACACTCTGGGGCAAACAAAGTTCTGTTCATTTTGTTATTTTAAAAATATAAGTTTTTAAAAAAAATGCTTAACATAAACTAATATTGAAAATGTTCATATTTAAAATTAAATTGTAATTATTATGATTTTTAATAATTATTTAATTTTTTGGTGATCCCTCTTAAATTTTTGTTTGATTTCATACATTTTAAATGTAGTATAAATATTTTAAAATTAATTATGTACATATTTTTATTTAAATGTGCAAAGTAAATTTTATTAGAATATAATTGAGAAGAGTACTGTAATTTTGTTTTTTAAAGTGCAAAAGTAATATCGGAATAGTGATTTTAATGCCTTTTTTATATACAAATGTTGCTTTAAATTTTGCATCAATGAATTCTTCAAAATAATTTAATTTAACTATTAACTTGGAAATCTAAAAATAGTATTAATATTTAAAGTGTATCAGAGATTAAATCAATATATTTTTTTTCTGTCAAAGTGAAGGAAAATACTTCTTGCTCGTTACATGAAGTATAAATTATTTCTTAAGACATTTATCTGAATTCATTACAAATAATTAATAATTTTACTCGTTGTTTATTGAATTATAGTATTTAAACAAACATTTTTTTGTATTATTTTTAATTATGTTCTGTTTATTATGAACTATTCTGCTATTAAGAATGTGAGAAATGACAATGTGTCCATCAAGTAAAATTCTTTTTTGTTGATTGTCCATCTTTTTAATAAAATTTCTTATGCATATTTTTTCTAAGATATGGATGTTTGATTTTTTTAAAAAAAATACAAGGTTTTGAAATTACTTTATATATTATTATTCAACTTGCAATTGGGAACTTAGTACCTGTGATAAATACCAAAGCTTTATTTTTTTGTCTATTTTTCTTACCTAGTTGTGCAAAGAACAAGATTTGGAGCTGCTGAGAGAAAATTACTTTCAAGAAAGTGATTTTAATTCTGAAGGCCATTGTTTTGTCATCGAAAGTTATCAATCACAAGTAAAAAACACAAAAAACAGTTATTTAGTTAATCTCATGAAAAACTCTTGAATTCAACATTTAAATCAGTTTGAAAAGTTATTTTATATCTTTGTTCTTAATTTGTTTTAATACTGCATGTAATTTAACATAAATTACATGCAACACTATGCAAACTACCGTATTTATTTGAATCTAAGCTGTCATCAATTCCAAATTGGACCCCTAATTCTCAACATGTAAAAAAATAATTTATCAATATCTGATATTTTTGAAATTAAAAAAGAAATAAAAAGGAGAAATAATAAGAAGTGAATAATTAATTTATCTTACTAGTATTAAAATTCTTAAAATACATGCGTGAACCGTAATTACTCTCACTGTCAGTATCATGCTCAATTTCCCACATCCATCAAATTTTTCCTCCTTTGATTCTAAGCCACAGCAGATTTTCAGTAGCATTAACACAGAAAAGAAAAGTGCAGATTAAATTCGAATAAGTATGATATATGTAAATAAACTAATTTAAAGAATCATTTTATGGATGCTATTATTCTTCAAGAAAAATACAACAAATGAATTTAATAAACTGACATTTGACGTGGGGAAACAGTGAAATATAAAGGTACTAATGAAGTTTTTATTTGTATTCATCCTAAATTGTAAGCTTTTAATATTAATTATAAATTTTAATTGAAATATATAGTTAATGGCAAAAATATATAGGAATTATTATGCTCTTGTTATTACTATTAAATTGTATCTTATCAGAGTTTGTATTTTGTGTATAATTCAGTATTATGTATTGAATTTTATAAAATTTTTTACAGAAAATCGAAAAACAATCAAGTGCTTTACAAGAAGCATTAAATTCATACAAGAAAGCAAAGAATGACTTTGCATCTCAGGTAAATTCCTTTTTCTTAATAATTATTTAATCATGAGTAATTTTTTTTCTTTTCTTCCTACACCATATACAATTTTATTAATCATCCTTGATATATATTTTTGTAAAGATAATGCATTTTTTAAAAATTTTAAATAACTGATTATTTACAAAACATTTTATAGTTATGCTATTTTTTAGATCTGTATTGATTATTAATTTTTTTATTATTGATTTCTAAATTTAAAATTTATTTTATGTGAAAATTATGAAAAATATTTTTTAAAATGATTTTACATAAGTATATTAATTTGTATATAATCATGATTTAGCCACAAATCTCATTTACTATCTGACGGTAACTATTTATTAATAGATTACCGAAGAACAACTGAAATTGATGAAGTATCAGAATACATATGAAGAAAAATTTCGTGAAAGCTACAAAAATCTGTCATTGCATCAAACTATGAAACAACTTCTTGTTCACAGAGAATTCAAACATGCAGAAGAGTTAAGGAAAGAATTTAAAGTACCTGATCGTAGGTTAGTTCTTTTTTTGTTTTGTTTTTGTAAGACTTACTTTGCTATTGTTCAAAAAATATTTTTTATAATTAAAGAAACAATTCTCAAATTGTATGAAGTAGTCTTCTTTCAGTAAACAAAATAACAAAAGGAAGAAGTTCAAACATTGTACTATTTTTAAATTTTTATATGGAATATTGAAATGTTGTGTAAAAAATATATATAATTTTTCAAAAAATCATCAAAAACTAGTTTTAACTTATAATATATTTTCAAACAAAAAACGTCCAATCTTTTGTATAAATTAAAAACATTGTTATCAGTTTATTAAAATATTTTTAACATTTAGAAATATTTCATAAATATGAAATTTTTTCTAACAAGTGAAGTGAAAGCTGATTTAGCATTATGATATAGAAAGTGAAATATTTAACATACTAGATAAAAAAAAAGAGAGAATTCTGCCTTAATCGAAATTCAGACCAAAAAGAGCAGAATAATTGAAGCATGTTGCTCATCTATAGAACAGTGAAGTAAAATGAATTTTGGATTTCTTTACTATTTGAAAAATTATTCCAAGTTTGGGTCCCATTCTTTAACATTATGCAAGGATAGCCGTAAAGGAGAATGCAGTAAAAATTTGTATGGAAAATTGAATTCTAGATATTGAAAGGTTGGGGATTGCTGCACTAAAGTATCTTTTAAAGAAATTTATAATTTAAATTGCTGTTTTAGAAAGTGTAACACATACATATAATCTAACCTTGACTAAATTATTTGCTTTATGATATTAAAATAAAAACTCTGTATTTAATTTTCTATATTCAATATTTATTAAAATTTTCAAATTTAGTTTAATACATTAAAATAGCCTTTTGGGGGATTTTAGAGCAAAAACAATTGATATAAATTAAAAAAATACTTTCCAGATCTTAAAAAAGTACAAAAAATTATTAAAATACGTTATGTAATTAAAAGAAGTCATTCAATGAGG
Source organism: Trichonephila clavipes (assembly GCA_019973935.1). Classification (NCBI taxonomy): domain Eukaryota; kingdom Metazoa; phylum Arthropoda; class Arachnida; order Araneae; family Nephilidae; genus Trichonephila; species Trichonephila clavipes. The sequence goes on from BMAU01004375.1 coordinate 58,579, forward strand.
AAAGAAATATTTTTTAGGCTAAATAATCACAGGGATAGAGATTAAATGTTGGAAATTATTAATGTACTAATAAAGCTTAAATACAAAATGTGAGCTAATAAAATAATCATTCCTTCCTTTCCTATTTGATGATTCTTTTTACATGATTGAAAAAGAAAAGTGGTCCTTGAAATCATTAAATGGTTTTTAAAACACTGTATATGATTCATTATGAATTTTGGTTTTTTCAAAAATTATTTTATCTGATTTATCACTTTTGTTTTTTAAATACATTTATTTACATGTAATGTGAATGAATATTTATTACTAGTCCTTAAAGATCTTGCATTTGTTTAGGTTCTGGTGGTTGCAAATAACAGTTTTAGCAGATGGAGGGGATTGGTTAGAATTGGAAAAATTTTCTCGTTCCAAAAAATCTCCCATTGGTTATGAGGTGAGGTATATGTATTATATAACAGTGAAGAAAGTTTTATTTTCTTCATTAATATTTACATAAAAAAATGTGTTGCATTTAAGTGACTTTTTTATAGAATTTTTAAGTTATTTTTTAAAAAATTTTATGCAGCAAGTTTTTGCTTTGAATTATTTAATTTAGTTCATTAACTATGCTATTTGAGGTCTAAAAGCTTTATTTTGAAAAATGTATATCTGAACTCTTTCTAAATAACTCCCCATTTATAGAAATGCATTTTTTTTATCTCGACTCCCATTATTTAAACCATCTCTGGAAGTCCCAATGGTTTTTATGCTGCCTTTTCCTTTCACATTTTATCATTTCCACATTATTAACTACACAAGCAAACTTCAGCATTTTTTAAGCTTCCAGCGAGTTTCAAGATTTCAGAAAATAATTGATGTTAAAATGTTCATATCAACATGAATGTATAAAGTCTTGAAAAACTCTGGTAATGTGCTTCATTTGACATCCTGATAGTTTATTAATGAGTATAGTATGCCTATAGGCTAATGAACACTGTTAAACATTACCTCAGTGTATTTATTGAACATATTGAAAGTGTAATTTGTCGTTCATAAAGTCATCAAAAATTTACTCCATATGAAAGGTAATTTTTGGAAAAAAATTGTAAATACAGGAATATCGCACTTGTTGCTGTTAATTGGCTACTTTAAAGAACCACATCAAATGAATCAACACTGAAACATTTCAATAGGAAAATAAGCAATTCATTCCTGTTAAATTTTGTTAAAGCAAAAACAATTATACATTTACCTAAAACTAATAATCAAAGTGTAAAAATATAATAGAACATTTTTATTGCATAGGATTCACTAAAAGAATGTTATTAATAAACTAGAAAGAGCTAAATTTTTTCATTTGCCAATCTGCCCCCTCCCTGCATTAATTTTCTCCTTACATCATGGAATGACTACAGTAGGTCTCACAAAAATGCAGGTTTTCATTTCCCATTCACTATAAAAGGATTAATGAATGACATGGCATGTCAGCCTAGTGGTTATGTCACAGACTTGTGGCTAGCATGTCATGATTTCAAGCCCTAGTGCCACTGAAGACCCACCGTGTTGAGGGGCTGATGCACATTAAATCTGTCAAGGCTCATGGTCCTCCTTTTTGGTGTGGAAGTTAGGAGATGAGGGTACCAGCTCTGGAGTCGTCTTCATCACTTGACTGTGGTTCAAAATCATGAGGTCTGTAGCCAATTGCCCTCATGAGATATCAATAAACACTCATTAAGGAATAATGTATGTAATTATTTTATGCACAAATCATGATGTGAATCAAATGTCATGAATAACTGATGTGCACACGAGACCATTGTGAAGACTGGAAGTTATCTCATTGAATTTAATCACTGAAAAAGGGGAACTTAGGGTACATTAATTAATTCATGTGCCCACACACAACCATTGTGCTCACTTGATATTGTACAATCAACATCTCTCTTGTCTCACAGTATTATTTAAATAAGGATATTTTGGCATAAAATTCTTATATTGAATCAAAGATGACTCAAATTACTAACAGTAGAATTATTGGAGTCTACATCAAGTGAAGCCCATGTTGTGAGATATTCCTGTACTACTATTTTACATGCTTATAAAGGGTGTTTTTTTGAGAGGTATAGAACTTTAAATTGCAATAAAACAACGATGTATTATTCGATTGACATGAATTTTTTTTATTCGAAAGATAATCTTGTGGCATTACATTTTAAATGATTTCTGGCATAGGACTGCCACGGCTGGCTCGGATGTAATCCAATCTGGACGTCCAATTTTCGATGACTTTTTCCAACATTTGTGGCCGTATATCGGCAATAACACGGCGAATGTTGTCTTCCAAATGGTCAAGCGTTTGTGGCTTATCCGCATAGACCAATGACTTCACATAGCCCCACAGAAAATAGTCTAGCGGTGTTAAATCACAAGATCTTGTAGGCCAATTCACAGGTCCAAAACGTGAAATTAGGCGGTCACCAAACGTGTCTTTCGATAAATCGATTGTGGCACGAGCTGTGTGACATGTTGCGCCGTCTTGTTGGAACCACAGCTCCTGGACATCATGATTGTTCAATTCAGGAATGAAAAAGTTAGTAATCATGGCTCTATACCGATCACCATTGACTGTAACATTGTGGCCTTCATCGTTTTTGAAGAAGTACGGACCAATGATTCCACCAGCCCATAAAGCGCACCAAACAGTCAGTTTTTCTGGATGTAACAGTGTTTCGACATACACTTGTGGATTAGCTTCACTCCAAATGCGGCAGTTGTGTTTGTTGACGTAGCCATTCAACCAGAAGTGCGCTTCATCGCTAAACAAAATTCGCTTATGAAAATGGACCATTATTTTCGAAATAAAATTGCACAATTTGAAGGCGTTATTCAGGCGTTGAGTCTATTCATGATGAATTGTCAAACCAAACTGAGAATAAATCACTTGACAGCTGTTAAATCGGTCGCCATCTTGGAAAGTAATGCCAACTTTTAAACTTCTATAACTGGAAAAAAAACACTCTGTATATATTTAAGAAAATATGATGATCTTAATCTTATTTTTTTCTTTGGTTAATTTAGCCTTTTGTAGATGTATGTGTTAAACATGATAATATCTATGAAGCTAAGAAATATTTATCCAAAGTAAAAGAAGAAAATAAAGTGAAATACTGCATTAAAGCAGGGTAAGACTGATTTGTTATTTAAAGCATAAAAATGAAATATTGTTAATGCATTTTCATGTTTGTTTATGAAAGTAATGTTTCTATTCTTTTAAAATATTGTAGATTGCTAGAAGATGCTGCTAAAGCTGCCTTTGAAAAGAAAGATGTTGCTGCTTTAAACCAAATCCAAAGCCTGTGTGGTGTTATGGATAGAACTATTTCAGATAAAATTACAAGTTGGAAGTCACAGTTAGTGTTCAAGAGATAAATCTTTTATTGTAAAAAGTTGAGCTTATTAATATCTTGATTTGTATATGATGCTTCTAAACGAATGCTCACAGTCAATTCTATAAATAATTTTAAGCATTCAAGAGTATAAAATTTATTTTTTAAGTTATGTGTCTTGTTTATTTCTTCAAATGTACATGCAAGCATTTCAAGCTTCTTACATTAGATTTACTTCAATTAAACATAAAATTGAATGATTCTGGTAGCTCTTTATAGAATGGTTAACACAATACTCAATAAATTATATTTTACTAACACAATTTACTTCTAACTTACACAGCATTTGGAATGGATACTAAGAAAACATTCATAGATCAATATTTTTGTGTGAAAACTGTTTCTTGACTTGAAAAAGATACTCAAGAGAAGTTAAATTTTAGTGACCTTAGTAAAAACTATTTTATTTCAGCATTTAGTAGTTCAAACATAAATCAAATGTCTTATTTCTTTAATTACAGGTAAAATCGAAGTTCTGAAATTTGAACTCACTCTCAAGATAAAATATATTTTAACATTACATTATTAAATGTTTCATGCAAATGTCATTATAATCAGCTATGTAACCTTAATATAAAAATAAATAAGCTTAATTCCAGTTAAGAGTTACTGTTTTTTCATTCAATAATACACTTTGCTGCTTTTATATTCCACATAATTCAATCAATATATTTAATAATGCAAAAAAATGTCATTGTATTGCTAAAATATTTAACATTAAATATGGATTTAAAACTATTGGTATTAAATATATATATATATTTTCAATAATTTTGAAGTATTAGTATTTCATTTAATGCTTCACAGAACATAAATGTGGATCTTTGTAAAACAGAATGTATTCAATTTGTTATTTGCATATTTTTTAGTCTTTTTTTTTAAAGTGACCTGACTATCTTTAGTGTTATATTGTAGTTGTGGTTACTTAAAATAAGCATGTAATAGTATACATCTTTTATTTGTGCTGACAGCAGTAACATTTCTCATTATTAAATATGATTAGGTTTTCACTGGATTGGCATACTAAGCAATTTTAATACTTTCAAATCTATTCTCATATTTTTCTTTTGAAATAAAATATATAGATTGTGACAAAAAATATGGCCAAAAGATGTAAAAAGTAACAATTAACAAAATTCAGTATCAATATGGGAATTTCATTGTACGTATTTGTAGTGCAGTCAGACCTCTATTCAATGAAGTTACTAAATTCTAATGTGGCAAATTTGTTGAATAGAGATTCATCTTTCAGTTTGGTTCCAGAGAAAAGTTCATAAAAAGGAAGTTTGACTCCATTTAATATTTCGAGATTTTTTACTTTAAAGTCTTTTTCACGAAGTAGTTTCCAACTCATTGTAGTTGAACAAATAAATAAATACAAATATAAGACAACATTTATATAGCTGAACATTTGTTTTAAATGTGAAGAATTAATAAACACTTCAATTTAAATGTTTTTATATAATTATACATTACTAGTACCAAAAATTGTAAAGAATTACACAAATGCATATTCTATTGTAGAAGAAATTAACTCTAAGCAGATTGTAATGATTAATTGATCAGTAAACTTTATAATAAAACTTCAGCCACTTAATTTTTTTATTTATATGAACTTTTGGAAGCTGTAATTTATCACAATGAGAATAATTAGCATATTCCTCTTCAAATATATCTATTACGTGGCAGCGGAAGTTAGGAGAAAGGAATGCCATTTCAGGTGTCATCATTGTCACTTGACACGGTTCAAAATTACGAGGCCAGTCACCAATAGTCCTCATGCAGCTTTATTGTGTGATGTACATATCACCCAAATCTATTAGTAAAATAAAAATAAACAAAACTCTACATATTAAGTTTGAGTTTATTCTAGCAAACAGTTACATGGTTTAGCTGTAATGGTAACATTTTGTTCAAATGACTGTACAAAATGAAAAGAAAAGGAAATCAAAATAACAAGCAATGGGCCACTTTCACAAACACTACTTTTTTCTTTATACATAAATGAAAATATCCAGATGAGCATCCATTTGTACTACCATAAATATAAGCTGGTGAAACCTGTTAAGAAACTAACATGAAAAACATACTGATTTATATTGTGCGTTTTATTATAGATTGGTTGCAAGATAAAGAACGAAAAAACATTCATATGAATAACAACACACAAGTAAAAAGACAATGGAACAGTTTAATGAGATTAACTTCCTTTGATAACTTAAAAAAGATACAGTATCACTAGAAGTCTGTTGGTTCAGAAACATCAAGTATAATGACATTACAACATATTTAGTCACAGCTAAATTTACTTTATGAAATTTTAAGTAGATAATTCACGTGGAAATCAACTATGTAGCAGAATTTATGTAAAAATGTATACCATTCTTAGTAAATTAAAATGCTTAAAGTAAATTTAAAAAAAGGAAACAAGCAAACTCGAGACAATTTTTTTATATAAGGCTGTCTTCGAATCTTGAAAAGGTGGAACCTAAATTCAGTATTTTTTTTTTCAAATTGCTACAGCTTTAATTCAATATGACTCTTCTGTATTCTACAGATATCAATTTTATTACATTAATCTATCTGAATAAAAACTTTCTATTTTTTCTAGTACATAAATGTTTGACTTCTCATTACACATTTAAGAGTTAAACAAAAATTATTCAATATTTCTTAATTTAAAAAAAAATGCTGTACAGAAAAAAAAAGAGTATATTAGTCACTAACTTGTCTGAAAATTTATTATGAGTTTGGTTTCGTTTATTTGAAGACAGTCTTAATGCCTATCTTTAGTTTTGTTAATTTTTTCAGTTAAAAATATTTCTGCTGCTATTTTACATTAAAAATAGAACACTATTATTATAATTGAGTATACAAATAAGTTCCATTTTAATTTCGAGTTAGAAATAAATTTTAAAAAAATTACACTGAATGGCTAAAGAAGTGCAACATACCCTACTCGCTGTATATTTAATATATTAAGAAACTCTTGAAATTAATGACTTTTAAGACGACTTTTTTTAGGCAGGACATATATATAAACCTATAAATGCCTGGCAAGCTTGTTTCTTCATGTTGCTACTATCATAACAAATCCCTTTCCTACATTCAAGAACTAGTTGTAGCTTAATTATCAAAGTTAAAAGATTTTCTGGTAATTTTAAGTAAACATATATAATTATTATATGCCAAATTAATATGGTTTTAAATGAAATTACGATTTCTGTAAAATTATACCCAGTAAAATAAGCAGGAAGTTATTAATTTTTTTAAAAAAAAAAAATTCAGCTGTGACCAAATTAAAAATAAAATGCAGCATTTTTGTACAGTTAGAAGTTAATCATTATCACAACACTACATCACTACTTATGAACTATACAAACACTGAATAATTCCTGAACATTAAGATGCAGATTGTGAATATATTTAGATTAAAAAGGAGGAAAATTAATCAGCGAGTCGCTTACTCTCAGTTTCGCTAATTTCTTTCCACGTTTAATAGAAAACTCATAACAAAAATATTTCATCTCACGCTCAGTGAGTTAAATGTGTATGTGTTATAACATTAAGCTAAAATCTTGGTATCTATAACATGGAAAACACCAGTAAAAATTTTTGTTCATAAATTACAAAAAATGCTTTATAAAATTTCACTTCAAATTACAACTAAATCTGGAATCAATTTTTAATAATATAAACATGAACAATTTTGACTAACATTTTCCTTTTTGTTTAAATTATTCTCACATATGAAGAAGTATCTTTCATGTGATTCTCCATAGCAGTTAAATAATCTTAAAAACAAAAATAACATTAAATAATTATAATTTTCCTTTTTTAAGAAAATAACATTAGAGAACTACAGAATAGAGAATTACATTTTTCATGTAATTCTCTAAAACTTTACCTTCAATATCTTAAAAAATTCAATCATATGGTTATTTTAGGATAAAGTATTTACATAACAAAGGTATACATAGATAAAACAAGTTTGAGAATTCAAAATTTAGTATGAAATTCTTATTACTATACAGTTGGGATACTTTTTCTTCTAAATATCAATGCAGTGAAATCTTGATAACTAACTTTATGATACATGACTTAATATTTATATGACAAATTTCTTGAAATTTTAATAAAAACAGTACAATTTCAACCACTTAAATAACAAATTATGTATAATAAAGATCCCCCATTATTGAGATTTTCTTAAGATTATAAAATATGCATTTTGTTCTCCAGATTAAGAATTTTTTTTTATATTACACAAAGCATCTTATCATATATTATTGTGGAATGTATGATCTTGGTTCAGAAAAGGATTTAAAAAATTATTCCAATGCTTAAAAAAATATTCCATTGCTTTATAAGTTTTTAAGATCCAATTATCTAAAATTCAACAAAATAAATCAATAAATCGAAAACTTTAGAAAACAAAAATTATTCACACAATAAGAAATCTCAACATAGCTATTAATAATTGTCCATTCTAATTGACTGAAGAAAAAAATGAAGCAACATTATAGCTGAACATTAATTGAATAATCCATCACTTGAGTTATTTTAAACCTTGGCACATGTAGAGTTTTAAATGGAATTGATTACATAAGATCTCCAGATAATGTAATGCATGTTTTAACACTACATTCTAAATTTTTCCCCCACTAAGGGAAACGTAGCACCAGACCAAGTTTTGACTAACATTGTCAATACTTCACATTTTAAAAAATATTTTAGAACAGTGTAAAATCTTACCTACGTGATTAATTTTAAGCCATAATTAAGAGATACAAACAGTAATGTAACTGTGCTGCTGGTAACGTCAAAGTAGCATAGCCAATAAAGTGCATATGAGCTGGAAGATTAATGTTACACACAAAAAGCAAACAACAAGATTTTTTCTTAAAATACACCTTAACATGAGACAAAATTTAGACCTTTCGTACATTTATCACAATGTCAAGTTGCTCGTTCTTAAAAAAAAAATGCCTAATTAAAGATAATGTTAGTCCTTGCTGACATCGGAAATTGTATAAAATAGGAGGAAAGAATCCATGATTTTTCTACTACCTTAAAATAATTTCCATAAACAAATGATGTTCAAATGCTAGATGCTTTGAAAATGTGGTTATTAGATAAATGCTATTTTAAAAAATCTTAAGAACTATATGTTCATTGTACAGGATATGATAAAATGAACAGTAATTAAAATTACATAATGAATTAGTAAATATAAAAAAAAAATTACGTTAATTTTACAGGGTGAAACTCAAATATTTAATTCCCGAAAATGAAAAGAATCACTCGTTGCAAAATAAGATTATGATTTAAAATTTTGATACATATTATAAAATTTGTTTCAGACATCAAGTGAAATAAATGTCCATTCAACACAAAATGTAACAGTTTTTCACAATGAATTTATAGGACATCTCATTTGTGTGTCGTTTTGACCAGAGTTATAATAACTTAGGTATCCATACAAAGGGTTATATATATATATATATATGTCCTTTTTCTGATAAACTTAAACGAAAAAACATTTAATAGAAAATTTTAAACTGAAACAGTTTTTAAAACTAACAATAACAGATGGTCGGATTATTTAAGAAGACACATTAGTTGCTAAGTCTGTCTCATAAAAGGGGCATCATTTACTATTCTACAGCAAAAATTACATATTGGCTACACCACTGACAATCTGTGCTTTTAAGAGTATTTATATATTCATTAGAGGTACCATATAATAAAAAGTACCATTCAGATTACAGAAGTATTACAAATGCCATCATAAACATTCTGGAAATGAATTGGTAAATGCGAAGTAGAAACTCAAAAGTTTCCGAGCATTGTTCCCATCAAAAACACAGGAACTATAAGAAGCATAATGTAACATTCAGTTATTACCTGACAAGTTTAAGGAATGTTTTAGAAGTACCTGACATTGAGATAATGATTAAACAATGAGAAAAATCATTTTAAAAGAGATCCTTCAATAACACATTTAGAATTAAAAAAAAACAACAGATTTTTAAAAAAGCTGAATGAATAATTATATGAAAAAAAATTATGATATTTTACAAATTGAAACGATGCTGATTAGAGTAAGAAAAGGGGAAAATACATGTCATTATCTATCACTGATATAAAATAATCCCCGACAGTATAACTGAAAAAAATTGCACTGGAGAGGTGGATTTCAATAAATTTGGAAACAAATCCATTTGCTTGGAAGTATTAGCACTAAAGTACCAATACATGTAAAGTCCACCCTGTTGGAATGGTTAGTGAATCAGTAGACTTTTAGATTTATTTTCCATGCCAGAGGCAACTAGAAAATGTTTTCAGCATCTTCTTTAGAGGAGATCGGTAAGAATTTTTTAAAAAAAGCATAATAATAATACAAAATGATGGAACACAATTAAAATAAAGTCAAAAGTATCACTTGCAATTTAAATGTCACACAAAGAAATAATATTTTGAGGACCGACATGGTTCCCATTTAACACCAAACCATTTACTCGCTTTTCTTTGACCAGAACTTCTTTAGGTTCAGGTTCAATTTTTACTTCAGTTTGTTGATTTGTAACAACAGCAGGAGATACACAAAGTGTGTTCATATTCAAAGGAACGGATGCTGAGAATTTAGTTTTGTCCAGGTGTGACTGCGAATCATTGGGAGCACACGTTGTAGGCAGTTCATGTGATGACATGATTCTATCATCATACAAAGAGAACCTACATTTGATCTCAAAAGGAGTTTTGACTCGCTTAACTCCTTTCTTCTTTCCCCCACTACCTTTACGACGAACGAAGGAAGGCTTGATTTCCACACTTTCTGGATTGGGTGCAAAATCAGAAGCGAACTCGTTTGATATGTCACAATCAGACATATCAAGAATAACTTGTTCCACGTCTTGTTTATCATTATGAGACCGGACCGGTAGAGTTGTGGGACGTTTTGTTTTTTCTCCAAGATTTATATCCTGACCGGATAGAGAAATTGGCAATGAACTTTCTTCATTAACAGAAATTGCATGTCCTTTTAGTAAATGGTGGTCATAAGACTTCATGACTGCATTTCCATCCACAGTGGATAAATTACTGGTAATAGGATACAAAGTACCATAGGTATCTTCTTCCCCCTCTTTTGGGTCAGGCGAAGCCCAAAAAGCATTTGGATTTATTTGTCCCTGTTTGTCACCACATTCACTAGGTGAAATTGGAGAAGAAATGCTGGAACTTTTAAGTGGCTGTTGTTCTTCAGGTATGTTACCATTGCTAATAGAAGTCTTTCGGTCTAGCAGCATTCTCAGACTGGCTCTGATGCCATTTTTCGCTGTCTTTTTGTCAAAAATATGCAAGGGATTCCACCGTTTTTCATTCTTAAGCAAGAATTCTTGAGTTGCTTTTTTTTCTGTCAAGTTCAATGGTTTAGGAATGGTATCTGGTAAGTGTACTGGATTCTGGACAAATGGAATAGGGTTGCGTATCCTATTGGAATGGTTAGTGAAATCTCTTGAGATCAGATTACTCTTCATGCCTGGTGGCAAACTGAAGATGTTAGCATCTCCATCTGAGAAGGAGATCATTTTATCATTCAAGGGATATTTCAATGACTTCAATGGATAATGGCCTTTCAAGGGATAATTGCCCAAACTGTTGCCAATTACTGGAATCTCATTAGGTAATTCTTGCATCAAATTCCTGGCCAAACATGGATTGCGGCCTTGGTGAGGCTGCAAAGGATAGGTCACTTTTCTCATAGCAGCTTCATTACTCAAGAGTTTATTTTTATCATTTGCTTGATTGACAGCATCTGATGGCGAAAGTAAAGTTTCAGTCGTGCATTCAGATAGGCTGTTGGCTCTCCCTCTGGGAGCGATCAAACGATCATCTATTATTTCGGAACCAAAATCACTGTCGTTGCTGGACTTGTTGTGGAAACTGGAGGATTTGCACAGATTAGATACAGTATTGAAAGATGGACTTATACCAGAGATGATATTGAGTTCAGCTGGAAGAGAAAAAGTATAATTTTTTTAAAAAACAAGATTTTATTTGTATACGTCAGAGAAAAAATTTTTCCAATTCAAATTCAATACCAATACCATGGCAATGATATAAAGCCAAACAGCAATTACTTAAATAATGCTATCATCTATCTTGGTAACAATAATGATTTTCTCTTCTTAAGTATTTTAATTTAGGAGGAAAAATATTCAAAAATTTTCAGATGATAACTGTAATACGTAACTTACTTTTAAAACAAGTTATATATCAATAAAATAACATAAAAAAATTGTGACATTTCTAATTAGTTAACATGGTGGTGATAAACAGTCTATATATATTTTTTTCAAGAACTTATAAACAGTACCTTTCTCTCTTTCCCACAGTACTGGTAGTTCAGAAATTCTTTCTTCCACACAAAGTGTAGTTAATCGTGCCTCAGCATCTTGATCCCAGCAATCCTCAATAGTCTCTTTCAGAGATCGGACAGCCTGTAAAAAGGAAGACAGGAAAAACATATTTAAAGAAGATTAAAGTAAGATATTTCTAATAAACCTGCAATAGATATTTGGATAAAAATTATGCCTATTTAGCCTTTTATCTTGAATGATTAGGAATATAAGTTATAACAGATCTGCCAGAATCCTAAATAAATATTGTAACCCCCCCAAATAAATATTTATGCATTCATAAATTCAGTAAAATTTTAATGAAGTCTTTCTTCTGTAAAGCAAGTTACAGCTGATACAGATTTTCCATGCTTTAGACAGAAGGCATATTAGATCAGGAGTCGGCAACCTTTTAGCTGTGCATACCAAACCAATATGATTCGGCGTGCCACATAGTAGGGCATTCTTTAAACAGTTCCGATTCCTGCGGTAATACATGCAGGATTAGAGAATAGAGGTCAATAATAAAGATTTAAAGAATTTTATTAAGTATTAATTTTGCATCATTTAAAGATATTTCTTAATGTTAAAAAGAAACAGAATAAAATACAAATATTTCATCAACAAAAATTTAAAACATTAAAATTGTATATATATATATAATGCATGTATTTTTAAACATATTTATTAAAATAAGAAATGGACAACATAAAAAATATATATTTCCCTTTATTATAAGTTAAATAAAAAGATAAACAAAAATTTTAATGCAAGCCTAGTGTTTACACACCGCTCTACTTTCATATCATAAAATTCTATTGTTAAACAATTCCTTTATTGAGTCAAAATATTTTTCATAAGAGGAAAGATTTTTTATTTAAATATGTAAAACCAAAAGCGAAAAGCAGATTACATGCAATTTTCTCTCTCCCAACACAATTAAATCTCTCCAGCAATGACATTCAATAATTTACAAAATAGATGTAAATTTATCATTAGTTATCTTTCATATTTTTTTCATAGTTTCGTAAATGTCCACAATTCTGAAGAGGTTGGTCAAATAAGGTCCATTAAAAATTTATCAACTTCCATCCACACAAAAATTAACAAATTTGAAGAGTAATGCAGAGTGACATGGAGAATTGTATCACATGTTACTTGTGGCACACGTGCCATAGGTTGTCAAATCCTATATTAGATCAATAATTACACTAATTTTGTTTCAGTGGTACCACAGTAGTATTACAGCAGATTACAAATGTGAAAAGCAGGAATTTCTAAGCAAGAGAGATAGACACGAATGACACTAAGAATTAGAACAAAACTCATCTAACTACAATACCAATCCTACAAATAAAGGTATCAGAATTTTATTTAATTTAAAAACATTGCAACCACATTATTTCACATAAAGAATTTTTAGAGAAACAAGGCAGATAAAAATATAGCTCTGTAGTCAAAAACTGATATTCTGCCCTTTTCTTAATTTTGAGAAGGATTTTTAAGAAAACTCTCATTTGAAAGAGTTTTATTACTTTATAATGTCATAATATATTTGATGTGAATTGTAGTTAAGATTGAACACCACAGCCAAATTTTGGAGAACATCTGACTGGTTGTTTCTTTTCAAATAAAATACAATGAGACTTTTCTATGGTGACACTAATATGGAAGTACCTTAAGATTTCTCATGCCCAGTAAAAATCTGCACACCCAATATTTTAGTATAGTATTGCCTCTAGAATTAATTTAAATGTGCTTGATCTTCAAAATAGCTGCATATCAACATGATAAATTATGATAATTCAAATTTAAGATTCTTCAATGTAATTTTATAACAGAAAATTTAGTTTAAATAAATAAAAAAAAGACTTTACTACAAAGAGATTTAAAACATTATAGTAACAATTTATAAAATAAAATCATTTAATTATGATAATTGTTGCTTAGTTATAGAATTCAAATGAGTCTAAATTTTACAAAAAATAAATAAAGCAGAAGAACAAGAATGCCAACTGCTTTATTTACTTTGTTTTTTGGATATTGATTACTAAAATATTTGAATGGATTATTGTATATATTTATGCATTTAAAACTAAGACTTAGTTACCACACATTTTTTACTAAAAATGGAAGACATCGATTAGTTAGGGAACATAATTTGGTGTTACGAAAACAATGACATAAATTATAATACATGAACATTAATTTGTTTTCCAATTGCCAAAATATACTCACAAGTAACTGGTGCATTTTTATTTCAATGAAATACATTTAGACAAAATGTAAAAGAAAATATTATGACAAAAAGGATTAATACAATTTTACAATTGAACTCTACTATAAATTTCTTGTGAATGCAAACTAATAATTTGTGGTAGTAAAAATGATTTAACGACACTTTAAAAAAAAAACTTAAATATTTCACGTTCATATTGTCATGCAACACAAACTGAACATTATCTAATAGTTTTATGTAATATTATAGACGATACTTTGATTGTCAAATATATTGAAGTATCAGCATCATTATACATAAATGTTGTGGTAATGAAAAACATTGTTAATTACTTAAAATACTTACAGGATTTGTAGTATTCCAGATATCTGGGAAAAGTGGACGAGATTTGTGTTTGGCAACTAGAGTTTGCATTTGTTCCATAGTTGGTTCGGTACCAATTTCAGCTTCATAAGGAAGTTTATAAGGTGGAACTTCCAAACCTAAAAAAATAAGGAAATTTTAACAAAAAGGATTAAATAAATTACAAACAATAAATCAAGTCAATAATTAAAAGAATGCGGTTATTCAAAGTAAAAGTTTGATGATTGTGCTTAAATTTTTCTCTTAATCAATCTAAATTCTAAAAAACTCTTACAGGAAGGGTGGTGAGTAACTAAACATTTGTTGCATTACTTTAGTACATGCCTTCGATATGATGAATGAAAAACTATATAAGAGTACAAATTGATTAATCCAGATTTCACAGTAAATTATTTGAAAAGTTTTTTTTTCTGTGCTTATTTGACAAAAACCTTTTTCTTTTTTTAATAATATTCCAATATTCTACACAGTAAAATAATGGAGTGAATAGAAAGTTTGTTTTGAAAATCATGCAAAAAAAGTAAAAAATTCACGATATATTTCTTATATCCGGGAAATTCTGAAATTCAATATTTAAACACCAATATACTTGCAATTCCAGCATTAACAAAGCCATCATTTTCAGTTAATATTATCAATAAGGATACTTTCAAAATATGTGGATTTAGGAAGGGCTATAGATTTACACAAGATATTTTCTTTATGTTTATATTGATATTGGATAGAATGTATAATTACTTTCTAATTTATCTTTAGAAGGAAGGACAATTAACTATAATTCATTACACCTCACCTTCATATAAATCATAACATCGACTAGAAACTTCCCACATTATTAATCCTAGCGCATACACATCAGTTTGTTTCAATGATGATTCACAATCCCGCAAGTTAACAGCACCTTCTAAGATCTCCGGTGCCATATATCTTAATGTTCCAACCTAGTTTTTTTAAGGAGGGAAAAAAAGAACATATACATATATATTATTTATAAAGATAATTTGAAATTAAAAATAAAAAACACACACAAAAATGTATTTTCATAGATACAAATGTATTTATATAGATTATATAGGATATTTATATGTATTAAATAGGAAAAACACTAAGATAAACTCTTTTATATATGAATTGTTATAACTGTTCAAGCAGAAGTAAAATTTTAAACATAGATTTTAGTATTGTAAACATACATCAGACAGAGATGTTTCTTCAGCTTTCACTTCTTCTCCATTCAAAATATAAGTAGAGCCTGATATTTGAATAGCAAATCCAAAATCACACAACATGCACGTTCCATCATTTTTCATTAAAATATTACGTGATGTTACATCACGATGGACAACGCAAGGCTTGAATTTATCTGCAAGATAAAAATATTTTATGTTGAAAATGAGTTAAATAATTCACATAACAAATACATGGTTAAAAAATTATAAATTTAATAAATCCAATTCTAAATTATTTTTGAGTATTCATTTAAATAACAAATGTACAAAGGTGTTGGCTGACGTTTTGCATACCTTTAAACTTTCTTATTCTATTTTTATAGGTTTTCAAAAATTGTACAAAGTTGTAAAAGCAAACACCTTGTAAATTTCTTAATTTTCATAAAATAATTTTTTTTTTTTGAAAAATAGAAGACTTGAAATTATTTATTTGATCTAGATTATCAAATATGAAATAAAAGTAAAAATTTATATCACCTTTTTTTCTAACTTCTGAATGTAAATGTGCCAAACCACATGATACAGACAAAGTTA
The DNA here is from genome assembly GCA_019973935.1 of Trichonephila clavipes. Classification (NCBI taxonomy): domain Eukaryota; kingdom Metazoa; phylum Arthropoda; class Arachnida; order Araneae; family Nephilidae; genus Trichonephila; species Trichonephila clavipes. Next base: position 74,771 of record BMAU01004375.1, read on the forward strand.
TTTTGCAAAGACTGTTGAAGTCCACAGTATTTTCTTGCAAATAATCCTGTAAACAACCAAGTGGTGAAAACGACACCACAAGTAAATACTCAGTCCTTCCATCATCACTTGTTTGTTCTTTAGAACCTAAATCCATGAATAAAAAAACATTGATATGAAACTAAGCAACAAAGGTATTCTGTTAAGGTTTAGAAAGATCCAATAAGCAATAATAAATTTAATTTTAAGAATGAATTTAAACTAACCAATATATTTAGCGAGACATTCATGATTCATATGAGGTAGGAGATATATGGCTCTTTCATTCAAAAAATGCTGTTGATCCTGGTAAGCAAATTTCTTCACAGCTACGCTTTGATCATTCAAGCTTCCCCGATACACAGATCCATAGCGCCCACGGGCTACAGCTTCTTGTATTTTTAAAGTATCAAGGTCAAAATTTGGGGATGAAGGAGGAGGTGCTTCAATTAGGTGAAGGGACTCATTGCTTCTTTTAGGAAGTTTGCAATATTGTCGATGGAGGAAGTATACAGCAACTGCAGCAATCACGGCGACGATGACAAGTACAATGATGATGGATTTGTGGTACGGTATATGCCCCAGAAATTGTTGAGCTAGAAAAAAAATTATAATTTCTGAATTATACATCATAACAAAAAGCAGTTATTTATTGCTACAGAAAAACAATTTTCTAACATAACAAGCACAACTTATATTCAATAAAAAAAATTGAAATTTAATGATCTTATGTGATTAATGCTAAAGTTTTACCCATTTTTTTGTAATGATGAAGTACAATGAACATGAAATGCATATAACTTAAGATTTTGCATATTCGCTATAACTATATATGACCTCAAATCATTTTTCTCCAAGGAGGTGGATACCATGCTGGTGAAAATCAGATTTAATGAATAAAAAATCTCTGTAGACAGTTTTCACATTAAGTTAGTTCATTAAAGATATTTTGGCTGGAAGAGTTGGCTGACATACGAAACAGGAGATATATATATAGTCAATAGGACTAATTCAGTAAAATAACACACACACATGGTGGGATCTCCCCATTACTTTTCGACAAGTGATGACAACAGCAAAAGGGTCTAGCTTTTGGGGCCATTTTTAACCTCCCCGACCCCCAAGGCACTTCAACAGCTATATACTTTCCTTATTTCCAGAACACCCCCTTTCTTCTTCAGTTTTTATTTTTCCTGTTTTGTTTCGGAAGGGATTTTCCCTTAACTCTCTTCCCTTTCTTTGTTTTTGCTGTTTGAATAGTCTTTCCATTATCCACCACCTATGGACCTGACATAATATGGACTGGCAGTCATAAGGAAAGAATAGTGGTATGATTTAGACACTCTTGTTCATTTCATACTTTACAGCATCACAGACTACACACTCTTTCATAAATTAGTACAATATATTAATGAAATCGTTTGCAATTACAGTATAGAGAATAATTATTGTGTGAACTGTTTTCAGCTTGTTACTTATTATTGTTGTTGCTTGTTACTTATTGTTAAAAAATTGTACCAAGTTGTAAAAACAAACACCTCGTAAATTTCTTAATTTTCATAAAATAATTTTTAAAAAAAAAGACTTGAAATTATTTATTTGATCTAGATTATCAAATATGAAATAAAAGTAAAAATTTATATGAAAAATTTATCGAAAAACGAATGGTTTTTTCGAGAAAATCATTAATACAGTTTCATTGTAATCAATTTCCATTGCAATATCATTTAGAGTGCATAGCAACATCAAATTGTTTAACTTCTTATTTCCCATAGATCTCATTTCAGTCTTTACTCTCTAGGGGGCAGAAATGTTTTTCTCATGATTTGCTATGCAGTGGTACGTTCACTGTAATTAAAATTTTCTTTTCTCTTTTCTTACCCTCCGATTTTTTGTGCCTTAAAATCTTCTACACCCTAGGTACATTGCCTAAGCAGAAAAGCCGTCCAGCCAGCACAATTGTTATGGAGGATAATACAACACTAATTGATTATTGGATATCTTTGCAATCAATGCGAACAGCAGTTAGTCTGAATCAAAACAGCAGAAGGGGGGATTTATCATTCGGTTAGGTTGACATTACTACATTTTGGTAGGACCTTCCACTGAATTATTTCCCAAAACATTTCACGAAAAACTCAACAAAACCTTCTTGAGATGAACTTCTAATTTCATTGTTATTTTTGATGATTCAGATGCATAGCATTTTATTGCTGTAGTTTAAATTGTTCTAACTTACGGTTCATGACTTACTTTTTGTACAGAGGAAAACAATGCAACAAAAATAGCTATTTACCAGCCTTATTGAACTGCGGTAAGTTGATGTGAAACCCAACAATCCAATTTTCTGTTGAAAACCCAGTAAGAAATAGATTTTTTTTAACAATGAAATTGTGTGTACACCTTCTTTTAAAAAACATTTTAATAAAAAGAAACCAACCTGGATCATCTGCACAGCAATCTGGAGAAATTTTAGCATCAGTTATATTAGTGTTACAGAAGTTCCCTTCACAACAACAGAAATGTGTATTATCAAGAGCTTTTGTCGAACGACTAGGAATGCATTCACTTTGTTGACATTTTTGGTTGGCATCATTCCAGCAGCCTTAAAAAAAATTGAAAATTTTAACATAAAATAAGAAGAATATTGGAGTTTTTATTTGTAAAATTACTTTTAAAGCACAGAATTCAATTTATTTTTGTACAGCTTGTGTTTCGATAAGAAGAACTGGAAATATACAATCTATAACACTGACAGTTCAAGCAATTCATATCTAGCACATGTTTGAAATTACTCAATACTTGTACATAATGACTCTCGAAAAGTAAACTTACTTCAAGATTATTCCACAGAAAAGGGAAAATTTTCCAGTATTTTCTATAATAGAATGGCTAGAAACTTGTTTATTCTTTTGCGTGTAATGTGCACTTTGATTTCATAAAAATTAAGTAAAAATAACATACGAGTAAAAAAACTCCAAGCTTTTATCAAAGTAAATTTTATAAAAAATACATTGAATTAAGTCACTGTCAAACATTCTCTGCCCAGAATATAAAATTATGACCAAATGTAATAAATCAATTCCCACAAACTTGTCCTTTTTAAAATCTAGATGGAGCTCAAATTAGCTGATTAAGTAAATAAATTCAATGACCAGAATTTTTTTTAACAAAAATAGTAAATCAAATTTACAATAACTATATATAAGCTTGAGATTGAACGAATACGGGGTTAGCATAAAAGATTCATTCATTTAGGGAAGGCTATACTTTTAAAAGTATTACACGCCAATTGTGAAAGATATGAAAAGAACTACAAACTCACCAAGTTTATACATCCTGAATAAATATTCAACATTAGCCACTTTGAGGATGCAACACACGTTTTAACAATAAGCGGGCTCATTCCAGACATTTTGTAGCATATCCTTGTCAATTGTCTGCACTGTAGTTTCTTTGAGCTCAAAGGATTGCAGTTGTACACGTAGAAATGGTCCTTAACGTACCCCCATTGGGAGAAGTTGCAGGGCATTAAATCAAGGGTTCTGGGAGGCCAGGGGAACAAAGCTACACCATTCTCACCAAAGCCCACAATCCAGCGAAGCGAAAGTTAACCATTTAGGTAGTCACAAATTGAGATGTGCCAATGAAAGGGCGAGAGGGTGGAATAAACCAGTGCTCTGCAACCTTTTCATCGCTGCGGACTGGTCAACGCTTGATAATTTTACCACGGCCCGTTGAGGGAGGGGACACGTTGATTGTTTCCATTTTAGATTGTTTTGATTTAGCAATATTAATTTAGTTGCATTTAAATATGTCTTCAGAATAAAATATAGTTACACCAAAAATGAAATAAAAGTGATTTAACGTGGAATATGAAGTGATTTCCGTGGAAAGTTGCGCAAATTTAAGAGAAATGCACCACTTTAAATAAAATGGCAATAGTTTAATTTTCTTTAGGCAGCCCGACATAATTTGATCTGCAGACTGGGGGTTGCGGATCACTGGAATAAACAATACAAACTTGGTGAGTTTGTGGTTCTTTTTACATATCTTTAATGTGTGTACATGTAATACTTTATGTTACACAGCACAAAACTACAAGTTAAAATCATGGAATTAATTGATAAGAGACAAGAAAAATAAATAAATAAATAAAAGACAAAATCAGCAACACTTTCGAAATTATTTTCCACCATAAAAATTACCTTGACTAATAATGGTTATGCTTTTATTTTTAGGATCTTCTTGCCATAAAATGTAGCAAGAATCTGTGGGTTTGGAACATCGTTCAGTGGTGTTACCATCCAAAAGGCTGCCAACAGTAACATTAATCTGCTTAATGATGGGTGTCTTCAGATAAAAACAAAGAGGATGACTTTCATCATGAGATTCTGGAAGAATAACATAATTAAATCAATAGCTGATACTCTACTCTCTAACAGTTTTTAAGCATAATTTTACTACACACAACTTAAGTTAAAAATAAAATAAAATAAACACAATTTTGAACCTTGTTTTAGCCAGAAAAAAAATTAAATTAAACTAAAAAAATTTTTTTTAAATCAATCGAAATTTTAATTTTAATGTAAAAATATTTATTTATACTTTTTTCAACAGAAAAAATAGTATTCATTTTAAAAATTTTCTTTTGTCTGATATATTTGGAAAAGCAAGGTGCAGTAGTACATTATTACACACACACACACACACACACGCACGCACACACACACACACATATATATTTAACGATTCTCTTTCCTTTCCTACTTAGCTATCCCGTTTAGCACAACATAGAGGGGCAGTACATTGTGGAAGCTTCCTTTTTTTAGGTTGGTGGAACAAAACTGGGAACATGATTTTCCATTAGTTGTAGAATTCCAGACGATTTTGGTCTATACCCGTTTTTTTTACATTTGTATCGCTATAATAATTTTTGAATAAGTCTTTCTATTAACTTGCTTCCGAAATCTAAATTATCCCCCCGATTTTTTTTTTTTAATACAAAACATATACGTTCCAAATACTGATGTCTAGCAAATGAAAGAATACTCTTTAATAATATTTATCTAAATTTTCTATAAACAATCTAAATTTACGAAATCACGACGACGGATAGCAGTCAGTCTCTGGAATGCCAACGGCGATCGTTTATATTCGAGTATGAAAATCACAGGAGCTTAAAATATGACTCCGCTCGAATTAACTCGATCGCTAATGCTTAATTCCCACCAATAGATAATACAATATGCGTGAGCTCACTGTGAATGAATATTAACGTCTCACTGTGTTCAGCTACACGAGGGCTTTTGGCGACGGACCACGTAATTTTGAACCATGGTCAAGTGACGCGAATGACACCTGAGCTGGCAACCCCTTCTCTTATCTACCACACCACACCAACGGGACGACGTTTGAGTTCTCAACAGATTTAACGTGCACCGCTCCCCTACACGGCGGGTCTTTAGTGGTTCTGGGCTCGAACTCGGGACAAGGCCAGCCACGATCCGATACCTTGCCCACTCGGCTGCCCCCCTGAGCTCACTACTGATAATACATCAGCAGCAATAAATAAAATTAGAATCTAACAGTTGTTACCCTCCTTCACCCGAGAATTTCCGTTTTCTTGAAATTTATTGCACACACACACATATATGTTAATGTTATGAATTTTATATGATAACACATAAATCACATATTTCTCGACAAACTTAATATTAAGTTTCAATCATTACTATTTTTTCAGTTTAGATTCTACCATTTGAGATTGATACATCGAGAGCCTCAAGGACAGAAAGCTAGTTGTGTAGATTATAAATAAAAAGTTTTCTTCGAAAACCTCGTAATTTTTAATTTGCGATTACTATAACAGTGATACAAAATATACACACGACTAGCTAGAATACGTATTGATTTAAATACGTCATAGCACATGAAAATAAAGCTAATGGAATAGGTACAATACAGACTTAACTGCTGCTAGCCCTAGAATTATAATGAAAGTATTTTTCTGAACCCGCCAGGAGCGTTATTGGATCCGTTGCATTATATTTATTGGCAGCAAAAATTTTCGTATATGATGAAGGATCGTTGAGATTCAAAAAATGCTTATTACAATGCATGGTTAAGACAATTTTATCGAATACCAGAACTTTTCACTATAGCTCAAACTTTTATAATCATTCATTCACGATCATATTATCCCCCCCTCCCACTCTTGATAAGAAGAAACACTTCACAAGCACTGCCATCAGTTTAACTCGAAAAATTTCAAACCAGATACTTTTTTAAGAGAAGGCTCGGTGGCTTAGCAGTAGCGTGCCCGCCTTGTCAACCTAAGGTGTGGGTTCGATTCCCGGCTGTAGTCGATAGATTTTCTGGATTTGACAATCGAGTAAAGGAACCCTTGAGTATCAATTTGGATGCGGTACTCTCGGCTAAATAAAATCACTGCAATTATTAGCGTACGACGAGAGCTTGAACTGAACGAATTCAAGTGTCAAAAATTATGTAGCAAGAGCCGCCACTAGATGGAGCCCCCAATGAAATGACTCTGACACTTGGCAATCCATTGCCATGAATGAAAAGGCGTAATTGCCAAAATGGCGGCCTTTTGGAAGGAAATTTTTTTTTAAAGGATTTCTATTTGAAAGAGGAAACAGTGTACTATTTTAAAATGGCAGATATGTAAAATTCTTAAGTTCTAAGTGATGTATCGATTTAAAAAATTGCAACAATTCTTCGGCCCCATTAAATCATTCAGGATAAATGACTGCAAAGAGTCCAATGCTCTTCTTTTTTTAATAACAAAAAGAAAACACTTTTTACACTTTTTATAACTAATTTCTTTTTGTAACATGTAAAAGGTCAATTTACATGATGACTAGTTTTGATGTCCTTGAGCATAAGAACGAATGTTGAAGTCGAAGATGGGACAAACACGCAATCTTTCATGAAAAATGAACGAAAAAAAAAAGACTGAACAGGATATATGACAGAACGTGATGGCTAATGCTGTAGTTCTTTATCCCCCGCAGCAGTCCATCTTGGAGCAATCAATCAAATGGCTTGGGTGCACTTACGTGGGCTGTATCACACGAAGAAAGGATCCCAACATTTGTAATTCAGACCAAAAAATATTTCCCACCGGAGATGATTTCGTTTCGCCATGCAATAATCCACTTCAATCAAAAAAGCCCCAGGATTAATGGAATTTATACTGCTTCTGATATACGCGCGACCGTACTTATTTACTAAATGAAGTAAGTACGCGGTATCCATAAATGTAATCCGTTTGGAAAAAAGTTGGTAGAAGTATATATAAACAAAAAAAAAAATCTGCGTTATATACGTTACAAAGAGAAAGCTATTAGTAGGAAAATAAACCCTTTCATTTATTTGGCACAAGAGGGATGGGGAACGATGAAAATTGCAAGTTATAATTTATTATTCTAAAACAATGATTGCAGACCAGATTTGGTTTACTAATATTTCCTCTTCCAACTTCCTTTTAAAAATACACAAAAGCGGCTCTTTCTATACATGTTTTACGGAATAATAATAACCAAAATTGTAAATAGTATTTTTTTATAAGGAAAAACTTGAACGATTACTTACTTTTCGAATTAACAATCACCCTAAAATTTGGCTTCAGTTCTGCATAAGAAGCGATCGCGAGCAAGTGTTTAATAAGGTCACAAAATATACCTCAATTGGAATAATCTCGTAATTTTGAACTTGAGTCAAGTAACGAGAACGACAACTGAGCTGGCATCCTCTCTCAAAACTCCCACACCACTTCAACAGGCCACTGAGCGTTGAAAGATTCAAAGGCACCGGCCCCTGTGAGTGGGGAGTTTTTTGTGACACAAGTGCTCGAACTCATGACTTCGACAGCGGTCACGAACGCGAGCTACAGAAAACATTTCGGTAGTTCATAGGGAATCTAGACATTCAAATTTTTTAATGTTTATGTGACTCTGAAGAGTGGCGAAACTAGATATATAAAGATGGTGGTGCAAAAAAACGTGAGGCCCCTTATGTTTTATCAAGTAAAAAAAAAAAAAAATACAGTCGAACCTCTACATTGCGAATTTTTCTATAGAGCTAACTTTTTGCTGGAACCTTGAACACATTTCACGATTTTCTTCGTAAAATAACCTCTCTATAGCGAACTGCATTTTCTATATGACGAACTTTTTCTCTCTTTAGTTATTCTATTTTTTTCTCCGTATTTTTAACGTATTTCTCTGAATATATTTCAAGTTATTCTATCTCAAAGACATTTTATGATAGTCATAAATCTTGAACTGGTTTTTTTTTAGATCCTAACTCGCTGAGAACAACAGAGTTCTGGACGTTTTATCCAAGATGTGCAACCTTTACCCCCTTTGTCCAGTTTACTAGAAACATCTTCGATTTCCCCTTTCACCCTCAGTAGAGTTCTCCCGTGTCCCCGAGTTCTAATTATAAAATAATGCATGTTTAATATTATTTGTATGCTTTGAATTATAAAACGTCCTTAAAATTCGTTAAATTTAATATAAAATTATTTTCTTTATATTGAAAATATGGTGTATTCTTCGACATTTTTTTTCTGATTTTCCTTGCTTTTTTTTATTTTTGATTGGTAAGATGTATAACATTAACATACATTAATTTAAAAAAAGGTGCGAATGAGATTACTTTTTTTTAAATATATAGTGTTTATGAATTTAAAATTTTTTTAATGTGGTTTTTTAAGTATATTGAAAGATGAACCTCTACATAACGAATTTTCCATATAACGAACTTTTTTTCGGGGGATTTAGCGACTTCGTTATATTGAGGTCCGACTGTATATGAATATTATAACGGTACAAAGTTACTTCATCATCAGTTCTTTATCGTGTTTTGCAGAACACAAGAAAGCAAAGTAACATACTGCCTTCTTCCTTTTTTATTAGTTTTCTTGTGTGAGCTTTAGTGATAACCCTGGTTCATTGAAAACAGCAAATTCCACAAGCGACCACTAATTCTAAATGGAGGTTTATGTCCCACGAAAAAAAAAAACTCAACAAAACACAAGCGAAACAATTTACTCACTTAAATTCTACTGAATTTCTTATTTCCGTCAAGATTTCAATAGTAATATTGCCTTTAATTGCAAAAAATCCGATTTACGTACATTTCTATTAGGTTGGTGTAATCAACCACTTCTTATAGGAAATTACGTCATTCAGCCGCATTTTTTACACGAAAATTGATAAAACTTCCATAGAGAAAAAAGGCAAATAACTCACCATACCTAACACGTCATGAATAAGAGATGAATGACTCTTCCGGTTTAATTGAGAGAAGTCACAATTTAATCAAGCTTTCCATAAGTTCCATTTCTTTATTTATTAAAAGTTACAAGATGCTGAAAAAGGAAAACTTGGGTAACTTTCTTCCGATTTTTTTTTAATTATGCCTTACTCGGATATTATTTAATTTACGTCTTTACTGGGATTGAATTATGTTTGAAGATGTGAGAATGTACTAAAACAGGAGAAGGGAGGAATTATTTTGGCTCGAATGCCACATTGTGAAAGGGGAGAATCCGGAGAGCCCCACCTTTTTTTTAATTTGCTTTTATTAACAAAAAATGTATAAATTGTACCAAAAAAAATCAATAAATAGAAGTTATAGACAAAAAAAGTGACACTTTTATTCAATTTAATTATTCTGCTAATTTCATACCATTTATAGTTGTAAGCGTTTTTTAATTTTAGAATAAGTTAAATGAGATAAATGTATCCTAATACACTTTTCTACAATTTTTGTTTTTTAAATTTGAAATAGCAATTCTCGCCACAACCTCCAAACTAAAAGTTAAAGTCAGCCAAACTGCATCTATACTTTACTCTAGTTGATTTTCACGTAAGAAAAACTTCGCCCAAAAATATATGTTGTCCCAAATATAGGGAGCATTTTCTGTTTATTAGGCTTTTCTGACAGTCTTAAAGGGCCGCATGTGGCCCGTAGGCTGCTATTTGGCCATCCAGGGGAGCCAAAACCCATGTTATGTTATGGTTTTACAGTTCTTTGTAAGATCCGGCTTGGGGTCCAAAGCCTGACTTTGCAGGGGGACCCTAATATTCTCCGCTACGCCATGCCCGCTAAATGTGGGGACCCCGTATCATTGTTACGGCGGTAACTAACGCCCCTGCTTTTAATATATTTAAAAATACTATTATTCATTCATTAAAATTTTTTTTTACGTATTTATGTATCTACGTATTTAAAAAACTGAGTTCTTTATCAGTATGAATTGTCTAATCACTAGACGTATATTTTACAGAAAAAGTTCACACCAGTTGTTGGAAACAAATTTCAGAAGGAAAAAAATGCTACAAAGAATCAATTTTCGGTGTGTGGACAAGGAGGCTATATATAACTGAATCGAAAGCAAATAAAAAGTTTACTGAATAGAGAGAGAGAGAAGGAAAAAAAAAAGGAAACATTTCTTATCCGAAACAACTTGAACCATTTGCGAATTTGATACTAATAAGATTACTGATTCTCTTTAAATACTGATGATTGCTGGAAAGGTTACTAGGACATCCCTACCAACAAAGAAAAAAAAAACCCACGAGAAGGTTCTAGAAAGTTCTCTTTGCCCTCCTGAAAAGTTTCCTTTATCTAATCAACGATACTTAAATTCGAAGGCCACCCAAATGGAAGAATGAATTAACGGATTTAAAGACCTAGAACAATAAATAATCATTTGAAATAAATGTTGATAATGGTTAATGAAAAGCATTCTTAACTATTCGTATCAAACATTTATTAAAAAAAAATTGACGAAGGAAACTTTGAATAACTTTCCCCAAGAATAAAATTTAAATGTAAATCTTTCCTTCCACAAACATGGTTGATTAAACGTGATCTACGAAGGTCGTATAAAAATTCTTATACAAAAATTCTTATAAGAATGTTCAATACAGGGGTGGCCAACCCGCGGCAAGCGTGATTCAATACAAATATACAAAATACAAATAAGACCCGTAACTGTTTCTATTTTATCACGTTGCCTCTGTTTTAATCCAATAAATGTTTGTATAATGGGTCCGAATCTAATATAAAGATATAAATTTTTATATATGCAGCCCGTGGGATTGTAATGTTTTTCCGTAGTGGCTCGCAAGGTCATTTGGGATGGCCACCCCTGGTTTAATACGCGGTTATTAGAAATCACAGTGTGTGGCAGACGAAAATACACTTAAATTGTGGCTCAATATGACAAAAAGCAGCCAGTTTATGAATTTATTATGGAATTTGCACATTTTCCCACAATCGTACTCTATTCTACAAGAGAAAAAAATAAATGCATATTTTGTTCAGAATATTTCTGTATCTCAGCAGTATAAACATCAATTTAAGGCATAGCACCACCACGATAATGGTAAAATGATTATATTTCAGAGTGATTAAAAATTACATACTTCACTTTGCCTTACTTTTAGGAACGCACATCCCCCTTCTCTCTTTAATTAAAGCTTAACATAAGAAACTGATTTCTTAAAAATGCAAAATTTTCAAAAAGAATAAAACGAAGAACTTTTAAACCACTCCGCCTTATTTTTAATTAAACACGCTATAACTACAATCATTCTGAAAATTGGTATTTGAAACAAAAATACACAAAAAAAATCACACACATACACACACACAAGAAGAATGGGGGAGGGGGAATCACTTTATAATAAAAAACGGATACTATTATTTCCCAAGTCAACGTCATTACACTATTCCAAGATTCATTTCAGGTTTATTTCAGCGTATTCAAATCAATAATAAAGCTATTTCTAAATTTTGAGAAATATACCAAAGGAAAAAAAAATGTTTCGAAACAAATATTAGTTTTTTTATGCACATTCAACGTATAATTTAGTTTTTTTAATTTCTCCTCCCAATAACATCTTAATAAAATAATTGCCCGTAAAATGAAAAGGACTTTACTGATAAGAAAAGACTGTAGCTTGTTTTGAAAATGTGGCTATAAAAGGTTACCAGCGGGAACATTCCGTTTGGAGTCGGTTGTATCATTTTTGGCGACTTTATCGTTTGCGCCGGTGAAACGGTAAAGTACCGACTTACACTACGCATCTAACATTTTGGAATATATTAAAGTGCTGGTTCTACATTTATTGTTTCTCTACAATCAAAAGCAAGACTCAGGTTCTAGGAAGCACACATTGAGAACCTTTATTATCTCATTTCACCCGATGAATTTCGAAATCGCTCCATCCATTTTGAAATATAATTATACGATGAATGGCGTCAAATACTGCCAACTTCCAGCACACGTGACACCCCCTTTGTACTTTTTTAATTTTAACACAAACTTAAGTTATAATAACTTATTAAAAATTCCATCTACCAATCTGAAGAAAATAAAAATTTTACATCAACAGACGATTTGAGATAAGCTATCGTAAAAATATTGCAAATAGATTTATTTTCATTCTGCCGGATCAAGTTCATGGTGGTTCAGTGCGATTTTACAAACGCCGCGCCAGTATTGGAAAAACTCATGCATATAAATAAAGGTACCCAAATTATTCAAAATTACTTAATACATAAAGAAAAAGTAGCGCGTGTATCAGCTCTAACACTATAAATTAAATTTAACTTCTTCGTTACAAATAAAATGATTATATTTTACCGATAAGTTAGTTCATGAACTAATCAGAAAAATCAATTTTGAAAAAATGTATATACATAATTCAAATGACTTCTTTTACAAAAAAATTACATCATATATAAAAATTCTACAAAACCATTAACATGTAAACATATACATTTCGACACTTCCTTTTAACTTAAATCAGACTTCTGTACAAGATGGTAAAATGACCTAGACAAAAAAAAAAAAAAAAAAATCCATCCTAATGTATCTGCATAACATTTAACATAATCCTCTTTCCTTCAACTGATAATTTATTAACCCAGCAGTGCTTTTAAGCTTCATTCCAGACATGAATTAATCATTTCTTCTGTACTGTTAGAAGAGTTCATACGAATTGGCCTCCCGCCTCAGACTAAATATTTAGATTCTGGTTAATGAAAACTTGCGCCTACAATTAAACAAATTCTTTCATAACGTTTTTGGAATCACATAACCCATCAAGATAATTTTTTTTTCTGCTTATGAAAATTTATCAAGAACAGAAGGATTTAATTTAATTAAATCTAAAGCGTTTGCCGCAGAACAAATCTCGATATTCTGATACGACTTTGAAGAGGAATATTGGTTTAAATGTCTCAATATGAATAAGTATGAAAAACGTCTGCTGTATGTACACTTGTCTTTTTGACGATTGTTTCTGAAGCGCACATGGGATTAACTGATTCTACATTGTTTAAAATGTTATTATTCCCAAGAGCTGAAACATGACATTGTTTCCAGAAATGAAAATGCATATTAATTATTCCAAAAGTGAAATATATTTGATACTCTAGGCTTACGCAGCAGTTAAAGATGTATATTTAACGTACAACACAATAATTCTTTTGAATTAATCACAAAGTCTGGATTAAAAGGAAACATATCTACGATACTATTTTGATACGCAATATTATGCAAAAAGCAAAGAGAGCTAGCTGCCTTTTCTAGTTCAAGTGCTCTTGGATGTAGCCGAAGATATGTTTGAGCCTAGTTTCAGTAAGTCTGATGTAAAAATTTGCTTAATTATTTCAAAAGTCACCAAGTGAGAACAAATGACATTAAGTTACAACTAATAATGAAAATCAGTATTCACACCTCAACCAAGGAATTACACGCAACCCTAGAAAATATAATAACCGAATGGTAAGTTTTTTTAGTCGAACATATCCCGATTTTTCTCCTGCAATTTAAAAACCTCTCAAGATTTTCCTGAAACATAAATCACAAAGGGGATGGCTCAATTGTACGATAAAAATTACATACCGAATTAAAATTTCCTAAAAAAGATTTAATAGCTTTAAAAAATTTATGGAACTTACGTATTATCGCAACCTATTGGCGACATAATATGAAACGAAAGCACATGATTGCCAATTCAAGGGATGCGACACATGTGAATTGGGGCTGCCAACTTGGCGAGTTAACATGAACGTTGGTGATTGTTGCGATAATACGTAAGTACCAAATTTTGTACGTTCAGATAATTTTAACAAAATAAAAATGTTCCTTAAATAAAACCAAAATTAAAGAAAATTATACTCCTTTTAACAAGAATGAAAATTACATTAATTTAATTGAAATACGATTTCTCTGACATATTTCATTTTCAAGTTTGATTAATTAATGGTCACTAAAAGAGAACACGGAATCGACAAATATCGTGATTTTATAATTCGATAAGATGACAAAAACAAAGCTTGAAACTATTATCGTACAGAAGCACACACTGCAACCTTATTAAAAACAGATTTTCATAGCCCCCGTTGAAATGGATATTTAGAACAGAAAATGTATACATTGAACTGATATGGGGGAGGGAGGAAACGTTAATCCTTCTCCAGGGCTTACTTTTGCAAAATGGAGGATTATTACGTAAAATATTATAAGATCATACAATAAAATAAACAACCTGCACTTACTTTAAAAAAAAAATTTGTTGGGGGAAATATAATCTTAATTCCTTATAAATCATTAAAAAAAAATACTAACAAAAATATATAATTAAAGTAAAAAAATACGGATTAATAATTTTATATATCAAGTTGGAAATAAAAAAGATACATGTACGAATAAAAAAATAGGATAAGCAGTTTATATGGGAAATGATGATTTGTTGCATACACATTGTTAGAATGAAAAAAATCGAAATAAACGTATTTCCTCAAATTAAGAATCAAAAATTTTGTGGAAAAAAATTAAGGGAAAAAAGGAGAGCATTTCGGTATTAAATTGAACATTCTCCCTGGTTACGTGAAACATTAAAGTTGCAAGTTTGAAATTATTATCTATATTTGAAGATTTTATAAAAATTTCTCATTTGAAAAAACAAACAAAAAAAACCACACACTGATTTTAAGAATTATCAAAAAAGTTTTTTATCTTACGCTGCAAGTTTCACGTCTACATTCGACAAAAAGAATCTATTTTTCTGATGCCACAAAAACTAACGTAAAAAAAATTTTCTAAACAATGAAACTTCTGAAGAAAACCTAATGTTCCAAACCTAAATAAATGTTTAATATATACCTAATAAATGTTCAATATGACTAAACCTAATAAAATGTTTAATATATCCCCCCTGTTTTTTTTAATTTTACTCCTGGAATGAATAAAGAAAATAAAAAGATGTTTAAATGTGCTACTGAAATAATATTATTTCAGATTGGATTTTTCGATATACATTTTTTACAATTGTTTTTATACATTTTAAGGCATATACAAATGTTTATAATATAGCATTTTTAAAATTTCAAAATATTCGATAACTAACCAAATTTTTTATTTTAACATTTCATTTTAGCAATATGGTATACAAGAAAAAATGCGCCAACATGTTTCACCAGAAAAAGTATCAACTCGGGTAAAAGTGAGTAGTATGAGTGGTTTGAGACCGATTCTTTAACACGAAGTGAAGACTACCTAAAAATATTCATCTAAGTTAAGGAATAAAGCGTTCCTCCTAGAATTAATATCGAAAGGAATGAATAAAAATTCCTCTCTGCACAAAAATGTAGAGAAGAGATCGGCTAAAAAAAAAACACAAAATTAGTACAATTAGCAAGATTTTTTTTACAAGGGGATAGATATATTAAGTGAATAATAACGGGGTTTTTCACTAAGGAAATCAAAATAGTATTTAATTTTCTTTAGTTTATAATAGGGTGTCTTCCGTTTTATTCGGAAAAAAAAAAAAACGAATGCTAAAAATGCACGAATGGTTATACCTTCCTGTATCCTTATTATTTAGAAATGCTGTTATAAACACAATTTGATTACTTAATAATTACTTATTTGCTTTCACACCTATGGTGAAATAAGGAAGACAACAAATGCAAGAAATGAAAAAGCATATTCTACACCAAAGGTCAGCAACTTATGGCACGCGGTTTAGTTCTCAGTGGCAATTTGTACTATTCTATAAATTCGTCAATATTTTAGTTGATGGAAATTGATAATTTTGAAATTGAACTTTTTGAGCTAATATTTTTCTGAATTATAGAGCAACAATTATGGAAACACGAAAAAATCTGAAAGATAATTCTAACAATAAATCGACATATGTGTGTGTGTTAAAGAGATTTAATTCTTTGAAGAGAAAATTGCATGTGCTCTGTTTTCACTTTTGGTTGAAAAAAAATTTTTGTGGGATCAAAATATTTTCCCAAATAAAAAAAAAAAACAAAGATATTGAGTCGACAAAGAAGTTGTTTAACAATTGAATGAGCCAAAATGAAAGTCACATCAAGATTATTGTTACGTGAAGTATATATATTGCGGAGCAGGGGGAAAGTTTGTATACAAGGGAAAGGGGGGGGTCCCGGGTCTGGACTACTCCTAGCCCCCTTTTTTTTAGTTCCGATTGTTTATAATCCTATAAATATAGTACGTAAAATTTAATTAATAAATGCCAATTATTTATTTAACAGTTAATTTTTTACTGTTTTTTATTCCTGAAAACCGACAAAATCAAAGGAATATGTTAGACGGCGTATTGGGGGTTATGATACGAGAATGGTGGACTTTCGACCCTGGACCTCACTCACCCTTGAAAAATTCCTGTGTGCACCACTAGTTTACATTGAAGTATTTACTTTTTATTTAATAATTTTGCAGAAATATTTTTATTTCATGTTGTTTATTTCTTATTTTAATAAATATTCTTAAAAGATATATATACAAGATACATAATCTACGGGTAACTTTAATTTTTTATTTATATTGATGTAATAGTTATACTTTATGTTGCTTATTCTTATGTAATATATGTTGCTTATTCTTATGTAATAAATACCATTAAATGATGCAAAATTAATTTTTAATGAAACTCGAAATCTTTTTTTTTTTTTGTTTTTTACCTCTATTCCCAAACTTTACATGCATTAAGGCAGGAATCGAATTGTTTCAAATATTTTCTACAGTAGGACACCCTGCAATCATATTGGTAGATTGGTTTGGCCTGCTTAAGCTACAAGGTAGCCGACCCCTGTTCTACATCAAAAGGGAGGGACAAATATGCGATTTGCAATGAAACACTTCAGGTAAAATCCGGCGTATAACACGCATTTAAACTTTCAAGCTGCATTTTTTGTTTTTTAGGTATATTCGCCGTATAACGCGCACCTCGTCTTTTTTACGAAGGAACCTGAAATGTACGTGTGCAATTCTATTATGTTTTGAAGTCATTTATTAGAGATAATATACCAAGATTTTTAAAAAATAGTATACTCTTCTACAATTACAACCCTTTAAATTCATTAGGCACATGTCGCTTCTTTTAAATAAACAGTGTTTTGATCTATGTAGAAGTCCAGTTTATTTATGCTCAACTCTTTTTTTTTTCTTTTTTCTTTTTTTTTAATTTTTAAAGATCTCATTTTTTTAGTTAAAAGTGCGCGTTATCCGTCGGATTTTTCGAATTTTGGGATGCTTTTAAATGAGAGGAGAAAAATGTATTTCTAATTAGTTAAAGCTCTATAGCACCATATGTTGCTCAGTTACAATTACTTTTTATCTGTCGAATGAATACAAGAAAACAAATGCGCTAATCCATCTTGCAAGCATACCTCCAATTCATGCGGATTGCGAAATGTGTTTTTCTCCCTGGGAATTAAAATCCAGAGCAATAACCTTATCGATATGTAATAAAAAACGTGCACGTGCTTGAAATGTAAGTTTCGAGCAATTTTTACCAATCAGAAAATTTTCAACAATGAATCCTTTCTTTTGATATAGCATGAAACAGAATCGGTTTTAGTTTAGTTTATTTAAAAACTTAAGCACTTTTTCGAATTATTTCAGTTGATTTTCTCCCTCTCTGCGAAATACATCATTGCGACTACATATCAAAATATACCTATCCATGTAATAAATAAGTAACAGTTTTCATATACGTAATTTGTCAAACTAGGACCTAAATAATAGAGGGCCATTTTTAACATTCCAACAACACATTAAAAAATATTTCAAGTTATACGAGATACAGTGGCACAAAGGGAAAAGGTACTAAAAATGTTTTTTGTACATTAGTACATGAAATATTTTAAGAACAAAAACTTTTTTCAGACAATCAAAACAACTGTCACGAGATCTGATACATATAGAAACAGAACTTTCCTTTTTAGAACTAATAAGGCTAATACTGTTTCAATTGTTCGTTATCAAGATCGCGTGAATGAGGGTGTGTTTCTTCACGTCGCAATAAAGTAACACGAAGACTGTTTGCAATGGACAGCGTAATCGGTCAAGAGACGAGGATGGAACCTGAGTTGGCATCTCCCTCTATAAACTACCACTCCACGCCAAAGGGAGGGAGGGCTTTGAGCCTCTACAGTTTTAACGTGCATTGATCTTCTACATAGAGGGTCTTCAGTGGCAAAAGGGACAGTAAGTAGCATAATGGAAAATATTAGGTCCCCCCTGCAAATTCAGGTTTAGGGCCCCAAGCCCAAATACGTACTTAGCGTCAGTCAAGCTTTGGGCCCTTTAGAATCACTGCCCCCCGCAGTGCGGGGGTGTACGTTACGCCACTAACAAGGGCTGAAACTCATGACACCGGCAACGAGTTCGTGAATATTACCACAAGGCTGCCGTGGCTACGAAATACCAGAAGCAACCAATAAAAGAAAAAACTCGACGTTTAGATTTAGATTTTTTGCAAAAATCAAAGTCAACGTATAAAAAGATTTATGAAATGATAATGAATTCGAAAAACGCGTAAAACATTTAAGACGCGACATCACTTACAAATTACATGAATTCCTCACTTAAAACAATACTAGGTTTCACATATCTAGTTACCTCTTAATTCTACATTGGCAATTTAAATACAACCCCGATTATTTTTTAATATCTCAGTCAATACCAGCATTTCACCTCAATGTTCTGAAAATCTATGAACTGCAATTTTATTTACATTTTCCTACCTTAGATACGGCATTTTAGTCATTCCTCGGCTTTTTAAACCAGATAAGACAGAGCACCGATACGACCTTTATACGATTTAATAAATTTAATTTGCGGAAGTGTGATTAAATTTTCCAGCAGACATATAAATATATATTCACGAATATGAGACAGTATTATTCCTTGTACTTACTCTATGGTTATTACCGTCTGCCTTCATCTGATGTTAAACATGTGGCCACATTAAAGTTGACGTTCAGGGTCAATCAATTTTTTGATTTATTTTTTTGTAATCAACGGCTAAAATACTATTAGTGACTTATCACGCACCAGTTAACTGGGAAATTTTAAATACTGACCAATAGATGTTTGAAAATCTTTCTGACCCCTGACTCGAAATAGTTCTTATCACAAAAGAAGTTACTGCATCATTTACATCCTGCTTCATAAGTGCGAGGTATGTTGTCACAATTTCGAAAATAGTTTCATTACCAATTTCTGCATTAGAATCAATACTCATTGGCTTCGACAAATGAACAATTTCCTAAACATCAGTTGTACGAATACGCAGTCAGTCATCAAATCCATCATATAAGCGTTAAAATCTTAAAATATTTCTTACGTTGTAGATTGGGGATTAGATTAGAAATCCTGTCCAACTCAAGATTAACACGATAGGTTACACTCATCTGCTGTAAAATTTAATAATCGTGTTCACTCTTTCCCGTTAAAATTTGCAACTAAAAAGAAGTCTTTAACTGTTCCGGGCAAAAATGATACGTCATTCGAAAAAAAAAATTGTTTTTATATTAACCAAAAATTTTTTTTCCCCAGCTTCTGAAATTCGTTAATTCGGTGTTTTTGTTCGCTAAATAGGGGAGAGGGGCTCCATTTTATTCAGGGAAAGAGAAAAATTTATTAAATCGAGAAATTTGTTAAATGGGGGTTCAGTAAATTGGGGGTCTGACTGTATTTCATTTGTAATATTGCTTTACAAAAGCCTCATTGCTGTGCACTTAATAATGATAACAAAAATAAATTTTGGGACACTTAACCGGATTGAAACATGCCCATTTTAGAAACCTCAAGACCCGTTCAGTCGCATTTGAGAAAGATTAGAAACAAATAAATACAGCATTTTAATACTACAACTATTTTTAACATTTTTCTTTATCAATATTAACATAGAATGCCAACCACAGTGGAAAGAAATATCTAAAAATGAAAAATTTCTTTTGTCTTAATCAACACCAAACAAGAACTTAAAAATGAGGCAATGACGCGAATGAAACTTTTTCATAAGAAAATCATAACCTCACAATGAAGACGATATAACCAGAGAGATACTAACTACTCTTTTTTAAGCCTCGCGAAGCATTAGAAAAAGAACTTAAAACGAGACTTATTTGATTCCTCTCTCACGTGCAGCATCCCCTCAAGGATTTTCCGACTCTACCATCAAACTTCGGAAGCACTCTAGATTTTTTTATTTAATAAAAGGAAATTACCAGAGACGAACCTGATTTATGATTTTACGCATACCGGTTTCAAAAACAATAAACTATATTTTTGTGGATACATTCAAGCTTCAAATCTCATCGTAATTTTACGGCAAGACGGGTTGAAAATACGTGTGGAATAACGAAAAGGGTAAAAATAAAAGTGCAATATGCAAGCGACCCCCCTCTTTGGAGAGAATTATCGGGCGCCCATCAGGATCGTTTCCAAGGTCTCCCAACTGCTCAGTCAAGTGTCGCCCCGGAGACGAATGTCTTGGGGAAGTAAAGAATGACAAAATTTTCGAGCGGGATTTACTAGCGCCTTCCGACAAACCATTCACGCGGACCATTATTCTGTGCGACGACGTCATCAGCGGCTTTCGTCATCTGTGGGCGTCTCGGATGGACGATGACATAAAAACGCTACTTGAGTATACAAACATTACATAATAACGACGTAAATCTTTGCACTCGCTACACATCAATAGTAAGAAAGAAGACTTTGGAAGGGAATGCCATGGAAGAGAATGTAAGTTAAGTTTACTATAACTTAATTCATAGATAAGCCAATGTGCCAAAGCATGGTTTAAGGTATTTATAGCAATTTCTATAAGTCTCAATACGAATTCCTGTCAATAATGAAGGGTAACTTCATTCTCAATTTGATTTAAAGTGAAAAAACAAAATCACAAAAGACCATAGATTATTCCTACAGGCTTTGGGAGGTCCTAGTGATGGCTGAGAGGGTCCACGAAAAATTAAAATTAACTTGAGGGTGCGGTAACGTTAACGGGACCACGCAGTGGCGTAACGGAGAACATTTGGACCCCCCTGCAAAGTCAGGTTTTTGGCCTCCTAGTTTGATTTTACAAAGGGTAGGTAAGTACTTGGCGGCAGTCTAGCATAAGGCCCCCTAAAACCCTGGGCCCATCTGCGTTACGTCACTGGGTCCACGAAAGGTTTAATATTAAGTAAAATATTTGTTACCCATTTCCATTATTATTCACGAAAAATACATTAGTAATAATTTTAATATGTTGAAAAATAAGAGTATGGGTGAGGCTGTCTATGCAGGTTCAAACTGGAATTGAATCTCGCCGTTACATGCAAAAACTTGGCAGAATAAGAGTTGTACATCTAACCAACAGTTTTGTTTTGTGCATGATCCCTATGCGTGAAGTGAATCCAACAAGTTTTTCTTAGTAATGAACAGAAAGCAGCAGTGCCGCACACAGGAATTTTTGAGGGGGGTCGAAAGTTCACCATTCTTGTATCATGCTCCTTTTGATTTTGTCGATTTTCGGTAACAAAACACAGTAAAGAATTAGTTTCTGAATAAATAATTAGCATTAATTAATAAAATTAATCATTAATAGCAAGTACTTAATTAAATTTTACATACTAT
Organism: Trichonephila clavipes; assembly: GCA_019973935.1. NCBI lineage: Eukaryota > Metazoa > Arthropoda > Arachnida > Araneae > Nephilidae > Trichonephila > Trichonephila clavipes. Next base: position 96,786 of record BMAU01004375.1, read on the forward strand.
ACACTTAGAATTACAATCAAATCAATCGGGAAAAAAAATCAAGGGCTTTGGGGGAGGCCGGACCCCCAGTACCCCCCCCCCCTTGTGTACGCCAATGGAAAGCAGTACTAGTATTGTTCCGAAAATACAACCATCTTATTGGTTTACCTATTTTATTGCGGGGGGGAGTTTTTCTACATTTTAATGTTGAAATTTTAATTCTAAGTTCGAACAAACACTGTTTCAGATATCACGTTTTCTTTATAACTTGATTTTTACGCCAACATTCAGGACATCAAAGTTAAATTTGTAATTTTTCTATTATGAACTGAAATAAGAGTTATTTCATTTGTGGGTTCTTACGACCAAGTTTTTGGTATAAAAAAGGGGGCCCAAGGGCACAATAAGTGGGAACCCTTACACAAGACAATAAGGTGAGAGATCATATACTTCTGATTCACAGTTAGGTCACACAAAGGAGAAATGTTTAGTTCAACGAATATTTTCTCCTGTTTTAGAAGCGCATTTTTTTCATGTGGTTACCAAATCCTCTTTCCCTTAAAAAAACTATAGCACGACCAGTGCCGATTTAAGCTAATTTCGGGCGCTGGACGCAGATCTTCAGGCCTCCTTGGCACTGGCGGATCGAAATTTATAATCAGAAAATCTGGTTAAGCCCAGCTTATGCGAAGACTACATTTAACTGTGATGGCTTAGTAATTTCTTGCCCGTTGAAGACTTATACCGGAGTTAAATGGATTATGGATTACAATTAACACAAAACTCATTTATAACGCACCACATAAGAATTCTTACAGGTCTGGTAAGATTTAAAATGCAGTAGCTTTCCTAAGTTCTATACGACGGTCTCTGGTCACCAATGCAAAAACCATTACACACTAAATACTTATCTTTATAAATCAGGGGTAAAAAAAATGATCTCCACAGTAAAATGACAGCAAGGTATGCAACTTAATCAGCAAAGTATTAAAGGGCGCAGTCGTCAAAACAGAACACATTTCCCACAATCAAAAACAACTGACAGGACAAAAAATCACAAAGAAACATTTTCTTTCAGCACCCGAGTGAATCGTTCAAGTGTTTTTATTCATTCCATTATCACCAGCGAAACCACGTGCAAGCCATTCCCGGGAGCCTTATCTTCGATAGTTTCAGATTGTAGGAGAATTTTCGCGGAAACACTGTTGAATATCAACCCCATTATCTGACAGCAGTTGCACTTTCTTGGGGATCCATCTGTTATCACGTAGAGCTCCTCCTCGTGTGTGTTTACGCAAAACCTTTCTCGGAAACAGGGTTTTCAACGAGGGAAGAACCGTTTCATCCACGCGAATGGGCTCTACAGGAGCGGAATCGGGAAATTGGCCTTCGAATGGATTATTAAATGCGGGCAGCGTGCTTGCCAATAAATTATACTCCTTTCTCGGCGGAAATGCAGGAGACAGTCTATGAATTAACATCGGTAAAGCAGCTTCATATATCATTGTAAATAAGTACGCTGGGTATCATTTTCGTTAAAACACTTTGGACACGCTGGGTATCATTTTCGTTAAAACACTTTGGACAACATTATCCAGGAATGTGGGAAATATAAATTTCCGAATTATTCTGAGCATTGCAGCTATTCCTTTAAATGTAACGAATGCAAAAAAGAAGCACCTATTGTATTTTCATTTTAGAATTCACACATATGTCATACATTCCACTTCCCGAGTTGGTCCCGTGCTTTTGTTGACAAAACGAGCGGGTTATTGGCGACGGACTCTAATTTTGAGGGTCTTTGCGAGAAAATTCTAACACACACATAGTTTAAAAAATAACTCCGTTAATGCGATTTTATTATATTTTATTTCAAATAGATTCAGATCTACCGATTTTTCCAGTTCAAACAGATTTTAAAAATTCAGAAGATCGCGTAAATCCTAAGGCAAATAATGATACTACCAATTGAGAATTTGGCACATTTCAAACAAAAAAAGCTAGCCTAAATAACATTTAGAAGTATTTTATGGTCTACATTGTATTCTAGTGTGAACATTTTTAATTCCCTTAACATTATTGCGCAAATCCTAGATTTGAAAAAGAGAACAGGAGTTCATACGTCACATAGAAGATAAGATTTTGTCGAATATTATTTGCGATAAGATAATGGGAAAAGTTGAAAAATGTACAGATTTTTTTTTTGTTTCTCATTGAAATTTTTAACAGCATAGCAAAAATTTAAAAAAGTAATACCATATACTAATTCTTTTTCCACATTTAAGTACCCCGTCCCCCCTTATATTTATGTGTCTGTGTGTTACCAAGAGAAAAACATTTTGTGCTTAAAAACACGCAAAATATATACGATCAATCACTCTATTGTCACTTTTTAAGCTAAGTCAAAGAAAAAATACACCAAACCCCTAAAAATTAACACAAATCCGAAAGTTAAATAAATATCATTGCAAAAGAAATAAGTGTTTCTTTGGAACGACTAAAAGCTGTGTAAATATTTGTTTCTGTGTTTCGAATGTTACTCACCTAAAGAAGGTTAGGGCGCAAAAGCAGTACAACACACTCCGATTTTTTTATCTTCTTTTTACAAATATCGATGTTCTCTCGATAAAAATTCGAACATCGACTGCTTTTTTTTTTCTTAAGAAAAATGGTTATCCGGTGAAAATTGTCCTATTGGCATTATATATATACGGCGCTCATTTTTCTAAATAATAACGCTTTTAAAAGTCGAGGCTCAACGTGTTTACGTTAGCATGGTGAGAAAATTTGGAGAAAGCGGTGCTACAGAACTTTTACAGTAGCCAATAGCCCCTTCCCAACCAACCACCTATGTTGCCTCGAATTAAGAAGTTAGTAAAACCATCAGTCAATAAGATTATTGGAACGAGTTTTATATATTTTGCAACAGCGGTCTTGCTCTAAATGCTTCGCTAAGATATATAGTAAAATTATATAAATAAATATTACATATACATCTGCAAGACAATTCAAATGGCAAAAGTGAATTGAAATAAATGAATCTTGAATGACAAAAATACTCAATTTTAAAATCAAATACAGAACAATACAGAGAAAGTTAAATCTTTCTTGCTTTTTCATTGGTTACATATGTTTGTGTGATCAATGATTAGATACAGGGGCGTAGCCGTATCAATAATAGTCCCAAGCAAAAGGGCCCCAAAATGCGTGAGCAAAAAATCTTAAACTGTTAAGGGGACTCAAAAAAGTTTGATACAGGGCCCAACTCAGGACTAACTACGTCAGTGATTAGATAACACATTTAATTTTAAAAAAAAGATAAGAGATAAGAACTTTTACAGTAAAAAAGTATTATTAGATTTAGTCGCACTTGTGTCAATCAATGAACATGAATGAAATTATCTTAAGTCATCACTGATGTTGAATGGTAACAGTTCTTAGTGATAAAAAAGTAGCAGGTTTAGAAGTATCTTATTACTGAAGCAAATTGGTGCTTAATATATATATATATATATATATATATATATAGAAAATTAAAATGTTACATAAAATAATGTAAGCTGATCTAGAAAAAAGAAATTTTTGAACAAAAGCTCATTTTTTATTTCGATATTTATGTTTAATTTATTACAGTCGCGTTTAAAAGATTTAGTAGCTAGTTTCTGATGCACCATTTTTGTTTATCTATGATTTAACTGACCAATACAACGATTTTATTCATATTTTACAACACAATGTATTATTTCACGAACAAAAATACACTTTTAAATGGGGGGAAAATCATTCTTGAATAAACTTGCGTTTTTAAAGGAATCAAAATAATTTCTCTTTCAGACCAATCATTTCTTTCAGTTTTTTTATAGAAAAAGGAAGTTCGAAATTGAAATCAAGCGTAACTGAATTGGTTCAAGATCTCGAAGCGCGACCTTGAATGCAACACATGAGGAATAAAAAAATCAATTAACAAAAGGAACAGCAGACAGTTGTGATTATGCCCAAAAGAATCACACGATATACATTTGTATTTGTTTCAGTAAGTGTCGGGGGGGGAAAAAAGAGGGGAAGTTAATAAATAAATAAAAAATAATCTTATAATTCTCTGCAAGATCTTGTTACATCGTAATTGTTTATTAACATTTATGGATTTGCGTTTAAAAAACACAATGAACGAAACGCTGGCAAAAACAAAAAGAGAAAGAAAGTAACATAACATTTATACTTTTGTTTCTTCGAACTTTGACTATTATCCGTTAAATAAGTTTAATAAATGGTTGAATCACCAAGAGGAAAATTCAACAAAATTTAGGTGTTACAAATGCGGCAACTGTTTTTATTCAGGAATTACAAAATAGTATAAGTATACTATTAATTATACACCCATTCAAATTATTTGTTATCAAATTTAATGATTTAAAAAATGACACAGTTTTGAGAATTAAAAAATTGCAGTATGCCAAAAAAATACATTTCTTGACAATATTCTGCCACATGGAATAGAAATTTTCATTCAATAATATTGAAAACATTAGCATCGACTAAATTTTAAAGATATTTCATTAAACTTATCGGAAGTAAACTCATTTCTACATGAAAATACAAGATAAGGGGCTACACATTTTTGAATAGATATAAAACACGTAGGCTATCTCACCACTAACAAATACTATCTTAATTTAGAAAGGATTGCGTAACAGCGTATAAGAATAAACGATTAAATAACGAAAAGTTGGAAGGTTTTGTCATCAAAACACCTGTCAGTCTGTTCTCACCTCCCCCTTGTGTGTGTGGCTTTAGATAATGCAAACCGCAAGGGAGATAAACAATGATTAACTCGTTAGCGAAAATGCATTAACACGTTTAGTACACAACGAGTTATTTTAACCGCAACACGATTATCTCCTTTTAAAGAAACTCAGAATCACTCACGCGCCGTGTCTAAAAAAAACATTAGAAAAATTAGGTTTAAGTGAATGAACAGTAAAAGAAACATTTAATAAAGTATGTTTTACTAGCTGTTCAGAAGATTGGCAGTCATATAATTAGTCATGTACGGTAATTAATTTGGTTTAGAATCGTTCATTAAACAAGTTAACGGTCGCTACTAATTTGCTTCGAAAAGTATTTTGTGAGGATGTATGACTATATATAATATTTGTGAGGTTGTATGACTATATATAATACTAAGTTTTTGATACCAAAGTCCTAGCATTAAGTTTTCGATTGTATCAAAAAAATTTTTATAGCCTTCTCCTTTAGATTTAAAAAGGGTAGGACTCGAATTTCTGAAGTGGAAGTGTATTTTTCTTTTACGCCTTCGTTCTAAGCGAATCTCAACTCAGCGGAAGAAAGGTGCCTGCTAAATTTAAAGTGAATAATTCTAATTTCTCCGGAGATCTCATGATAATTGAGTCACTTTTCTCTCCCCTTCCCTCAACATATATCTCGATGAACAATTTGTTTTCGTTCCCGTCTTCAGACATCGGGTGGATATTTACTAGCTTCAAATTTGTGGGTGTGCCTGGGAACGAGACCACTGATGAGCTGGCTGGTAGGGGTTGTGATCTCCCTGCCCCCAGTTCTTCTGTCTTGTGTGCCATTCTAAAATTCATTCCCTCCACAATTAAAATGAATCTGACTTCGCGAAAATCTGCTCACCACTGGTACGCAGCTAAGAGTTCTGGCCTAACTTCACAGTGCAGGAGATCCAGGGCTCTTCAGATGGTCTTGGAGCGCTTTAGAAGAGGTCACCTGCGTGGTATGACCTTTGTGCAGGGGTAAAGCCTTTCCTTACCTGTTCCTGCTTCTCCTGCTAATCTTCTGGACTGCTGGGGCATTTCCCTGAGACAGTAGCTTGGAGATCAAGATCTGGCTTGTGACATTCTTACGCGGAAGAGTCAAATGACCTTGGTGTAGGCTTTCCTGCTCCAAGGGGATTTGAAACAACAAATTTTTCTAACGATTCGCACTGGTAAATATTTATTATTTTTGGGCCGTGGGTAGCCTAGTGGTTAGAGCACCGTACTCCGGACCGGAAAGCCTGGGTTCGATGCCCGTACCGCCAAATATCCGCCGAGTACACACGGAGTACGTGCTCGTTAAATCAGTGGGTCCGAAAGTCTTGTGCGCTGAATCACGAGTGCAGGAAACTGGAGAAAATTTCCCTCCACTTCAGTTCTATGCCTAAATTGTGAAGGTGGAGATAGATGGTGGCACCATCTATCGTAATGCTCTATCGTCCCTTTGGGAATTTCACCGAGCTAAATCGTACTGTCACCTGTATGGTGCTCAAGGCTAAGGCCAACGACAGGCGTACATCTAGCCCATTGCCACGATGAATTTCGTGGGCCTCGATCTGACTATATCAGACAGGCGGCATGAGCAACAACAAATGTTTATTTTCATAATTGATTTTTTTTCTTAACGTCGCATTCCGAATCACGATAGCTATCAGGTGTTTTTTTCTTTTCTTTTTTTCTTTTAAAATGCCCAAAGGAACCGAGCTCACCCGATAAGGGTTTAGAAGCTACAGACCGATTCCTCGGGAAACAACCACACCCACGTCCAGACAAAAAAAATCCAAGTTTACATTTTACAAACATTAGAAGACAGTAAAATGACAAAATACAAATTTAAATGAAACTGCACTATATACATACATGTGCGTGAACATAATACAAATATACAAAGCAAATAAAATAAAAATAATAATAACATATTATGTGAGGGGGGAAAATAAGGTTTAAAGATTGAGAAGGGGAAAAAAATCCATTCCCCCCTAAGGAATTTGATTCCGGATTGAACATGATTTTAGTTTAAAGTGGATGGAAGGATTTCTAACGATAGATTGGAGCCAGGCTTTTTTTGCATTTTGAGATGGAGAGACCCAATGGAAATCCTTAGTCAGAGGACATGCGAACACATAATGGTCAGCGTCCCCAACAGAACCACAAAGACAATTGGAAGTAGTTTTTAATTTGAAGCGATGCAAATACGAAACTAATGGGCCATGGTTTGTTAAGAATTGGGTAACGTAACTGGAATGAGGATTGATATCTAAACTGGGCTTGGGAAAGAAGGCTTTGACTCGTAAGCCAGTATTACAATTTGACTACCAACTCTCCCAGTCCTTAATTAATTTATTTTGAAGTGTTTTGATGACATAAGAGCGAGGGGCAGGGACACTCACCTCAACACCATTAGCGGTAGCAACTTTAGCAAAATGATCTGCAATAACATTAAAAAAGTTATTATTATGAGCCTTAACACAGAAAATATTATAAAAGTTGCAGTACATATAGAGAGTTTATTCTTTATTAAATTAAGATAGGCAGATTTATTGTTAGGACTTTTAAGGAAAAAAAATGGATGATAAACAATCGGTGTAGATATTAATTTTAACATTTTTAGCAATAGCCCAGAAAAAGGAGAATCCGACTACAGATACCTCCGCTTGGAAAACAGTATTGTAGGGCTTTAATTTAAAAGAGAATAGGTCCCATAAAGGGACCCCCGATAAAAAATGCACACCGTGAACCCGGTCTGAGTCCCAATTTTGGATCCGTCGGTGTACACCTCCCACTCACTAGGCCCCTGCAATTGATGAAAATAAATAATTCTATTACGAGCTCTTACAGAGTGAAGAGGAATAAAATTTTCAATGGCATAACAATCAATAAAATTATTAAATTCAGGGTCTCGAAGTTTCCATATTTGGTATTTAAGAAAAGCTTTTTTTAACAGAAAGGTGAATTGGAGGAGTACCAGATATATGATTTGTAATGCGTTGGTGGGTGAGGTCCTATAGCCCTTCGTGATTTTTAAAAGTTAAATTCTTTGAAAAGCGTTTAGTTTTTGTATATGACGAGATGTGAGCGAGCCACCCCAAATCCCCGCGCCATAGATAATGACGGGTTCAATCACAGTAAAGTACCACAAAATTGAAAATGTTTAAAGTTAGAATTGGAAAACAAGATTCAGTTAAACTGAAGAGACAGTTAATAAATTCTCTCTTTCAAAAAATTAACATGAGGGAACCAAGAGAGCCGGTTGTCAATAATAAGCCCAAGATATATATATATATATATTTAATAGAGTCACTACTTTAATAGAAGCATTATTGATTTTAAAGATAGGTTTCCTGCGAAACACAGTACCACCACCGGTTGCACACTTGAATGCAACCGAGTAAGTTTTTTCAGGAGAGATAACAAGTTTAAGATTTTTGAGCTCATTAGAGATTTGATCAAGAATTGAGTTGGTTTCGATTTCCAAAGTTCTTCGGGCTCCACACGTGGTCACAACAGCAAGGTCGTCGGCGAAAGCCTGAATTAAAAATTTATCCGAATTAAGGCCTAAGACTGGATTGAAGTAAGTGTTCCACACCATAGGGGCAAGAACGGAACCCTGAAGACAGCCTTGATTAATTGGATGCTTAACCGAAAAATTAGGAGGAAAAAAAAAACCCTCTCCCGTTCGCGGAGATTGCTACGTCATGACGCAGTTTACCTGCTTTTCTCCACCCCCTCCCGATAGTGTTCGATGACTCGTCGTTTCTTGCTCTTTCCCCCTCATCCTACTCACACAGAGAAAAAGCACGAATCTCCGTGCTGGTGCTCTAGTAAAGAATATGTTCCCCGAGGATTACAAAAAACAACAAACCGATTAACCAGGTAGGAATAAATAAATTTTTGAAAATAAAGCGTTATCAGTTAGCGACCTTTTAATTTTGAATTTTGTTAAGCGACGAAGACAACACCTGGTCCGGGGCATACCTGCCTCTTAACTTTCCACAACACGCCAATGTGCATATTTTGAGCTTCGACAAATTTAACGTGTATTAGCCCCATGCTGGTCAGCAGCTCGCGACAATAACAACTTGACTGCCGATGTCGCGAAAACTTTAGAAATTTAGCGGAAAATACTCCGAACATTAGAGATCTAAAAACCGTAATTTATGTGAAAAACGTTTTTTGAGGCACTTATTCCACAACAAAATACTATTTATACTGGTTCCCATTACCTGTCACAATTTGTGCAGACATTTTCAGAGCACAGGATACCTCAATGGTTATGTATACAAAAAAATTAGTTTGAATACTTTTTTTTTAAATTACGTAAAAACTTTAATTAATTAATAAAAATACCTATTTTGAAACTTTTAAAAATAATTTTGAAACTTTATTTAAAATACTAGCGGATCCCATAAAAATTGTGGTGTATAAATTTCCAAAAACATATCCCACATCATATATATTTGTGTAAATACCGGGTCTTTTAGCCTATTCTTTATACCTCTATATTTAATTTTGCTAAAATCCTTCACACCGACTTCGGATATTTAATTTTTTAACTTCAAGTTTGTGGTGCAAAGATTCTACTGTTTCCTTTAATAATTCTTACCAAGAAGAAAGACGTTTGCACCGTTAGCTCAATGGCTTCTTAGAAGACACACATGCGCCACAATTACTTTTGAAGTTTTTATCCAATTATTAATATTAATATAGTTACATCAAAATACTATATTTTATACTTTAAGGAGTCCAACATTTTAACCCATAGAAACGTCCTCATTTAAAAACGTAGAAATCTTCCTGACAAATTTAAAATAAAAATAGGTATAAGGAACAAAAAAATTTAACTGTTTATTATATATACAAGTTCAACAATTGCACGCTTTCAAGAATACCATAACTTTCAATAAAAGGATTATAAAACTAAAAGCGAAAGGTATAATGGAAAAGATTAAAAAAACAATGCAAATGAACACAAAAGCTCATGTTCTCGCTATTAGAAATTGGCAAAACAAGAGAGAAAACATATGCCACGACTAATATCACTTGTATAGCGCAGCATGCGATATCCTATCTCTCACGAGAGCACAAATCCCAACGTCAAGTCACGTTGGCAGAGAGAGAATAAGAAATAATTTACATTCAGGTTGTTGAGAATGAGACGATACGCGATGCTACAAGGACAGAGCAGGGAAAAAGGCAGGCACTATACAAAGTCTGTACCGTGACAGGAAATGCGGTGCAAGGATTTCTGAACTACCGAATTCGTTTTTTCAAAAAGTAAAGCAGCACCAGACTTTTATATACTTCAAGGAAGAGAAGTGAAATCAATAAGAGACGCGTAAATTCGGTGGTAACAAAGGCAGCAAAGCTAGCACTGGATGAGTTATGCAAATTGTAGTCATCCCCGACAGAAGGTTTTTACGAAGAAAAACAACTATGTGGAAGAGAAAAACTTTTATTCTTGCCTCCTCTGCTTTTTGGAAAAAGTCAGCGACTGTGTATTATGTACACATCCCTCCCTCCCTTTTACCGTGTAATAAAGAAAAAGGTAAGAGAAATTTAAAATAATGGCCTCCGCCAGACTTGGAAGATTTCTTTCTTCTTGGAAAACATGCAAACGAAGTTAAATGCTGTCACGTATCGGACCAAAAATTTAAAAGCCTGACGGCAGGAGGCTTTTAAAGTGAAACACATCGAGTGAAATATGCGGTGTTTCGCGTTCGGAAAAAGTTTTGAATTGTAAAAAAATATTTAATAAAAGCTTTTTATTCGGCAACTTCGTTTCGGGATTTAAAAAAAAAAATCGGTTTATATGACTTGGCGGGAAGCACAGCGATATTTTTCTTCGCTGAAAAGTAGAAATCACGAAGTAAATGATTTTTTTTTTCCTTTTAAGGACCGGTACTTCACTTTTCTTCATGAAAATAAGAAATTTTTGCTAATTTATAAAATAAAGATTTATATTTATATATATATATATATATATATATATATATATATATATATATATATATATATATATATATATATAGTTTTTACCAAATTAACAACATTTTAAACTCGCACCAAAAAATTGCTTAATGTTTATAATTATGTTAAGATTTAAAATTTGCAAGCTCTGTTTCCTATTTCGAAATGGAATTTGTGGAAAAGTCATAGGTAGATCGACTAAAGAAAGCCAAGCTAGGTGGTGCTAATTATGTGCGATCCTTCTTGGACTAAAGTCTTCCTTTACATTACTTGTAAGACGTTCAGCGTCACAACTTTGAACAGATGGAAGAAGTGGCCGCGATAACCTGATGGTCATGGTCAGAGGCGTAACGAAGAGTATTAGAGACCTCCCCCCCGCAAAGTCGGGTTTCAGGCCCCAAGCTGAATCTTACAAAGGAATACCAAACCATAACATAGGTTTTGGACCTCACCCGCGATGTGGGGGGGTGTAGGTTTCGCCATTGGTCAAGTTCCTGAGCTCGTGGCCGGCGTGTATCAAACCCACGACTCGATGTAAAACAAGGGCTTCGAGCTCATTATCAAGGGATGGTTATGGTCACGAACTCGAGACTGGCATGTCATGAGTTCGACCCTAGTGCCACCGAAGACTGGTCGTGTAGAGGGGCTGATACGCATTAAATCTGTCGCAGTTTCCACGTCCTCCTCCCTTTTAGGTGGTGTTGTAGTTTGGAAAACGGGGTGTCAGCTCAGGTGTCGAACTCGTCACTTGATTGCTGTTCAAAATCAAGAGATCCATCGCTAAGAGCTCTTGTGCTGCTTTACTGTCGACACAAGTGTAAAAAACTCACAATTCTTCTGTATGTAATGATTCTAATCTTCAATAAAGCGTATATAAAATACATACTGAACGGTGCCAGCAATTTGGCTGGAAGTATAAATTAAAAGAATCATCGAAACGCCGACGTTATAAAAAAACCACCGAAAGAAATCGAAAATGGCATTGTTAGCAAAATAAAGTTGAACTTAATCCACCACTTTTCCTCTCTCTCGTAAATATAATATTCTACAGTACTACCAAAATGAAAGAAAGTTTCCTTATATTTTAATGATTTACAAATAACCAATCGTAAGCAAATGATTTTTGCAGGCAATTAGAAGCAACTAAATAAACGCCCTTTTCAAGGCAATGCTCAAAATAGTATGAGGAAACCAGTACGAAGATTCAGAAATCAAGAATAGACAAAAATAACTAAAATTAGCAAATAAAAATCATTACTTGGTACAAAATAATACTAGGTTTAACACTGACATAAAAGGGGGGTGGGGTGGACAAACCAAGAATGCTAAACAAAGCATTTGCGAAACATAACTTCCCGAACTACACAAGGAAATAGTTGACTTACGCCAGGATTACTTGACCCTGTGCCTAGAGGTGCACGCACTTAACTATTTGAAACACAATATTTCCTCCACCTCCTTAGAAATCCCCCCCCAGACATGTCATGAAGAAGCCCCTGTATCAATACCTCAATCAGCGTTTCCATAGTGTTGCTACATAACTTGTTTTGGTACACCTTGTAAAGTCTAGTTTTTTGTTTAAATGTTCTCACAAAATACTTGATCAGGAGTGGGATTGTTTGTTGAAATTCTCATCACAGCCAGCAACTTGCATTTATACTTACCCTTGATGATGTTTATGCAAGAAATACTTTGCTCAATAAATATTGAGACGTTTTGGCATCACACAGCTGAAAAATCGGCTTCTTTTTGTGAAACCCCTGAATATTGTTGGGGGCCTGTCATCTGGCTTCGCCCCGGCAACCTATGACTGTTGTGACGCTTAAGACAAATAACGGTAGAGTGATATTGATTAATCTAAATATTTAGTTTATTTACGTCACAGCTTTTAAGTTACAGATTACACATCGAAATTATTAACCTTATTAAAAGATTATTAGAGTTCAAAACAGTGGTTTGTGAGAAGAGGGATCCCTTTCGGTGACCGCTCACTTGAAGGTTCAAAGCATCTCTCCCTGGTTTTCCCTCTCTCTGCTCGAGGATAAGAGGGCCGGCACCTCTTTTTAGCACCTCGTTACATACTGCTAGTAACAGGAAAATGGTACCTCGTGATGTCAAAGATCGACGGGCGATTCAAGATGGTACTACGCAATAATTCAAAGTTGCACAGGTGTCTTTGCACGTGTGGTGATTATTTCCACAAAGAAGTCGAGTCACAGCTGGGAGACGAAAACGTTACAACGTGAGAAAAACCCAATATGTCCTCGAGCCGGAGTGTAATTCGAGGATAAAGGACGACCGCCCCACCTTGAACAGTGGAGAAGGGATTCCGTTGAAAACACCGAAGAGTACGGTTGTGTTGCTTCCACCCTCACGAATAACATATTCTGAACTCCGATGAAACAATGTAAATAACTTCAATGCACATGTATATATTATAATTTATAGCTGTGACGTAAATAAACCAATTATTTAATTTCCTAACTCTCACGCAACCATTAACTTCTTCAAACGTCACAATATGTTGACAGAAACATATAGAACATTTTCAGTTCATTTGGTTTTCTGTCTCCGTGGGCCTTAAAAAACTTCTTTGCGGCTCACCCGTGGCCCGCGGAGCCACTATTTGCCCTTCCCTGATTAATTTCAAACTAATTAGAGGGTTAACCATACCTACGTGAATTTTTTTACAATGCGTATACACGAAAGTTCCTGTGAAATGAAGTATTGTTTTGTGCTAATAAATTTTAAAAAATTTAACTTCCAATCCAGTATCCCGTACTAAATTATATCATAACATTTTTTTTTTTTTTTTTTTTTTGTTAAATCTCGTGGTTGAATAAATGCATACGATTCGTCCCCGTGATGTTAAATGATACATTGTGCAGAATTTTTTTAAAAAATGCAAGACATTTCAAAGGAACTCTTTCTGAATGAATTTTAGAACTTAGAATTTATTTTTTCAGCACATACAACAAAGGTTCACCTTTCCACAAATCAAATAATGGAAATGTTGAACACAAAAATCGAATAACAAAAAAGAATTCTATATTCACCCAAAAACAGGAGATTCATTAAGTTTCTCTAATAGTTCTCTCAAATGAGAGTGGGTGTTATTAGCATAATTTTTTTTCTTCTTATTCAATACTTAATACAAAAAGTAAAACAGCGCGTAGTAATGATGTAATTTCTCTTGAATAATTAAGCAAATTACGCCTTCAAAGTGGCTTGCGCATTTGCAAATCGAGCTGCGTCCCCTATCATTATTTCATTTAATTTTTGCTTTAAAAAAAGGGCTTTTAATACAATAATTACTCACAATGTGGTTAAAGTAGGTGGACCTTCTTTTGGCGGCATAAATTCCAGAATAGAATTAAGCGTACACACGTGCATCGGACATAACACAGAGAAATTTAATTATATATAAAATGTTGAAGATAAACTTATAATCTTAGGAAATATTGATTGCACATATACATATACTTTTCCAAGCACATAAATAGAAAATTATCTAAGAATGCAGCTTTTGGGAAATGCATTTATGGTATACAACTACTTTAAAATCATGAATTTTGTCAAAAACTAACAAGTTCTCTTTTAGGATTTTATTTTTTAGGCCTTCTTATTAGCTTTATAAAAGTACCAAGTTTTTTATTTTCCATTCACCAGAAGAAAAGCTATAAGTGCTTCAGTAAAAGCAGATACCACAACTTTAAACGAGATGTCAAACTTTAAAATTCGTTTTATTGGAAATGTGTTTTTTACAAAATGCTCTAACGGGGATGGCGATTGCTCAAAAAGTTTTGAAAATAATTAACAGAAATATTTTGTGTATGTTCTGCACAGTGGCGGACACAGGAATTTTTCAGGGGGGTCCGGGGTCGAAAGTTCACCATTATTGTATCATGCTCCTTTTGATTTTGTCGATTTTCGGGAACAAAACACAGTAAAAAACTAATTATTGAATAAATAATTAGCATTAATTAATAAAATTAATCATTAATAACAAATACTTAATTAAATTTTACGTACTATGTACTTAGAATTATAATCAATCGAAAAAAAATCAAGGGCTTTGGTGGTGGTGGTGGGGAGGTCCGCCTGCTTATGAAATTTTCTGTAAATTTTTACCAATTTTTTCTCATTTTAGTAATAATATATATAATTTCTTTTTCTCTTCTTAATTTTTGCATTTTTTTTAAAAAAAATGTACTAAATAAATCTAAAAACTAAAAAAAAACATTCCCATACCTAATTTTTTTTTAGAAGTTGCAGCAAGTAGTCCGATACCTTAAACACACTCCACATTTGAGTTGTTCCATCTATCCAACCTCAAACAGTACTTACAATTATGACTAAAGCAAAATCTTACAACGTAGATTAAAATTAAGTCTTATCTTTAATAAGTGATAAAATACTTATTACGATAAATTATGCAGGAAGTCAAGAATAACTCTCAAATGCGGTTTCATGTATAGATAAATAATCCATAAATAGAAAAGAGGGGGAGCACAATTATCAAAACTTATATTCACACCGCAAGAGATGGAAAAGAAATTGGTACGTCGCAAACTAATTTTAACTTATTGTGATAAGAAGTTTTCCCTTGGATACTTTTTTTAAATCTCAACAATGTAGGCTAGAACATTATTCATCATAACAGTTCTCACTTCAAAAAATGATAGAATTTCGTATCCAAAACCTGTAGCTTCTGGGGATTAATAATCTCCTTTATTTAAATAATTGTACTTGAGATAATTATAAAAAATATGATTTATATATATATATAGCCTTTAAGAAATAAAAGTTAATAACAAGTTGTTATTCATTGTCAAATATTTACGCAACGTCTTAACAAACGTATAACGGAAAATCCATAAAAAAAGACAGCTCTTCCAGAGGAAACGGGACTGACTCATTAAATGCATACATAAAAGGAAGAACGTTAAATGTTATGTTCCTATTTTCCTAGCAATGCCTAGAATTCTTTTTTAAAACCGAGAACAATTTAGTTACGGATTAAAAAGGAAGAAAGAAAAATTGAACTTTTTTGTAACTGCTCTTATATAGGGGGAGGGGGAAATATGGAGTCGGTAGAAATTTGGCAAAGTAAACTCTGACCTTATCCTAGAAATATCTTTTGTGTCTTCTTTTTTGAGTAAATAAACATTTATCATTGTTTGGTCACCTAGTAAACATGTGTTTTTCGAAACGAATATTTACTTAGAAAAAAATGGTAGAGTATTCTTTGAAGATAATACTTAACAAGAATTTTAAAAATATCTCATAAAACAACTTCGGTTGTTGTTTTTTTCTTTAAAAAAAAAACTTTAAATACATTTACCTTATTCTCAGTCCTGTCAGAAATGTGAAAAACGTTTCAACTGCTTTGATTGGCAAAAGATGTGATGCTGATATTTTTTCGTTCGAATTGTTTTTCAGGAGTGTAAAAAGTTGCTCCTCCCATTAAACGTCGTAAAATATCTCGTTAAAAAGGTATTGTCATTCAAAGAGACGTGTTGTTTTGGCTTCAAAGAACTGAAGAACATTTTTAAAATAGCACTTTCACACAGCATTATGTTTTGGAGATATGCGACTTACTTAAAATAGAAATGAACGAGAAAAAAAAGTTGATGCGCTATTAGAAGTACACACACACACAAAGAAAAGTCATATTTAAAAATATACTTCACCATAAAGCTTTTAAATACAGTCGAACCTCAACGAAGTCGCTAAATCCCGAGAAAAAGGTTGGTTATGTGGAAAAAATTCATTAAATAGATTCACATTTTCAATATATATTTAGCTCTTGGTTCCAGGAAAAAGTTCGTAAAGTGGAAGTCCGACTGTATAATATTCAATAAAAGACGTAATTTTGAACATATTAACATATCTCCCTGAAATTTCACAAAATGCTATTCTAATAGATGTTCCAAGTTAGGCTTAACGTGTTCTAAATTTAAAAATGAAACATTAATTCAATTATACCGTACGACTTATTTCGGAACTTCATCTTTTTCTGGTCGTATTTCGTTGAATTGCAGTTGAATTGAAAATATAACACAAATTCTTCTTACTTACAGTGTAAAATCTTTTAGAGTGAAAAATATAATGAGAAGATATACGACTTGATCAAACAATTGGTCAACAGGAAGGGGAAAATATAACTTACCTAAAAAAGAAAAGATAAAAATTAATAAAGGCAAAATAAAATAGATAAATCCTTTAAAATATTTTAACACTCTTAATTTTTTAAAAAACAATTTCTTCTAGACAGAAAAAACACAGAGACATAAAACAGAAACTATAATTTTGCAAGAGAAAGTGAACATGAACTATTTTTAATTTTATAAAACAGAAACTATAATTTTGCAAGAGAAAGTGAACATAAACTATTTTTAATTTTTAAGATCAAAATAGTTCTTCAAATTTTATGGTTCTAAGATTTATAAATTTATATACATTCGTTAAAAAGCCAAGTAAATTTAATATTTTCTTTCTGCAAATTTAATATTTTCTTTCTATGTATCCAATGTGTTCAAAGTAACACAATACATATAATATAATACCGTCCATACACGTTTTCTTCCAGTATTTCAAAGAATTCTTAGGTAATATCTAATTTGCAAGCATTGAATTCCTTCGAAAATAGAGAAGCCAAAAACAGGCAACTCAACTTTTGATTTAATCGTGTTCCCAACAGGTGTGTCATGGAATTAACAGACCATGTAAGCTATAACGTGTGTAACAGGTTAATAATTTCACACTTTACTTAGTTATTCTAAGAGATATAACTAAATATTCTATAAGTTAACTAACAATAAACCATATGACATTAAAACAAGTCTGCTGTTCTGTAAATTAACAAACGATAAATAGTTAAAATTTCTTCAAAAATACATTTCATAAAATAAAAAGATTCCTAGATTAGTTAAGCAGTAATAATAAATATCAGAATATAATATAACAGTTAAATTTAAATTTTTACAATTTATATAAATAAATAATTAGGCTACTTAATCCTGCTGGCAATAACATGAAGAATAAGAAAATTCTCGAAATCTTTATTCAAAACGCAAAACATGCCGTATTTTATACTTTTAACGATTAGACAACCCAGAACCCTATAATTTTACATACTCTAATTGAAGCGGTCAGATAATGAATGAAATATCTAGTTATTTTATGTGTGTGTGAAATACGTATTGCATATTATATATATTCCACGAATAGCATCTTAAAATAATTTATGTGATAGTCTTTAAGTATCATAGAGCCAGGCATGGCGAACCTTTATGCAGCAACATGCCATTTTCCCCTAAAGAAATGTTTAGTGAAATGTAGACGTGCCAAATAATTTTTACTTGTGATTTTTTCGAATATAATAAAAAAAAACTAAATCCTAACATCATAAAATTCTTTATTTACAACGAAAAAATACATTTTGCGCACACTATATAGTAGTATATATTTCAGTTATGTGTGTATTTAAATATAAGTAACATTAGTATGACTTCTGTTGTTGCAGATTAGATGACATACAACTGCGCACACTATAGTAGTATATATTTCAGTTGTGTGTATTTAAATTTAAGTAACATTAGTATGACTTCTGTTGTTGCAGATTAGATGACATATAACTTATGCTATTTGTCTCTGAAAATAATCACTCGCAGGCATAGGTAGATGAAAATATGGCTAAAATAACACAAGTAAGCTTCTTCAAACAGTTCAATGTGTCTGTTAAATATGTCTCGAATCGAATTCCATGTTTCCTAAATTTCGTTGCAGGTGTATTATTTATATTGCTTGTTACTCTTCTGTATCAATCAATTCCAACTTTTTCCTTGTTTCAATACATTTTTGAATCCATATTGAACTAGACTAGAAATCAATAAGTTGCATTTCAAATTCTTCAATTTCCAACCAGTCGAAATGGGGCAAGTTCAGTTTATCAAATAATGTTACATCAGGGTACATAATAAACTTGAGCGTTTCTGACAATTCTTTGAACTAAATCTCACTGAAAATTCCTTGATTGAAGAATCGTTTATGGAAATAAATTCTTCAATAACTATATCTTTGTCTGATTTCTCATGTTAAATTGTTTTTCAAGTTTAGGGTTCCTTGTTATAATATAGTTTCTGAACTAAAATGCAAACCGTTTTGATCGGTGGCGTGCCCAAAATATTGTGCCGCGTGCCATCGCCAATGGTTCGCCATCCCTGTCATAGAGTGTTAATAAGACCATGTATGTCTTTAAACTGTGGTTTTTCAAAGAATTTAAACGAGCTTTGAATTGAAGTAACTGAGCTGTAATAAAACCAATTCCAAAATACTATTAATATTTTTTACGATTACGTAAATAAATTAAATACTGACCATTAAACCAAACCTTAAAGTACACTTTATAATATCCTTTATATACACCTATCAAGCAAATAAGTAAAACAAATATGCAAAATCAATAGGATATTAATAAAAAAAAAATGAAACGCTTAAAATGTAACAATACCACCAAAAATATTAGCAAACAACAGAAGCATTGGCACCATCACAAAAACAAGGGTTCATTAATTACAGTAAAAGTTGAGCATAAATAGATTTCACCCATAACTTGAAAAAAAACTAAGTAAAGGTTAATTGGAGATATTCCATATATTATTTCCATTTTAAAAGACGTTTTTAAACTGAGTAACATAACAATTTATTTCCCATCCATCCTTTTTTTTATATGTATAAAAGGAAGAGTTAAAAATACATACCACGTCTAGAGCAGCATTAATGATAAATCATTAGCGAAAAATACAAAGAGATGCCGCCTCAGATAAAAAGTGGAAGTAAATTTGGCTAACACACTTCTCACAAAATGGCGGGAAAACAGAAGATTCTTAATATTACGCAAGGAGCAAACAGAACAATGGAAACAGTGGCAAATAGAGAATTAAAATGCAAAACATAACATTCACTTTTTTACACACTCAAAAGTACAAATACGGTTCCGAAAATATTTTTCTCAGTGAAGTAATATTAAATTTTTCTTTTTTTAAAAAAACATTTTCTTATGAATATATTTTTTTTAATTATTAAAAAACACTTATGTGATGTTTTTGAAATTTTTTTTGAAGATTATTTAACAGACCTTGCCAAATTTTTAATTCATAAACACTATATATTAAAAAAAGTAATTATTCACACCTTTTTTTAAAATTAGTATATATGTTTATTTTATATATCTTACCCATCAAAAAAGAAAGAAAGAATGTCGAAGAATTCACTGTATTTTCAATACTCAGAAAATAATTTTACACTAAAATTAATGAATTTTAAGGACATTTTATTATTTAAAGCATAAAAGTATTATTAAACATACATTATTCTATAACTAGGACACGGGACAACTCCACTAGGGGTGAAAGAGGATATCGAAGATGTTTCTAGTGAATTGGGCAATGGGGGTTAAAGGTTGCACTTCTTGGATGAAACGTCCAGAAATCTATTGCTCTCGGCGGGTTAGGATCTAATAAACCCAGTTCAAGATTTATGACCACTATAAAATGTGTTAACGAGAGAATAACTTGAAATTTTTTCAGAAATACTTTTAAAAAAAAGGGAGAACAAAAAGCGAATCACAAAAGAAAAAGTTCGGAATATAGAAAATGCACTTCGCTATAGAGAGGTTATTTTACGAAGAAAATCATGAAATGTTTAAGGTTCCAGGAAAAAGTTCGCAACATAGAGGTTCGACTGTATTTAACTTTTTAAAAACATTATGTCGAAGGGAAAACCGAAACCAGAACAAGTGGCTTTTTTTTCTCAAATATAGCGCCAGACAAAAGAAAAATTGTTGTTGTTGGTCGTGTTCTTCTCGAAGGGAAGAAGTGAAAGTTGCCTGAGCCTGTGACAGGTTGGACTTCTATGTTCCACCCCAATATTGAAGGAGAACACCTTGGGGTGGTCAGATGCCTCCCAACTCTCTTTCCTTTCCACCAACCTCACGAGAGGACTTGCGGCTCGACGGCTATTTATAGTAGCCCATACCGTAAAGGCACTGTACATTTACAGACATCCATGTCTTCCCCGGGATTCGAACCCAGGCCCTACGGCACAGCAGTCAGCGTTGCTAACCACTATACCGGATGGGTGACAAAAAATTGTTAAAATAAAAGTATCACTTGTAACATCAATCCCATTCATAAAATTGTTAGAAACACTTTTAACAATATTAGAATAAATATTCAAAAATATTAAAATATTTTTTAAAAAGTTTTGAAATAATAAATGTTTGCTTAAAAATGGTGTTTCTCTTTCCAAAATGTATATTTCGTGTACATTCAAATAGAATACGCATATTAATATTTTCATTTAAAGACATAAAAAAAATTGTACATAGGTCACCATCAGTAGCGCACACAGGAATTTTTCAAGGGGGGTCCGGGGGCGAAAGTTCACCATTCTTGTATCATGCTCCTTTTGATTTTGTCGATTTTCGGGAACAAAACACAGTAAAAAACTAATTTTTGAATAAGTAATTAGCAATAATTAATAAAATTAATCATTAATAACAAGTAATTAATTAAATTTTACGTACTATATTCTTAGAACTATAATCAATCGGAAAAAAATCAAGGGCTTTGGGATGGGGTCCGGACCCCCCTTGTGTGCGCCACTGGTCACCATAAATTAAATGGATTAAATTCCGAATGCAACTTATGGTGACGATACTAAGGATTCAGATCAGAAATTTAACATACATTTACTTTAGACTGGGGGGGGATCTAAGATCACCAAATATTATTTTATGAGAATGTTAGCACAAAAAATATTATATTTTATTGTAAAATATTCAGGATTACGCTATCACCAATTTCAATATTTGCAAATACACATATATATCTAATATATATTATAAATGCGAAAGTTTGCGAGGATGTTTGTGGGTCTTTCACGCAAAAACAACTGAATGGATTTTAATGAAACTTTACAATAATATAGCTTATACATCAGAATAACACATAGGCTATAATTTATACCAAAGGCTATAATTTATAAAAATTTGTAAAAAGTGTCCAAAATATAACGATATTTGTCAAGTAAGAAGGAAAAAATTCTGCCATCTGCAAGCAAAAAGCCCACGTCAGCATATATCTATCTTTTGTTTGTGAAAAACTCTTTTTGTTTTGGCTACGCAAGGGGGATCCCTTCTAATTAATTCCTGTGATCAGAATAATGCCTATTTTTTTTATTTCAGAATAAAACTAAGTTTTGAAGGGAGAGGTTGTTATAAATCTCTTTTTTTTTAATGTTTTTTTTTATGATTTTATTATGCACATTTGGTAGTAAGAAGTTGATCTATTTTCAAAATAACTACTTTTATCGCTTCTGGTACTTAAAGTAAATAAACTTTCTCTTTCACACTACACACACACACATCATTTGGACAAACTTTCATAATTTTTTTTTGTGGTTAGTAGTTAATTATAATGCTATAATTTTAATTGAATATGCAGATATTGCATTTTTAAGTATAAAACTAATTATAACCACTGCACTGTATTTTTTGCAGTGAGTGAGTGAATATTAACGTCGCACTGTTCAGCTACACGAGGGCTTTTGGAGACGGACCACGTAATTTTGAACAATGGTCAAGTGACGGGAACGACACTTGAGCTGGCACCCCCTTCTCCTAACTACCACACCAACTTAGCAGGAATATTCTACCAATACTTAGCTGTAATATTCTTTGAAATCCACTCTTCCAAGATATATGGCAGCACAGGTTCTATGATGAGTATTTATTTTAGTGGGGAAGGCGAACAGTTTTGTAGCAGATATTGCGTTTTCCGCGGATTGCAAAAATTATTATTTTTGTCGCAAAAAAATAGTTAATGTCAAAATTTAAGTGTCTTATGGTTTTGTCTGTTTATGAAGACCTTGAAAAATTATTTGACTACTTATTTTAAGTGAACGGTGTACATAAATAATTTTACAGTGGAATATCTTTAATTAATTTATTAGCTCTAACGGATTAAATTTTCCAAAGTGGAGTATTTTGTTTATGTATATCCCTTAATTTGTACATGTAGTGATCCAAAAAAATATTGTATGGAAAAAACTGCAGTAAATCATAATGCGGTTGGATAAAGTATTAACGTGCATTGCTCCCCTACACGGCGGGTCTTACAAAGCTCTAATAAAGCTCGAGCTACGAAAGTAGCAAGGCATTTGCCAACTTTACTCTATCGTTAACATTTCGCTGTGTTTTTCATTGAATCGCCATTATAATTTAAGAAACGGCGTTGCTTGCGAATATTACAATTTTAAAATAAAATAAATACAACAGAAAGTAATATTAATGTATTACACTTTCAGATATAAATTATTTACACTACTTTAAGCGTTCATTACGCAAAACTTTTAAGAATGTGTTACTTTTGCTGAGCAGGAGATCAGCTTAGGGAGGTATTTTGAAAAATCCGACCCTCAAGAGTGTTACGAGGAATTATAAATAAAAAAAAAAAAAATCCTTTTTATCGGCTATTAGATCTACATAGTTAAAATTTAACAAAGGTGTTTTTTTTTTTTTTTTTGTTTAGCTGAGATATGCAAAAAGCTTTTTTTGTTTAATTTTCAATTCACATAAAATTAACTCAATAAAAACTTCTTTTTCCTTCAATCTGTGTTGTTTAATTTTTCAGTTCACCCGTGCGAAGAACGGGTATACTAGCTAGTATATATATAAACAGCATAAAAGACACCAACGAAACTTCCGTCTACGTGTTTGAATTTGGGGGGGAATAAAAATCCGGCAAATCTTAACAATTACACTCTGTCGCAAAAAAATATATGCACCTGCTACAATCAGAAACTCGGCAAGAATGTAGTCTGGTAAGATATGCAAATGATTAAAATTTCGAAGCCAATGAGACAAGGCTAGTGTGCTATTAGTTTAAAAGCATGAGTAAGCGCCGTAATATCCAAACGAATCTGATGACTGATAACGATATTGAGACTTAGGATGAAACGTTACGAGCAACTGACGGACTTTGATAGGGCCGCATTGTAAGTTGGTCGAATAGACGTATGCCACCTCGGTCGGAGCGATAAAGTTGCTCGGTGTTGGCAACAGTGGATCACAGAAGGTAAGAGTGTACCGTCGCGGAGGGTCAGGACGTCCCAGGAACACAAAATCGCGAGGATCGTGCAATCAGAAGAGTGGCTACTTCGGCACCAACAACAATCGATTCAACGCCACTTACGCTCCTTCAGACATCCAGTGCCATCAAGAGAAACCATCAATTCTTGAAGCCGACGTCCGCTAAGAAACTGATACAATCAGGCAGTGTCGACTGGATTTTTTGCCGACCTCGGCAACTTGGAGTTGACAGAAGACGTGTCATCTTCAGTGATGAATTAATTCAGTCTCAGTGCTGATGACCACCGCACACGTGTCTGGAGGCGCACCGGCCCGATCCGGCATTTATTGTCGAGCGGCACAATTTCACAAGGTGTGACAGTGTGGGGAGCAATTTCTTGGGACACACGATCATCTCTTTAGTGGTCCTTCAAGGCACTTTGACAGCTCGCAGATACGTACGATATTTTAACGCCGATTGTGCTACCCATGCTATCAAGTCAGGTGCCATTTATCAACAGGATAATAAATGTCTTCAAAAATGACGTCCACCCAAAAGGTCACCAGATCTTTCGCCAATAGAGCATGTCTGGACGCGCTGGGAAGGCAACTGCAGCCGTCCCGAGATACAGGAGAATTAACTGCGCAGATGCAAAGACTATGGCAGGATTTCCACAGGGGGTCATAAGTGATCTAATTGAATCGATGGCACGCCGAATTTCGGCTTGTATAGCTGCCAGAGGTGGCTTTACTACTTACTGATTTTTAACATTTGCAGCTTAATAAAATGATATTTTGTTCTGAATTTTTAATCATTTGTTTATTTTCATATACACTAAATCAAATTTTGAAACAATATTTTTGCGACAGAGTGTATTTAATTCAAAAGAAATATACAATCTCTATCATCCTTAATAACCTATAAATCAAACCACCCACAAGCACTTCGAGTAGAAAGGTTTTTACTATAGCGGGGCATGATAAAATTTAGAATCCAAAACCCCCTAAATATCCCTCTTTTTCCCAAAGTGGAATTTCTTCCCTTTTTACGGACAGCGAGGAAACGAAATCTTAACACATATTTGCCGAGATTAAAATGTCGGGAAAGAAGCAAGAGAAGACAACTGGGTAATGTCTTAAGTGGTCGAATCCCAGTCTGGCCCCAGATACGTCGAGAATCTTATCGTACTAGGGAGAAAGGTCATCGTGCCGTTTATATAAATGGAAGATTTTTTTTCCCTCACCGAAAAGTTAATTCAAGTTGACGTTACAACGCTATGAGAAATTCTGAAGAAATATAATCAAGATCTTTTGTGGGAACTTCTACGGAACTCTGCTTGTTAAAACTGTATTTAGAAATTTTGAGTTTGCACTTTAGGCGAAAAACACAACTATATATACAGGGTGGTTATGATTTAAGTTTCACTTTCAAAATGCAGTGAAAAAGAGAACCACATCGCTTAGAATTACTTCTACTTCGAATTAAATATACGGGGAAACGGTATGGCATAAAAAAATTCGTTTGCGTTTTCGTTGTTGCTTTTCATGCGGTTTTTAGTCCAAAGACAATTAAAAACTGATTTTGCCCTGATGTGTGTGTGTGGATGAGCTTTTCATTAACAGTGCAACAACTGTTAAGTGACTCGGAAATACTTTTTTTCCGTTAAAAAATTGAAATACCCATGCACATTGAAGAGTATAGTTGGTTTAGCGTCAAACTAAGTCAAAGCCGTTGTAATTTGATTCAAAATGTCCCTTGTAGCCGAATCCACTTTTCGTTAGGCCACTTGCTATATACTGATACACTTTGAAACTTTTTTTCTTATGCCATACCACATTCTCCCCCCCTTTTTCAAGTATATTCAGTTTACATTCGAAGTCATTCTGACCAGTGGTTCTTTTTTACAGCATTCTGAGTGTAGAATTTTAATTATAATGACAATGTTTATATACACCTAATGCACCTGAAAAAAAAGTTTTCTTGATCAAAGGTAAATGATTTAATACCCTATTATTAGCGTATGTACTTTCTTCAAAAACAAACAAAAATTGGCAATTCCAGTTACATTAGCGAAATATTCTGTATATATTGGTATTATTCCATACTATACTTTAAAAAAAATAATTTTAGCTGATCCTACATAAATTTAAAATATAATGAGGTAAAGAAATTTTTAAAAAATGAAAATTTTAATATTCAAAAAAAATAAACAAAAACTATTATTTTTCTAAAAAATTAAAACATTTTGAACAATCAGAGCTATACAGAGTTTCTTCAAAATTTTCAATTAGTATTGTATATATATATATATATATACACACACACACTATAACCTTTTTTCCCCCTCCGAAATAACTTTTAAAAATGAAAGACAATATAATTCAAAAAATCAAAGGGGGAAAAAAAACCAGACAGTATAGGTCAAAAATAAATCAGCCACAGAAGTTAAACAGGAAACAAACTTAGGAACTAAGATTGCAGGTTTGAACACTGTTTTCAAGCAGCCAACCTTCACCAGTAATTAGTTTGTATAACTGGGCTTTCGGGAAAAGAAATAGGAGCAAGAATACTACCCATCATTAATAAATACTAAGGTTAATAATCATAATATAATAGAAGATTAAGATTAAATGTAATGTAACTATTAAGTTACAATATCTAAGTTGTTAATATCAAGTTAATATTTAAGGAAAAATTATATTAATCTACTTATTTAGGTAGAAAATATTACATACGTATGAATATATACACAATTAATGTCACTCACCCACACATATATATTACAATAATTACTTTCTGTAACTCGTTGGCAAGCACTTAAAATTTAAATAAAACCTTTTCATTTTTACAACAAAATAATTTCAGTCAAAATTTCTTATTCGTAGCGATTCGTTCAACAAATTTATATTTTAAAAAAAGGGGTGGGGGGAGAAAAAGAAAACGTGTTGCTTAAGTAATGAAAAAGCTTCTCCTAGTGCGTGTCGAACCTTTTATCGAAATTAAAAATTCCTGCATGATTTCGCTTCGAAATGTAAACATAATCATAATAAACAATAAAATGGGAGGGGAAAAAAACAATATTTTAAAAAAAACGTACAAATTTTAACTAAAACCATTTCAAGAAATACTGTTTTTAAGAACGCACACGCGAGATATTTCGAAAACACGATTCCTCGTAACATAAACTACAGTATACATGTGTCCTTTTTCCTATTATGAAAATGGAAACTCGGAATTCATGGAAGCCTGTAGAAAGCGCATAGCTAATGGGGAAAAAAGGAAGCCATGCAAAAAGAATCAACTTTAAAAAGTATCAATTCCGTGAAGAGTTAGTTTTTAAATGTAGAAATGTGTACCTGTTTCTTTTACAAATATGACTATCGGGATTCCTTTTCTTAGAACGCCATTCGTCGTCGCAAAACAACAAAGGAGAAAAATTGAGGTTATTCAAAAGGTGGAAACAGAATGAAATCCTACGAATCTGACACGTTTTTAAATGAGCTATCATTTACGCGTCGTAATTTTTTTTGTTTGTTTGTGGACACGTACAAATTACAAAATCCTATCCATTCATAGCAACAGTGAGGATATGAAACTGCGATACTTAATCAAGATCACATCTGCTAGTTTTAAAAACAATTTTAAAGCAGATTCTTGATTGAAATACAACTATCCCCTCGCCCTTTTTCTGGTACCGGTCCGTGGTTTAAATAGTACCGGGTCGCACAAGAAGCATTTTTTTTTTTACACACTGTGAATTTTTCTTAAGTTTGAGCGACTTTTTATGAAAATCATTTTATATTCCATGTTGAGTCCTTTATAAATTTTTTTGGTGTAACTGTGTGACGCATCTGTACGGAACTTTTCCACTAATATTCTTAGGCGTCTTTTGGGGATTATAAACTCGCGTATATTTTCAATCAACTCCAAAAAGCGAACGGGATATGCAAAGTAGATAGGGCATTTAAGTAGAGCGTTGTAAGCTAGCAGGAATGAAGGCTATTGAGCCAGCAGCAGTAGCCTCAAGTTTGGGGGATTCAATTGGACTGCGATCTTGAAGATTTACGTTTAGTAATCTACGAAGATACCTAAGTCTTGACAGGTGATATAATACAGTTTATTATCGCTTAAACACAATCATTAGTTTAATGAAATTAGTTTAAAGTTAATGAAAGCTAATAATTCCAGTTACGTGTATTTCTCGGACCTCCTGACGTTATTTGATCTTGCGTGTAATTATTAATTAATTTCATAATTCGTAATTTAATTTAATATTAAAGGTAAATCGCTTTTGTTTGACGTAACATAGAAATATTATATGTTATTAAAGTTTCTGAAATTTGAATCATTATAATAAATACAAGTTATTACTATACAAATGGCTCTTAGTGATTCTTTGCCTCAAATTAATCTTGGTGTCCAGGGTGGAACCCAGGGGGTTCTAACAACTGTATTTCATTCCGAAGGCTAGTTTCAATACAATTAAATTAAAATTATTAAATCAGAATAATCTAAAATTATCAAACGTTGACCGGTTCGCGGCGATAAAAAGGTTAGGAAGCACTGCTCTAGTTAGTGAGTGTTCATTTACATCGTGCTGTGTGGCAACAAGATGACTAAGTCGACACCTCACCTCGCACCCCTATCTCCTAACTTCCACATCAGGCTATCGTGAGGATTTGAGCCACGACAGATTTAACTTACATTAGCTCCTCTACACGGTTGATCTTCACGGGTATCAGGACCCACGCCCGTAGCTCGGCAATGCCGGTCAAAAGTTCGTAACCATAACCATTAGGCTACCACGGCCATAAGAAGTATACTCAAGAGTGCTTAATTTTATTTGTTTTATATAATAAAACTATTCTGAAATTACGTCATAAACTTAACAAAAAAATGTCCATGTTATACAAACGATTGTCAAAATTTTCATTTTTAAGCAAAGGGAAAAAAAATATTTCGGTAACAGCAGGACAAAAACGCATTTATAAAAAAGTTACAAAGCAGATACAATTTTTTTCGAGTAAAAATGAACACTTTTTATATTTTTAATATGAACATATTATGAATCGCACTAAATACACGTATTTTTTCCCTCTCCCCTCTCTATTATATACCAAGAATTATTGAATTTTTTTCTATCATGTATATTTGAAATTCCATTCCAGACATACAAATTGTACATAAACTATCTTCAAAAACATAGAACCAAACAACGTTCACACATAATTTATAAGATCTATCTAATGTGCTCACAATTTGCCACAGACGGATGCGACTACCCATTCGAAATTCGTGTTGGAGTGTAATAGTCATGTTCCAATCGAAAACACACAAATATTGAAATCTATCCAGTCCACAGCTGGCGGAAGTGGTTAATGACAGATTTCAGTTATCGTATTCGGTTACATACCATTCGGCTACATTATTTGTATTAGTTTTGAATTTCAAGAGTATGTGTACTAAACTCACGAACACGGAGAATAGAAAGTAAGCAATAGGAAGTATAGTTTTTTTTCCACGATAGCTGTGTAAACATGGATACATTTCAGATAAATGAAGCACGTATTTTTTAATCGATTGAACAGAGAACATGAGCGCACTAGAGATAGTCCGCCAAAAATAGTTTTCAGTCCTAAAAGATGAACACATTTACAGAAAGCGCTTATTAATGGACCCTTTCGTGAGGTGATATAAAGAAAACTCCCTCACTCGTAGGCAATTAAATTAAATTTTGAAGATCATTCACTAATTGTTCAATCTAACACATGACGTTATAATATTAATCAATTCTAACTATATTTCACCTTTTATTCAATCTTCCTAAAACGTACTCTTTTTTTTTTTTTTTTTTCCTTAATTCATGGTGGTTCTGAACCCTGCAAGACATCGCGAGATACTTAATTATTTTCAATCACTCTCCTATCAGGAAATGAAATGTTGACTACAACTTTCTTCATTAAAGAAAAGTGGTTATGTTTACGAATTAAAGTAGCTGATGTATCATGAGTTCCAGAGCCACTGATGACCTGCAGTGTAGAGGAGCTGGGGAACGTTAAATATCTCAAGGCTTTTGACTCAAACCCTTAGAATGTTAACTTGTATCAAATGGGCGATGGCAAGTCTCCAAGAGTGGAAGCCATTTCATTGTGGCGCCATCTAGTGGCGGCTTCAGTTACCAAATAGTCAAGTTCGAAATCAATTCGAACTACCATCGGATGCTAAATATTGCCGAAAGTACCCGGGTAAATTGATATTCAAGGTATCTTTTGCATGCTACATAATCATATGGCATGTGTGCCTACGATTTTCGCATAAGAAAATCTATCGACTCCAGCAGGGATCGAACCCAGGACCTTACGCTTACGAGAGAGGCGGACACACTACTTCACAGCCACCCAGCCCTTAGAATGTAAAACATTCCGTTACAATACCTAAATATAAAAAAAATACAAGCAAACAAAAAAAATCCATTCAATATTTAAACGCTAAAATACTTGTAGTACAAGACAAGATATTATTCCAAATCAATGCTGAGTGGAAATAGTTTTGAGATAACTACTAAGCTTCATATTCATTTCAAATGATTTCTGAATACAAATATATTACAATAACACTAAAATGTCCCGTTAGAAACCTATCTACTTCCACACCAGATGTCTCTTGTCGCATATATTCAAATTAAGTCTCTCTCAGTGTCTAGTTAATTGAAAACAGTTAAATTAAATAGCTTAGAGATAGAGAAATATTTTCCAATCGAAACGACAGCAATCAGTAATGAGCGGCATTTAGCATTTCATGCAAGTAAAGTCCATAAATTTTTATTAATCAAGTATAATATAACCACAATTATATAATACTGAGCATTATCCAGTTCGATAACAGAAAAATTATATACAGAATAATTAATGTGCGAAATAAATATTTCGAAAATTAACATCACATGCAAGATTCGAATACATTTCTGCTATTTTATGTATCAATGTCATACAGAACGAAGAAGTTTTATTAAAAAATTTTCATTTCAAAAAGACATTTTTCGGCGAGCTAACTCTATTTGAAAACGTCAAAAAACAAATTTTGAAAAATATTCAAAAATTTTGTAATTAACGGTTAATATATACATAAAATAAATAAAATACAAAGAATAATGCTATTTTGCAAATTTTGCGCAAAGGAAAGTTTTTTTTATGTACTTTCTTATGTAAATAAAATTTTGCTTTTTGTACTTTTTTTTTTCAATTGCAATATTTTAAATAAATAATATAATTCTTCCTTACAGAATTCTTAAGGAAAAAATTCATTTACTAAATTTACTGACTGTAATTTTGAAAAAGGGTTGAAATCAATAATTTTTTTTGTTTAATGCTAGTTGAATTAGAATATACATACAAAATTGTTTTAAGAATATTTTTACGAGAGAAAGTTATTTAAAGGCAAAAAATGTAGGGAAAAAAGGGCATATTTTCAAAACATTCTCTATTTATGAAAAATGTTCCGATAATAACAAAATTTTATCTATATATGGAGACTGAAACTAGAATTTTTGAAATATATAATTTAGAAGAGGATTCACACATTCACATTTTATTATACCAGAAAAGAGAAATTTTTAACAATAACCCCCCCGTTATTATTTCATTTTATTGTAACTCTGAAAATAATGTGAATTTTTTAAAAATTTTAATTCAACCCCTCTTATAGAGAGCCCCAGTTATACACTGGCAAAATATCAAAATAGAAGCATTTTTCATAAAAGAAGAGTGTTTTGAAAACGCCATTTCCCCCTCCCCCCTACATTTCAGTAAAAAAAAATTGCACTGAAATTATCCTTTATTGTAACAATATTATTATCAAAACAATTTTATAAATGCATATTCCAATTCAACTGAAACAAAATATCAAAAAAAGCTATTCATCTATTCGCTTTTGCAAAAAAATACGAACGGGTTACGAATGTTGGCGATTTCAGATTTCACAATACTTTGGTGGCAAAATTTCTTGGAAATAGAAAAGGAAAGCCAACTCTATAATTTTCTTAAAGAATCTATACAAACATTAGCTTTCCAGCTTTCCTTAAAACACCCATTAAGATGATGGGAAGTTTACACGGGGAGATCCAGCTTCCGCGACGAAGGCCAGGCAGCAGCACTTCCTTTGAGGACCACACGCGCCGTTATCATTAGCACGAAATTCGGATTTTTATTTATGAATTGAATAAAAGACGAGAGAGTGGAAATGGAAAGCCCAGAAAAAGCTGAGAGGAGTTAGTTGGCAAAGGAAAAAAAATAAATAGCGGAGAAACTGGGAGAGAGGTCAAGTGGGTTGAAAAGAGGACGGACGTTGTTATCAGGAAGGCAGTGAACAGGAAAAGAAAACATACTTTGAAGGTAGAAGATTGCGGTAGACGTTCCTGTGTGCGATGAGTAGCATTCACCAGTCAAGATTTCAGTTGAAGATGGGTACGAGAAGCTATCTATCAGCGTAAAAGTGAAATGAAATTGGTCCATAGGGGTATGGATTACAGGAGGTTAAAATTTTTTAGATTAAACTAGACTTCTGCTCATTCAGATGTCGATCGCATATTTATAACATGTAGGATTCGCTCTAGATATTGAAAAAGGTAGGATGCTGTAAGTAGAGGCAAAGGGCTAAGACACTGGAAAAGAAATTTGAAGAAATTAAAAGATCTTTTTCAGCTTTCAGAGGGAGTATTCATTCCCAATAATTATATCATATAAACCAGTGATTCACAAAGTGGTCTATATAGACCCCTAGGGGTCTATGGGGAAACTGCAAGGGGTCCACGTCAGCAACAAAATAATTTGGGGGTCCATGAGGTGTGAATGGCCAATCTAAAAAAGGTTGCTAAAATTTAAAAGAGAGAGAGAAACAAAAAGAATGGAGAGACTACTTTGCATAAAATTTAGTACCAAATGCTGAAAATTTAGTTACTGAATCACCAGATTCATCCCTCCCAATCAAAGCCTTTGTTTGCTGTTCAGTTGTTTTATATACCAATTATATTTTTATTTAATTAATTAACATGTGCTTCTTAAAATTTTAATCACTTTACTTCACTACTGTTAGAAATTTAAATCTTTTAAAGTTGTTCTATACCATCTGTCAAAAAATTTAAATTGCCTTCTTACCTAATATAGAATTTGCAAAAATTCTATATTAGATAAGCAGGGGTCTACCACAAACCAGAAAACATAGCAAGGGGTCTATGAGACAAAAATTCTTGGGAACCTCTGATATAAACCAAAAGATAAATGAAAACAAATTCAGATTCAAGAGTAGCATTACAAACAACCGTACCCCCTTCCTCTCCCATCAGAATGGATAATGCAAAGGTTAAACAAAAATACATAAAAATGTACAATGCAAAAGTTTCTTTTTTTATTAAAAAAAATACAGCTTATAAGTTTAAAACATTAGTCCAATAAACAACTAAAATATAAAAACCTTAAGATTCATCCCTATCCAAACATAGAAACTTCGGTAAAAAAAAAAACTTACAAAATTAACAAATGGCTTGGTTATAAATAATTGTATTGGATTCATATTGTGCCGTAGTTTCAATAGCTTTACTCCATCATAAAGATACATATATATATATATATCGTGCTGATACAGAGCGAAAGGCACAATATACAATCCCTTATTACCTCCCGCCCCCGTTTTATCCCTTTTTACTTACTGTCCATGATTCATACAAGAAAACTGCAATAACGCTATCTATTGATATACATGAACTCTAATATTTCATACTATCAAAGGGGAAAAAAGCAAGGACAATTTAAATCATGCGCTTTGAAAATGTAAAAATGTTTGATCAAAAATAAAAGTTCCAAATACAGAAAAAAAAGGCGATTTACAATTGGTGACGAGCTATTAATCCCGATTCGTGGATATGAATTATTTATGAGAGAGAAATCGTAAAAGCATATAACTTATATTCAAAAACTTAGAACTGAGTTGTTTTTTTTATTAACGTCGAATATAAAGCTATTACATAAGAGCGATTGAGCTCCAGAAATTTATAATTGCTTTAAAATATGTAAACAGTAATGAATATCATTTCATAAAGAGAAATAGTTTAAATTGTGGTAGATTTAAGTTATGACTCATTAAACGTTTTAATTATCTAACAGTAAGGAATTTTTTTAAAAAAATATAAGATTATATGAAAGAATATTAAGAAAAATTCAAAATAACAACAGCATTTTTCGAAAATTAAGACAAATTAATTAAAAGCGAAATATTCCAAAATAGTTTAAACGTGATTTGCTAAAAATAATAAATGAATTTAACAGCAACAAAAAATAAAGAAGTAATTTCATTTCTTATACCATCATACAACATTTTAATGATTAAAATAATTAAAATAGCGGAACTGAGAAAAAAAATCATTACTAAATACATTTAAACAATTGACTGTCTGTTCTGTATCACATATCCAAATCACCATTTACATGCAATTAGAGCCATTATAACAATCGAACGACATTATTATGAAAAACAATACACGAATTAAACCATCTCTTTGATCACAAAGAACTTTAATATCTTCCGATTTCACACACACATACAACTTCCAGTAAAGTATAACAAAACAATAACGGCCTCTCAAATAAACTTCAGTAATGATCTTGAAAGGAGTGAAAAGAAATCACAAGACAATAAGATATTTGTTTGGGAGATGCACTATTACAAAAACTAAAAAGAAAACAAACGCTTGAAACATAAAATAATTAGCGGCGCAGACAAATGGCGCGCACATTTGTCACACAATTAATTAAGAAGAACACCAGTTTGTGTGCCTTATGTTTTCTTTATCCTCCACGCTTAGCAACTATTTCTTGAAATGAATCTGGCAGAGGTCATAACTACGTAATTCATCATCAAGTGAGTAATACAACAAGGGGAAATCGCAGAGGAATAAGAGCCGAAAGTGATATTTTACACTGATTGTGCAGGCCGCGAAAAACACAGCTGCCTTTTTTCTATTCCAACCATCCGGTAATTTCCATTGATTGAAACAGTCGTATTATTCTTAACATTAACAGATTGGAAAATAATGCATGCGAATAAACATGCTACAAGTTTTCTTATTTTTTATTTCATCATATCACATGTTAAATACCAGTGATTTTAATAAAGGATACAAAAAGCCAATATTTCCCCCTCTCTTTTGGAAGAGGAAGCCTCACCCATAAGCTTATATTGTAAATTATTTCCTTTAACTAGGTAGATGGTACTAAGTACAGTCGAACGTTGTTTATCCGAATCAATTGGGACTGGACACCGTTCGGATACGCAATTGTTCGGATAACCGAAAACCGAAATAGCCGAATGTGATCCATGTAGTACATATATGAAACTGTACGCTACGAATATGGAAAGTCATCACATGCGGGAAACGTGCTTGAAGAAAAAGCAAAGTAAATGCAAAATGTGGCAATTTCACCTTTATTGTGGAAAATAAGTACACCGATTTTTTGCTGCAAGGTCTCGGATTGTTGTTCGTACCACTCCATAGCTGTCTCTAACGCAGAAAACGCACCAGCATAGAATGAACCCTTGCTACTTTCGTTGTTGTTGTTGTTGTCCTCGTCTTCATCCGTTTCATCGTCAACAGGGTCGGATTCTTCTAGCACGGAAGTCACAATCTCGTCATCATTTAGCATTTGAAATCCACAGTCTTCTGCATCACATGCCATCCCGGTTTCTACATCTTCTTTTATTGCATTTTTGAAATCCTAGGAACGATGGGACAAAGTCGGTAACTCAACAAAAGAGTACGTATACATCACTTCACTTGGAAACAAACTGACCTAATATTCGCGCAGATGTTTATCAAATCACACAACTGAAATTCCCCAAATATCTCTGACCTTAGATTTTCCCGTCACTTTTGGACTCACGCGAAACAACTGTTGAGCATGCACTGGTCGAAAACGTATTCATATACAATTCATATAGTTGACGAAAGAAAAAAACTGGTCCGTATAATAAACGTTCGGATAAACAACGTTCTACTGTAATCCATTTTTAAAAAATATAAAATGCCGAACGTAAGGAGTCCCCCCCCACTGTTATGCATATGTTGTTTGGTATGAGCAAATACTATCAAAAAGATTTACATCGTCCTAATTGAGTACGCGTTGCACTCTAAAGCAACGCCAGGGCTATTGGCGTCAGATCTTGTAATTCTGAACCACGATCAAGTGGTTCAAGAACACCGAAGTTGACGCCCCGCTCAACAAACTTCTGCGCTAATGTGAGGACTAAGCCAAGACAAATTTGCGGCGAGTCTTCAGTGGTATCAGTTCAACCAACGACTCTATAATGCCGGCCATGATTTCGTTATAGTGACTATGACTAGAAAGCTACAGTGCCCACATCGTCAAAATTCAAGAAAAAGAAATACCGACACAAATTGTTTCACTTCTAAACACGCCACATAAACTATCCAAATACGAGTTTTCTTAATGAAACGTTGTTGTCGCGTCCCCGAAGGGAAGAAATGAAAGTGTCCAGACCCTGAGACAGGTTGGACTTCTTTACGATAGATGTCGATACCACCTATCTCCACCTCCACAATTTAGGCATAGAACTGGAGGGGAGGGAAATATTCTCCAGCCCCCTGCACTTGTGGTTTCTGCTGCAACCGCGCACAAAACTTTTGGACCCACTGATTTAAAGAGCACGTACTCCGTGCGTACTCGGAAGGTATTTGGTGGTATCGGGTTTCGAACCCACGCCTTCCGGTCTAGAGTCCGAATGCTCTAACCACTAGGCTACCCACGGCCCCAAAAATGAAACTTATGAAAAAACATCTTAACGAAATGAAATAAACATGTTAAAATATTATTTCTCAAGGAAATATTAAGAAAACAGATTTTTTTTCTTCTAAAAACCTTTTTTTTTTTAACAAATCCTAACAAAAAAACCTTTTTTATCCCCCAAAAATCCTTAAAAAAAAAAACTTTTTTTTTCTATTTCTTTTTGAGACTTCCTACGAAAAACCTTAATTACAATGAAACTCGGGGAATCTTCATCTTCAAGAACGAAAGCCGAACAATTGTAACAAGGTTGAATTAATTCCTACCAATAAGAAATGCATATTTATTTCAAATAAATTCTCTCCGCAGTTCATTCAGTCAACAGAATTCTGAAAATTTTTAGCAAAAAATTATTCTTAGCTACTTATTTCAAGTACACAAGAGCTCCTACAGCGACAAGAAGAAAAGTCTGATATTCAAATCTACAAAACCAGATAGATATAAATCTGTAATTCAAGCATTCTAACTTTATTCATCACTCTCAAAACCCCAACACCACATAAATCTAAATACATACCAAAAAGGGAAGGGTAAAAAAGTCGTTACAATACTTAGTACATCATCAATTTTATGGTTGTTTTTTTTAACGAAGTAAATTAAGCGTCGATACGAAAAACGCCACAACCCATTATTTCCTTCAACAATATCGGATTGTACACGATAATTGAAACGGAACATGTGGGTTCCCAATGAGGAACAGTGGAGATGCGGATACAAGCGATAAAAATGTTTGACCTCTTGCCGTATGGACATAATGATTCCTACTGTTCTGGAGTACGATGCTCCAAACATTACGCCACACACTCTCTGTTCCATGAAAAAGTTCTTAGAAGTCAAGAATTAATGGAGGTGAGGATGGAAAACTGACGAAGGCCAGAAAGATATGGTTCGATTGGGAACAAGCGGAGTAGATAGATGTATGTCAATCAGTCAGGAATTCCGAGTTGGTTACATAGTAGAAGGGAAGGGGTTTTTTTTGGTGTTATCAGTGATAAAAACGGAAGTTCGACAGGAGATGGATGGGTTTCGCACCTACTGGTCTTGAAAACAACCTCTTGTTTATGATGGCCATGAGGATAACAAAACATAAAAACTAATGCAGAGGAATGTTCCTGTGCAAGCTTCTGTCAATACCTTTCAATCAACGGGAAGAAAAATGGGTGTGGACTTTAAAACCTAAACATGGAAACAGTTTAAAATGTATCAATCTTTAAAAGGTTGGAACAACAGAACAGTAGAGCTAAGAAAAAACAAAATATTTCTAATTTTTACTTCTATGTAGTTTGAATTGCAATAGATACTGATTATATTTTTATGAAAATGTTTCCTGTTAAAAATAATAATTCCACCATATAGTATATTCATTTATTATTTAAGACCTTAGAGATAAAGAAGAAAGAGTTAAAAAAAGAATGCTTTTGATATGAATTAACTATAAAGAAACAGTAATATCGTTCAATGGCTTCAAACTCATATTTGTGATACGTAATTTTACACAGAATTAATGGGGAGGGGACACATTGCCTAGATTAAAAATTTGCACCTTATCAGTTAAAACTGATTAAAGCTTCAGAGTGTTTGATATATATATATATAACACTGAATTTTAGAATAAACACAAATTTTTTAACTTTATGATTGCTTTCTGAAATATTTACTACATTTAGCGAAACTGTAGGGTAATCGATAGAAGTCAAAACCCCTCAAAAGTGTCTACTGAGAAATATTCACAATTTAACAAAGATGTATCTCACACAGAACTGGCCTCTTTCTCAGAAGATTTAAAGTAAGCGGTCATTGACAAAAGAATTCATTCGATCATAAATTCTTAGTTCCTGAAGAGTATTAGGATAAATTCTCCAAATTATCTCTTTCCTTGTAGATTTATAAACAAAAACGTCTTTACCAAATTAAAATCAGAAATTTTACAATATTGTATTTGTCTTTTCATTCAAAAACACATTGAATACGTTTTTAGTATTGTACATTACGTATTTATGGTTATTTATTTAGCTTCGCCACGAAATTCTTAGTGTTCAATTCTATTATCTAAATACTTTTAAGTTTTCGAGCGACTTAATACTTTTTTTGCTGGGGATGGGGAGATCGAAAAGGGATGGAATTTTACGTAACGTCCTTTGACTCCCAATACTTCGTACGGTATTCTTGTAAGGAATTAAAACTCTTGATCTTAAATCTTTTATTTTTTTAATAACGTCACAAGCACTTCAAAGCAGCACGAGGTGTCTATAACAAAAACAATATTAAAGCTGGTACGCCCCTCTACTAACTTCACATCACGCCAACGTGGGAACTATGAGCCAAGACAGATTTTACGTGCATAAGTCAAACCACACACCAGAACTTTTTGTGGCACCAGGAAACAAACCCACGACTCTAAGGAAAACAACGAAGGCCACAAGCTGGTTACCATGGTCACATTTTTAAAGCATCCATTAAAAAATAACGTTTCCATTCATTAACTTCTTCCAATTAAAAGTTATGCAATAACCGCACCAGCACCACCGTTTTTAAACATAAGGGCGCGTATGCGGTAGATTGGGGGAGGGAAGAAAAGGAACATATAAGCAAATTTTTCTCTGAAATAAGTAAATCCTTCGTAAACATTGTCAAGGTCTTTTTTTTTTTTTTGCATTACAGACCCTTCGGAAGTTTTATTGATATCAGCGCAAAGAAATCGTTTTTCGGAAAGACATATATATACGTCCGGGTCACTTAACGCACAGGTTTCGCGAAACCGATATGCACGCCGGCGGTAGTTACGGGGCTAAACAAGTTTCAAATACAATAACAATAAAAGTTATTGGTTTTTGAACACAGAACCACGAAGAAAGAAATGCACAAAAAATGACTTTCTGAACGACATATGCAAGAAAGAGTCTAGTATGCAGAGATCCAGTTGTGCAAGAACCAATAACCGTTACATAACGACGAAGCTCAATAATCTGTTTCCAAAAGAACAAATCCAATTAACTAAGCGAGAGTAACCCAAAACAGAAAAGATAAATTCACATAATAATTAGAGGGAGTACAAAAACAGAAGAAAGGAAGCATCTCGAAATATCAAGCATCCGAAAATAACACTAGCAAGGGTTTTTTTTCTTTCTATTCCTTGCAGCTTTTAGCGGAAGTCTAGGAGCTTCAACCAATCGATTACCTCACTTACCCAACGTCTCACGTTTCTCAATGTTGTGTTTCTGAGATTAATCAAGAAGGGAAAAAATACTAAGAGTCTTTACTCGACCAAAATAAGAGAGGGGTAAGAGTTTGTTTTCTGTTTATGGGCCCGGAAAAGTCCTTGGGGAACCCTTAACACAAATGTGACAAGATTCCAAAATGTATCTTGCAAAGATTACGGAATCTTTTCTTTTTTTCTTCTCTAGTTGGATGGGATAGGGAAAAGTTATTATCGGCTCGCGATCATCGAGTTATTTCATATTTAAAAGGTTCTCCGATCAATACGTTATTTGAGCATGTACCCATTATATAATTTTCCTCGTTAAGTTAAAAAAAAAATTTTTTTTTTGATGATAATGCTGAATAAAGGATAGCACTTTTAAAAATCAAGGCGAAAAAAGTCGAATAAGATGAGTTTTAAGAGGAATGTAACAGTAAAATTCTTCAAAGTTTTAAATATTCATTAAAAAGTAATAAATATGTTCACGAAATTCTTTGGAAATATAGGTTATAATTATTTTGAATGTTTTATCTATATAAATGCAATAATCAAGCTCTTTCAATATTGAATTACTTTCAAAAACGTAGTGTAACATGGCCTGAATAGTAGTAGTCTTATGTTCCCGATGAAGAGGCAGTTTTAAACCAAAATTAGTTTATTAATTACTCACGCCTAATTCACAGTACACACATTTTAAAAATACTAAAAAAAACCCATTTAAATTCTTAAAACTATACATTCCGAAGTTCTCGTCCTGCCTCTGTCTTCTACTACTTGTTGCCATTCGGCACTAACTGAACTTAGCGTTCCTTTTGCGCCCTCTCACTAAAAGTGTCAGTTCTTCCGTCCTTCAATCTTTTACAGTTGTTTATGCAAGTTCCAATATAATAGAAGATAGCCCCAGAGGCGTAATTAGAATATTAGCCCCCCTGCAAAGTCAGGTTTTGAGCCCCAAGCCGTACTCAGCGTCAGTCAAGTTCTCCGGCCCCTAGATTCCTACCCCCCCGATGCGGGGGTGTACGTTGCGCCAATGGATAGCCCTCTTCCCGAGAGTGAAAAAAAACTCTAAACAATTAAACGAATTATTTCCTACCATATTTGATTGCAATACTTTGAAACAGCATAAAGGAATTAATAATTTTAACATGTTATTTTTTTCTCAGAATTCTTCACGAGTAGTAAAGCCAATTAGAAAAACTGGCGTGTTAAGAAAGAAAACATATTAGGATACAAATGTTTTTTTAAACTATAAGTACTAACTTGAAAATATTCAAAAAGTATTCACGGAGTTATAATAAATATATTCTTTGTTCATATAAAGCTGTCATAAAGAATTGTCCACCCCTTAAACCAGGAGTGGGCAATTAGCGGCACGCCTAGGCAGTCGGAAAACCAAATATAGATAATGCTTTCTATATTTGGGTCGATATATATTTATTTGTATGCTAAGTTTTCGTGTATGAAGATCAATAAGTGTAAATAAAGTTGCTAACTGGCCGACTTTAACTAGGATGTGATGAGAATTTTAACAAGCGATCTCATTCCTGATTTCAAAATAAAATTGGTAGATAAGTGCGATAAGGTACATTAGTTTCACTATACTGATTCTAAAATAAAAAATGCTTGCAACTTATAGATATGAAATTAGCACAATAAATAGACTAAAACAACCACATGTTTATTTTTTTATGGTACAATTTATAACCTTTTCTGAGAAGCAAAGTTAATGAATGCAATTGTTTTAAAAGGGCATGGTCCTCCTGTATCCTCCTCTTTAACGATGTGGCTCTCGAACCAAAACAATCACCCGCCCCTGCTTTAAACAGTTACCTACAAGCATTCCAAAACCGCTAAAATCAAGAATTTCACTGTCTCCAAGAGTAAAAAAACTTCAATTTTTAACTTCGTAGGTGTTAGCTACGACGTCTCAATTCGAAACAATAACAGGAGGGTTCTCACACGCGCTACATTTCTGAAAAGAGAGAGAATTAAGCAGTACGTTGAATTTTCCTCTATCTGAACTTGTCCCGGGTTCGTATTCGTGTCAAGCACTCATTTCTTAAAAAAATTACTTGTGGAAAAACAAACCCGACCGGCAAGATTAAAAAAAAACAAAAAAAACGAAAAACACGGACGCCATTAACAAAGGGAAAAATTATGCTTAAACTTTAGACAGATGGTAAAAAAGGCGTTAATGGAGAAATAAAATGTGTCACTTCAAAACCCGCACTCACACACCAAGATAACGTCACTCATCACCGAAAACGGGAGATGAAGACACGGCTGCTTATTAAAACGAAGAAAAGAAGTGGACGCACTCGACACACAGTTTACTATTTTCTTGGGATCGACGTAATTATGCCAAGGCCAAGAATGCCTCGAAAAAGAGTATAAAAAAACTATACTTATAGCCGGCACAAGAGGGTTACCACGGCGCCTTTGGGATCGGCAAGAAAGCATGCCAAATTGTCGTCACGTTTATAGTTTTTTTTTTTTAATGAATGACTAAGAACAGGAGCTTTTATTCCATTTTCCACGAGCTGACGCCAAGCATCAACTCTTGACAGACTTTGAGCTTGATGAGCCAAAAGGAGTCGACTGTGTAAACGGGCGGTGTTTGTTACAGTAACATTTCTTTTGAAAAGCTACTGAAAATGCAGGAAGACGCATTGAGGTGTTTCTCTTAATTTACCGCAAAGCTCGCTTTGACTTGTGTAACGAGAGATGGCATTCATTATTCAAGACACTCTTGAGGGTAGTAAGGGTGGAAGGAGGAATGTTTTTGTGTGTTTGCACCCAGACCATCTTCAGAGTTTAAAAAAACTAAATGCGTCAATATTAATTTTTTACGAACATTGAACACAACACAAATGATATTTTTGGATGGATGTGCTTTGTATCGTGAATAAAGCCGGTTGATTGATTGAATTTTAACGTCGCCCTGTTCAGCTACACGAGGGCTTTTGGCGACGGACCACGTAATTTTGAACCATGGTCAAGTGACGTGGACGACACCTGAGCTGGCACCCCTCTCCTAACTACCACACCACACCAACGGGAGGACGTTTCAGCTCTCGACAGATTTAACGTGCATCGCTGCCCTACACGCCGGGTCTTTAGTGATACTGGGCTCGAACTCGTGACAAGGCAAGCCACGGTCCGATACCTATACCACTCGGCTACCACGGCCCCGTGTATAAAGCCGGAGTGAGCATTAAGTCGATCGCGATCGACCGATGGATTGCCAAGACATTTTGGGGCGACCGCCATCACATAAAACGTTAGATTCGCATACCAAAAGAAACACAGGTGATTATCAAGATAATGGAAACACCCGTGAGTAAAGCTGCAACCCAAAAATTTGAGAAAAGTTTTCAAGAATTTACTAGACTAGAATCAAAAGTTGCATTCATGGGTTACCCATTTGGCACTACTGTTGATGGGAAAAATAAAACTAAAAATATGTTACACGTTCTTTATCTCTCGAGGAAAACAATTTTTTTTCTCCTTCAGAAGGATGTAATTTGTAAGGAATATAACTTTTGGAACCTAATATGCGAAGTAAAGTACCTCAATTTTAAAAAAAGCAGCAAATCATTCAACATCGTTCTTATGCTGTACGCATCTGCGAAAACCTACATTTTGAACGAAGAATACAATTAAGACAACACATCATTCCCGTTTCACAGACGACCACTTAGAATCCAGTGTAAGGTTAGTAGTTTGTAATTACATACCGAAGTATTTCAAGATTGGTGGAGGGCAGATAATATGTGAAGTTTTCTACGAGAACTAATTTGAAGTGAAAATTATTTATTTTTGGATGTATTGTGAATTTTATGAAAATGCCTCATTTGATATTATTAAATTTATTATGTTTGTATTTTGCGTTTTACTTCAAACGTTATTTTAAAAGAGTAAGTTCTTCTACAGTAGTGATGTAGGAAAGTATACATATTCAGTTTGTTAAAATACAAATACTGTTGAGCTTTACTACGTCACAAGGTGGAGCGCAACACCTTGAAAAAAATTAAAAGTAGACCGTGCCATGCAAAAGTCTGCCCACCCCTGGTTTTGTGAGTAATGCTCTAAATTTAAATCCAAGTAAAATATTGAGTCGTCAATAAAATCAATTTAGCTTTTTTTTCTACGTTTGTCACTTCAAAAACGCGTCGTGAGTGCATATCACCGTCGTATTATAAAAGCAACACGATG
The DNA here is from genome assembly GCA_019973935.1 of Trichonephila clavipes. Classification (NCBI taxonomy): domain Eukaryota; kingdom Metazoa; phylum Arthropoda; class Arachnida; order Araneae; family Nephilidae; genus Trichonephila; species Trichonephila clavipes. The sequence goes on from BMAU01004375.1 coordinate 140,929, forward strand.
GGTCAAGTGACGAGGACGACACCCGAACTAGCAGCCCCTCTCCAAACTTACACACCATACAAATGGGAAGACTTTGAACACCGCGACAGATGTTATATGTATCTACTCCTTTAAATGAGGGGTCTTCAGTAGCACTATCATAAACGCGTATTTACGGGAATGGGATTGCAATAAACAATAAACAAAGCAACGACCCATACAATTCAGGACTTAAATGCAAATAAAAGATTACTAGTGAGATAGTTCAAACCTCGTTGAAACTTCAATTTGCATGCCTAGTTAGGTTTATATAATAAAATAGTAGCCCATACGTTATAGTGGTTAATGACGCTGACTGTTGTGCCGTAGGCCCTGGGTTCGAATTCCGAAGAAGACATATGTACATGTATAGCTTGTAAATGTATAGTGTCTATGCGGCATGGGGAATCTAAATAGCTGTCGATCCGCAAGTTCTCTCGTGAGGTTGCTGGAAAGGGAAGGGAGGTGGGAGGCCCCTGACCACCTTGACGCGATTCCGAGGTCGTGGGAGGATTTAAGGAAGAAACAGACATGATCTTAGAATAACCAATTTCACGTAACTTTTAACATTTTACGAAATATTCTTTTATAACTTAACTTTGGGAGCAATATGAAATCTTAACTCGAAATCAGATAACTATATTATCCAAACCACTTATCTAGATTAAAGCTTCTTGGATGATTCTTCTTGAAGTCTGATAGAATGATCAGCTCCAAGTTTGGTTACTTAATCACTTCCTGGCGATTTCTCAATCAAGTATTAATCTTAAGATGCTCGAGCACGAATCGCTATCTACAAACTCTCGGAAATCAGCTTAACGATCAACGCTAAACCATTATATCGCATACTCAACGACTGGACCTTAAATAGTAGTTACATTTGCATAAATTAAGTCATACCTAAGGAAAGCTGGTTTTAAACTAAGTCATATCTAAGGAAGGCGGGTTTTAAACCAAAAACACAGTTAAAGAATATTTTCCAAGAGGATCAACAGAAGACCCGAATAGAACATGTTACAACCTCCAGGGTGTTCTCGTCTAAATAGTCAAGGTGCTCAAAGCTACGGAAAACGACAAACGTACATTAAACCCTTAGCCGCGATTTATTTCGTGGATCTCGATCTGACATTGTTAGACAGGTGGCATTAGCAACAACAATAAAATGGAAGTCACACTACTAAAAAATGAGGCATAATACGTTAATCAACCTTGTATAAAGATCAGATGTAAGACTATTATTCGATTTTCTTGCTGTTTCAATACACGGGTATCGATCGTTCAATGCGCTTTTTTTTGCATTGGGTTTCGTTCATTAATTAAATGAAAGCAGAGTTCATGACTTTTCAATACACTTCCACTTTAAAATTTGAGACATATATAAGCACTATTTACCAACATTATTTTATTTGTAAAACAAAAAGAATTTCAAAAGGGAATGAATGGATGGAATGATCACTAAGTAATACTAAAAATAAAACATTCATTGAAAATGTGAAATGAAAAACTTAAACGCAGATTTGTCCCAATACTTCAAATAAGAGTGACAATAGGGAAAATGAGCATACGTGACATGCACTTAAAATTTTGTCCCGTTTTCAAACCTCACTTAAAAGCCTTTTCTCATTTCACACCAAGCAAACGCCTCGAATCTTAAGTAGGATGGATTGATATGACGAAATTGGTAGTATGATATCAAATCAAATTTTAAAGCAATTCAATCACTGCATCACTTATCTTCTTTTAAAATGAGCTCCATTGAGAACGATTTTTTAACAATAGACATGCATAAAGAACGGTCACGTTTCAGATAAAGAATTATGTTTTTAACGTATGGAAATATTATTAAACATGTAAATTTTGATGTTCGATGCACCCAATAGCGCACACAGGAATTTTTTAAGGGGGGGTCCGGGGTCGAAAATTCACCATTCTTGTATCATGCTCCTTTTGGTTTTGTCAATTTTTGGGAACAAAACACAGTAAAAAACTAATTTTTGAATAAATAATTAGCATTAATTAATAAAATTAATCATTAATAACAAGTAATTAATTAAATTTTACGTACTATATACTTAGAATTACAATCAATCGAAAAAAAATAAAGGGCTTAGGGGGTCCGGACCTCCCCCCTTGTGTGCGCAACTGGATGTACCTTTTATGAGAAACTACTGTTCACGGATACGTAAACTTTTTATGATATATTTATAATGATGGCTAATATATACTGAAATGAGCTTCTTTTTGTAAAAAACTCAAAAATTTTTTACAAATTTTTTTTATGTGAAAAATGGGTCAAATTTCACTACATATGTTTGATAAAAAATATTTTACAAATTATGAAAAATTTCAAAATCAGCTAAAAGCTCATTTCAGTATAATGAGAAATGTGTACTTTTTAATTGTATGAAAAATTTCAAATATGTACATATAACAGATTTCGAGAAAAAGTACATCGAACATAAAAATTTACATTTCGAGATAAATTGATTTTAATGTATAGAGCGAAACTTCTAATCGGCTAGGCAATAAAAAAATAAATAAAAGACTCAATTTACAATAAAAGATACATGTTTTGGTTTTGTATCACACGTTCACAACTTTTATGCAAAAACGAAGTACTTTGTTTACATTTTTCACCATTTAAATGGGCCTGGCCCAGTTTCAACAATTATTTAAAAATAGGTTTTAAGGGCTTCTAATTACCATAGATGTTAAAGTAAAGTAGTTTTATAAAGGTTAAAAACTATACAATTTGAAAATGTATAAATCTAAAATTGTCAAAGAAATAAGATTTTAGCATTCCAACACACCTTAATATCGGAATAAGAATCCCAATGCATTATTGCACTTAAATTGCGAGTGTTCATTCAGCTCTGAAAAATAACTGGGTTTCCATCAAACGATTTTAGCAAAAATGAGCAATAATTACACGGCGTCAATAAACAACCAAATAACTAAATTGTCTAAAAGGAATCACTTTCAAAGTAAGATTGTCACATTTGTAAGGAAGATAAAAAGCAAAGAATTAAAATGTCCCTAACAGTTAGATAGAAATTTCTTATTAAGTCTTTGCAAGAATCCTGCAATCAATGACAGGTGAGACACAATTACATAATTACCTGTATTAAACCGGGGAGGGGATGGAAAGGAAATACTTTTTCTAAAAGACAAAACAAAGGAAATGTTTTTTGCAGAAGCCTTAATATCCATCTCCACTTCTTTAACACATCATAAATAACCAAATTTTAAAAACTCTTGACATATCACAAACTTTTTAACAAAACTTATATCTTTACACCTTTATAAAAACAATATATTTAGTTTATATCAGATTACATTTTTCCACCACACCCTTATCTAACAGAATTTTTTTTTTTTTTTTTTTTACTGTGTACTGGGGATGACTTTTCCACGAGAGAAATACAGCACAAAGACGTTCATCTGAGAACTTTTTACTAAGAGATTTTTAACATTTTAGTCAGAAAATAATAATGATAAATAAAACGAATAACTCTTTAACAGAAATATGTAGGGTAGTTTTTGACAGCAACGATGATTAATGTGCTTGAAAACTTTATTTTTTGAAGAAAAAAGTATTCGGTAGTTTCCAAGAATTCTTCCCTTTTCCCCCTCCTCTTTATCGATACACAGCATTTGCTTTCAACGACAGCATTCCGTTTGGAGTGAAAAAATTTGCTCCAGAAATAAACTTTATATAAATAGGAAGCATTCACCTTCGGATAAAAGTTTTCTAAATATGTATAATTTACTTCACAATTTGAGTCTATTTCCACGATACTGTGAGCGACAGTGGTAGGTAGAGAGAGAGAGAGTTATATTAAAGTTGCACTATAAAACAGCATGAGGGTTATTAGAGACGGATCGCGTTATATCAAATCTCGATCATTTAAGTTGGCACCCCCTCTCCGAACTACCATGCCACACCAACGGGAGTACTTTGAGCCTAGACAGATTTAAGGTTGTCGGTTAATGTTAAAGAATAGGACCAGAATTTAGAACGTTTTTTTCAGATATAAAAGAAATGAAAAATTAATATGAGATATTCTGGTTTCACTATCCTTCCGGAGAGCAGAATTTTTTATTATACTTCCCGTTTTTAGCCGCGTTTCTGGTATAAAATGCATTTTGCGCTTTTTCTCCTATACCTTTAAGTTAAATGGGCTATGCCTTCACGTATTATAACAAAAAAGAAAGTATTCATGGAATATTTTGGCATTTTTAAAAACCCAATATTGTTAACAGAGGTACGAGTTTTAATATTGCAAATTTCCATACAAATTGAGGCATTTTTTCTGTCAGAAAATGTTCTTCGCGCATAGTTCAAGCTCTCGTACTTTTACCGAAGACAGCCTTTACGTGCATCAACCTTTCGACACGGCGGGTTTTCAGTGGCACCCGGACTCGAACCCGCGACACGCCAGCAGAGACCATAATCACCAGGTTACAGCGTCCATCAACATCAGGTGTGTCAAACTCGCGGCCCGCAAAGAGCATTTTTGCGGCGCGGCCAATATATTGGCACACAATAATATTTTCAAATTTTCTCTCGAAATAGGGAAGATAGCAGCAGAGAAGATATAGCAAGTGCCAAGAAGTACATATTAAAATTTTCTTGTTCTTTTATATATGTTTATTATAATGTATAATTCGAAATAAACCTACGTTTATATAAATTTTGATTTTCTTTGCAGCCCACCTTAAGTTAAATCTTGTTTATTTGGCCAAATCAGCCTTTGAGTTTGACACCCTTGATATCTACATCTTCAACACACACGCATATATGCACATATTTATGCATAATATTCATCAACATTACAGCTTCATTTTCTCGTTGCTCCCATATTGTTTTTTTTTAAATAACAAAGTGAATTTCTAAATCGCTTAATATAATCAGTATTCTAAAATAAAAAGTCGAATACATTCGACTAAATTTTATTTTAAGAAATCATACACAGCTTCTATCGTAGGTTTAATTTAAATTAATTCAACCGAACAAGAAAAAAAATTTATTTTTTCAAGGAGACGAACGGATATTTTTTTAAAATTCGTCTCACCGAAATGTATAGAATGCGCTAAATTCATGTGACATCAAAGTCACATAACTGCAGTCGCAAGTTTCAAACCAATCAATTCATAAATTCCTGTGACGACAAAATCACACGATAGATGCGCAATATGTATTTTCAACCAACTAGTGCGCTTTACTGTTGCCAAGTTTTGTTTCTTTCAGAAACTTTCTTTTTAAAAAGTGCATATTTGTCAACAATGATGACGCACATACGCTAACAAAAACGCACTTGATTTAAAAATACACGTATAATATAGAAATTATTTTTTTTTCTTTCAGAAAATCGTTTTGAAGAATCTAAATACTTGAACATCTTAACGCAATAATAAAATTTGAATTTTTAAAAATTTTTTACAAATTGAACGATAAGAACAAATTTAATGTCGGTTTTGAATTCAATGTAGAACACGTGAATTGTGTACTTTTCACGTAGTCGCCAAGAATTTCAGCCCACTCCTAAATCGTTTAAAAATAAGTATTCTAAAATTAAAAAATCAAACACATTCGACTTAATTTTATTTTAAGAAGTCACACACAACTTATCTTGTAATTTTAATTACCGTAAAATCCGGCGTATAACGCGCACTTTTAACAAAAAAATTAAGTCGAAATGAACGGGCGCGCATTATATGCCGGGTATAAAAATGAGACCTAATGAGAAAAAGTCTAATAAACTCTGATGACTCACGTGAAATGCAGTGACAATAATAATCCATCAGGAATATTTAACTTACCTGAAAAGAAAAGAAAATACGATTAATTTGAATGTTATACAACATAAAATCAAACACAACAATCGCATTTTGTAAGAAAAACGTAAAACAATCTTTTAAGTATGCTAAAATTACGTATGAAATATATTCAAATATCTTGGAACACAATCATTATATATAAATACCGTAAAATCCGGCGCATAACGCGCACTCTGAGATCGAAATATTCGGGTGCATGTTATACACCGGGTATAAAAACGATAGCTTTAAAGGGAAAAAAAAACGATGACAAAAAAAATTAGGCTTCTACATACATTGGAATACTGTTTATTTAAAAGAAATGACATTTCTTACGAACTGAAAGAGTTGAAATTCTAGAAGTTTTTCCAAAACTTGGAATAATAACCTCGAATAAACTATTTCAAAACATTAGAGGATTGCGCATATACATTTCAGGCTTCTTCGTAATAGGGGAGGGGGGTGCTCGTTATACGGCGATCATACCCAAAAATTAAAAATTGCAGCTTGAAAGTAGAAGTGCGCGTTATACGCCGGATTATACGGTATACTAATCGAATCAAACAGGAAAAAAAATTTAAGGAGACTTGCATATATTGTTTAAAATCAGTTGTATCGAAATGTACCGAATTGAACATAATTCAATGCATTTAAAAAAAATATTAATGCACTTGGATATTTTTTCTGATAGGAAATAACAATAGTTGCGAAAAGTTTTGATGTTTTTAAATCATGCTTATTACACAACAAAATAATTCTTAAATTTTTAATAAGATTTCAATATGTTACAGTTTTACAGACCACAAATATTATGCTAAAATAACGCGAGTACTGATTCACAACGAAATCGAAAAAATTATCGCATTGCATAATCATTTTGCATTATGTAACGAAGGGGAAAAAAACCCGAAGATACAATAAATTGTTAATTTGCATCTGCTACCTCTATCCCATGTGTGACCTGATAATTTGTAGAATTATATAATTAATAAAGAAAGTTTTGCAAAAGAAAGCAATACGTTAATGCTTACCCTCCCCATTGGGTATCTACCAAAAAAACGGACAAATCAAAACATCAACAATTCTATTTGCACAAATTTTTAACAGGCATTCGTAATAATGAAGGCAAACCACACAACAACAATACTGTTAGATATATATAATCTGCAATTATATATAATATCTATCGAAAATCAATTTTTTAAGGTTAGTAATGGCAACATCACACGAGAAGTATTCATTACAGGTAGAATTTTTCTACGATACAGAAATTATATCATAATCTATCGTTAAATTAGCATCTAATTAAATTCACACTTTTACCCTAAAGGTGTTAAAGTGACAAAGAAAACATAAATCAAAATGTGAAGCTATTCTATTTATACTTCTTTATAAATAAGGAAATAGAACAAATGCTACCATAACGTATTCTAATGTGACCCAGAGAAAAATAACATTTCCTGCTTTATCAATTATAGCAAACAAGTAAACATTAAAAGAAAGCAAACAACCAAAATCCAACAATAACCATTGAGAAAAACAACATGTGAATTCATGAATGAATTTCAATAGGGAGCTCTCGAAACGTTAATACGAAGGTTATGTCACAATAAATTGAAGTTCACTGCTCTTTTCTTCTTTTTAAACCACTTTCCAGGAAAATAGAACGTGCACTGAAGTATCGAAAATTTAAACACGCTTAGTAATAAATCAAAAAACCCATTAATTCATGTTTTCAATGAGTGGTATTTTCCCACCACTTGTAAAATGATGCTTTGTCATAATGAAGAGGGGGGGATTCGAATCTCTCTTGAGATTGGATTGTTTTTTGCAGTTTAAATGAGTTTTTAAAAATAATGAAAAAAAGGAGATCGTTAAGCGGATAAAACACTGGACCGAATATTTGTTAACTCAACCCTTCAAATATAATATAAATAGCATTAATAATGGTATTCTCTTACTGAAAAATTACCGCATGAAATGCATATAAATACTTATGTCTTTAATTTACAGTGCATTACTTTCAAAACTCTGAATATTGAGCCTGATTACGACAGAGTGAATAAATTAAAATTATCTACTTTTTCATGATTGGATAAGTGGGCATCATGTTTTCGGTGCCAGAGATATTCACTAGAACTTAAATAAAACCGAAATATTAAATGCATCAATTTATAGTTTATTTGGTACAGTACAAAAATGTTTCTCTTGCTACTACTTCCCGCATGTCTCGAAATTGAGAAACCACACTTTTGCAGCAAGTAAGAAAAAAAAATAGTTCCATTTTATTTAAACTGTATTACTGTATCTGAATTCGAAGAATGCAAAGTCACAATTAAAGTTGAATTAATTTTTGAATTTAAAAATCAAATTTAACGACTTTTAATTTTCATGAAAAACATCAGATACTAAACCTGCCTTCACCTTACGTCAAAAATCCTTACCAAAACTCGGAAAATATTTTCGGACAGAAAAGTGTATTCGATTTTCATATAAAATATCCATGCCTTTCTAATTAATGATTTTTGTTTATAAGGCTGCTTCTTTAAAACGTGGAAAATTTCAATAAATAGTACATTTTTTTTTATTAGTATGTCAAGTTCTTAAAGCAATGGGAAGTATACTTCCCACCAACTTCATCAATCTAAGGCTGCAACATTTTCCTACATTTAATTTACAATTCTCTTGGTACATTACAAACTCATATATCTATTTACAAAACATATTAGTCTTTTGTGATATTTACTACTTGTGTGATGTCCTTGTTTTTAAAAACTTAGCTGTATTTCGCAATTCCTTTCTTCAGATTGTAATATTTACAAATATACTATAAATTCCATGTAGAGAAATACAAAAGGAATAATGGAAGGAACAAATGTCTTTAGATAACATGCAATGCATGTTGGTAAAGATATTTTCTACAAAAAAGGAGACCTTAAAAAAATCAAATTAACTTTAACTAATAAGCTAAATGAATTACCTTTCTGAAACCTATAGATCATTTTCAAAAATATTTTAACATACCATAACTAGGAAGGGATTAAAAACTTCTTTAGCTTTATTACATTCAAGGAGGCGATATGCGTAATATTTGGATTCATTCGAGTGAAAAAATTAAATAATTCAATAAGAAATGTTTAACATAATAAAATATGCTGCTGTTCGATAGAATAGCGAAATCAGAATGTACTGCTATAGCTTAAGAATTCCTTTTCTTTAAATCACAGAATATGTAACTCGCTCTCTCGGCTCTTTATCTATCAATTTTTTTTGCAATATACAGCTTCAGGCAATAAACCTGTACCGGCAAGGTAATTGAATCGATATAGAGAGAGAACAGAATAAAACCAATAAACAACACAACAAAAACCAGCAGCAAACCTCACAACTTTCACTTAATTGACACCAGTAATTAAAAGAGAAAAAGACACACAAAGAAAAATTCAGACTGCGCATTCGTACTACCTGACCTGCATCGGCCTTGTAAGAAAAAAGGCGAACGAACTCCCACCACAAATGGAAGAAAACGTGCTTAGATACATGCGCAAGCTTTTCCGCGAATCCCTGCCATTTCACTCGAAGAGCAATATTACAGTAGTCACGCCAACGCATGATATGGCATCAGATGTTATCGTAAAAATGACAATTCCATACGTCACAACTCATTTGACGACCCGACGGCCATTCACATGGGAATAAAAGAAAGGAAAGAAGAAAGAGCCTTATGAACATTAACATTCAAGTCAATGTGTTATGTATAGAGCGCGTAAGGACGCAAATTTAAATAGATTGTAAAATTTATTTTCAGCTCCACATGGATTATAATTAAATATATATAAATCGGAATATCTGGGTAACTCAGCTGACATTGCATAAGAAAAAGAACAGGCTTGTATTTGCATAGACGGCACGTTTTAGTGCTAACTAAAGATAAATATACAACGCATGCCTTGAAATGATGGTGTTGAAAAAATATGTTCTCCCACACTAATTTTTGTTCATTTGCCGCATTTAAATATGAGTTTTGAAGTTATGAATTACGCAGTAGATTAATAACTATCACAAAACTGACAGTGTGTGTGTGTGTGTCCCATATGAATTTAAAAAGAATGCCCATTTTTTTAACATATACATAGCATTTGGTTCTAAAACCAAATGGTATTTTTCAAGTAAAACTAGTTTCCATTAAAAATTCAGTGTATTTTTAGAACATGCAATGTAAAAATTACGTTGCCTTAAAAAACTCTAAGTGCTTATTTCAAAACACACACTTCCATTTTTCACTTAAATTTATTATTTTAATTCTTGTAACCTTGAATAATGGTCAGAAGAAAAGAATGACAACTCATTCAAACAATGCTTGTGCTTTACTTTAAAAATTAGAACAAGCACTAATTAACGACTTACAAAGCTTAACGTACACACATCAATTCCCATTCATTCCCAGTCTTTACTACCACTAAGCTCCATTCGCTACTTATTCAACAAATTACGAGCTTATATATTTAAAAAAATGTTACAAGTTCTTTACCCTTGGAATTTTTCTTAACCTCTGATAGTAATTTATTAATGAGTGTGCATACAAACGCACAAATAACGCCTACTCTTCGTTTTAAGATTACCAAAAATAAAAGCATTCAGATTGAAAAAATATGCACATAACTTAAACAGCCATACTATAAATGTAAGCCCAATAATTTTCTCTAGAAGTTATACTTATTGAAATTGTACTTCGAAAGATTGTGACATTAAGTACCTTACAAAGTAGGTATGCTGCTTTCTTATTTCAATATTTCAACAGGACAAATTCAACGAATTAATGAAATTCTTTGAGCACAGAATGTGTGGTATGATGCTTAATATCTATTTAGCCATCTAGAAAAAAAGCTAAATCGTACTGTCACCTGTATGGTGCTCAAGGCCAACGACAGGCGTACTTCTAGCCCCTTGCCACGATGAATTTCGTGGGCCTCGATCTGACTACGTCAGACAGGTAGCATTAGAAACAACAACAGAAAAAAGCTTAATCAGAAAATCAGTGAAATTCAACATTCAACAAGACGCAATGCGAAATATTAACAATAAGAAGCAATTCTTTGTTTTTCACGTGGTTCGACTTGAATTTACATCGCAATTTATTGGCAAATGCAATTTTAAAGAATACTGGATAGTAAAACTGAGCCTGCATCATTTCTTTCACCTTCAATGCCGTAACACCTTAAACTGAGTGTAGGGTTATTAAATGTACCAACTAAGAGCTTAAGTAAAATGTGAATACGCATAGCAATCTGAAGTCTAAATGGATTTATAGCGCAATAGCTCGATACTTCCTGCTGAAATACAGGTGGCAATGAATCATTCTTTTCAACAATGTAGATTTCCTCATTCACTACTAACTTCGAGCTCAATGGTTTTTAAATCTGTATCTCAGTAATGAGCACGTATACTTACTTCCCTTCGCTGACGATACATAATATATCAAGATTTACAATTTTTCAGTGTACTTCACAAATTTTTTCTCCCAGCAACAAAAAACACCAAAAGCCATGCAAATAACAGAGTGATTAGGTTTAGTATAGTGCCGATAGTATTATATCCTCTCACTTAAATCTTGGAACACGAATCTATTTCAAAGCACTGTATGGTAGAAATAGCTTAGTTTTCTCGAGATTATTTCAAAGCATTCGAATTCTGAAATCGGAAAGCGTAGAAGAGGTAAAGGAGAACATTTAAAGACAAAACGAGCTATTATTATTAATGGACAAAGTACAGGTTTTCGGTAGCATAAGTGCAGATCGGTCGATAAAGCTTGATAAATGCTTTTAGAGGTAATATTACCACCAGTAAATATGTCATCGCTATTCAAGGTTCCGCGTTATCTAATTTAAATTAAAACGATAGTGCTCCATGTTTGCTACGCAACATGAACTATTTGTTAAGATAAATGCAGATTTATTGATTCTAATCTTTCGGACGTGGCTTCCGGACTTGCTTTCAACTTCTTTTCTTTTTTTGTTCATTACTTTGGTTATTTTTAGTTGTATATATTTTTTAAAAAGTTAACTGTTAAATACGTAACCAAAAAAAAAATAAAATTCTCGTTTTCATTTGAATTTTGGTAAGACACAACTACCAAAATTCAAAACACAGAAATACATAAAAACAATACGTTGGTTGGGCGAGAAGTGATAAAAAAAATAAGCATAATGATGTCATGATTCCTACAATGCAGTGTAATGATATACCGCATTTTTCACGAGAAGCAACATTGTCTACCGGGAGAATATGGTAATGTAAAATTATACGAAAATTATGAAAGACTACACAGTAAGGAAATTGAAATCTATTTTTTTGAGGAAGACTTTTAAATGCTCATCAGAGCTGTTTCATAACAGGATGGATTTGATTTTGGTTTGCTCAATTTTTGATTATCATTCTAAGTTCGCTCACCCTTCCACAATATTAGTAAAAAAATACTGTTTTTTCATAGAAGAAAACACAGCATGTAATAATACGTACACGAATTTTACTTTTTATGATTAATGGATGGCCTATTTGAGAGGAAATTTTTTAAATTGATCTCATTTTTTAAACCAGCGGACGAGCTAACCTTTAGAACTTTATAGACCATCAATATGAATTTAGAAAAAAGTGTTAAACACATTTATATTATAATCGGAAAACTCTTTCTGCACCTAAATAAAGGTAAAGTTATAAGCTATATAGTTAAAGCTATACGTATTTATCTGTCGCAGGAAAAAGATGAAATTAGGAATCTCATCAAATCCCCAAGGGAAATAATCACTTGACGGGAGATGTAAAAATAACGTCTCTTCAAGGTCTTTACACTGATAAAAGTAAGGGATTTGAACGAATCCCTGATCTGTTTCAGTGAAAGGATGAAATAATATTGTCAAGAGTTTTTTTTTAACAAATAGGGTGCATTATTAAACGTAGAAGTAATACAACAATAGTCAATGAAATACAAATTTAATTCGAAACTAATAAACAAATAATTAGAAAAATTGGCTGGTAATCAATCCCTGTGTTAATTCTATGGTGCATTTTTTACAAAATATAGGGTTGATATTTAGGGGATCGATAGTACTGTATGGATAGGAAGTACAAGGACTCGACTCCTCAGGTGTCTCCCCCTGTATAGCATTTTGCCAATGCAAATACAGACTAGTTCATTTCATCATTTCACTGAAACAGTTTAGGGATTTGATAAAATCACTTACTTTCACCATGGAAATGACCTTGAAGAGACGTTATTTTAACATCTCCCCTCAATTGATCATCGCCTTTAGGGATTTGATGAAATTCCTAATTTCGCCATTTCCCTGCGACATATCCCCTCATAAAATATCCCCCTTGGACCAACCGGCAGAAGTACAACCGCTTTGAGGCAATGACATCCCTTTTTTCCAGAACAGTCATCTAGGGCCATGGTAGTCTGATTTGGTCCCGTCATGGACACGACATCATCATCATCATATCATTGAACAGGAATTTCACGATAAACCAGAACAAAAAGGCAACGCATCAACAACCTGAAGAAGTATCCCGCCGCCAATTCTCACTTTGAAATGTCACTAGATACACAGGGAAAATTGTTGAAAAATCGTTTAAGTCAAAAACAATTTCGTTAAAAGTAGTAATTATTATTTTTTTAAAAAAACATGTTATCCATATTCCATAAAATGTTTTGTTAATCGACATTTTCGAAACTAAATCTTCATAAAGAAATATAAATTACTCAAAACATATACCCAGTCTTTCTGCGAAACATCAAAAATTGGTGGCCCGTTGACCACTGCTTTACACGGCATACACATACAAAGACTCATTCCTTTGTTTGCAGTTTGTAATTCACAAAGGCGATTTATAAAAAGCCTCTACACTAAAGAAAATCACCACTCCAAAGAGAGCAACAGACACCATCCACAACAGAAAACATACTATCTACATACAACGAACAAAATGAACTATGTAAGTGGCATTGACGTGAGCTTCGTAACTACTCCACAAACGAGTTGTCTGAATAGTATCACTTGCCAAAGAAACTGTTACCAAAAATACAAAACGCATGAATAAAAAGGGATAAGATTTTTCTTGGACGTTACCGGTTGTCTTACTCCTATCGTCACTCTCGTAAGCTATCCCCCCCAGAACCTCTTAACATACAACAAACACCGAAAATCTCTTCACTTCAATTCGTGTCCTTGCTATTTTTGTCATATTTCACGCACCCGAATAATCCTTTGTTACTTAACAATACGTGGGCAGAGATCTATTTAAAGATACAAGCTTTTTTTTATTTATTTACTTCTTTTGGATCCTGCGCTCGTAAAGAGAAAAAACCTTTTCCTCATTCCAGAGTGCGAAGAAGAGTTAAAGAAAGATCAACATTGTGTAGACTGATGCCACTTCTACAACGATGGCGAACGAGCATAAATTAGAGGAAAAGCTTTTCTTGAACGAAGACAACACAGAGTAGGAAATGTTCTTATTTTGCCAGCGCAGAAAAAAAGATTTGATAGTTCGTTTCTTAGGGTGTCGAAAGGCGCGCAAGTATTTCATATGACACAACTTGGAAATAAATACTAACCAACTGTTTTCCTCTTCGTACAATGATACTAAACAATGCTGATGATTTATACAAAAAAGGTTTAACAGTAAGCTCATAATTAAAATAATTGTGTAACAAATTTGAATAGCGTACTTTAAATAGTATTTATTATCTTGGATCAATTTGTTATATCAATGGGTGATATAATTTGAAAACAAACACGCTGCAATAAAAAAATTTTATATAATAAAAATTACACATTTCCCACATAATTTACAAATTGCATACTTTTTCAAAACTTTTAAATTTTAAACAAAGGAGTTGAAATAAACTCCCAATTATTTGTTGAAAATAAATTTTTTTAGGGAGGGGTTTAATGAACAACCTTTTAACAAATGTTCTGTTAAAGAATTTTAAATTTTATTATGAATATAGATTATTGCAATGGACATCATACTATTATGTAGATGGATATTGTCAAGATACATAAGCATTCATGGGCTTTAGTAAAGCCCATGAATACTCATGTATCTTGACAATATCCATCTACATAATAGTTTAGAAGACTTATCCTGCAAAACTTAAGAATCCCATTATTAATAGTGCTACAAATAAAATATCATTTGACATAAAAGCTATTAAACATCAATTTTTTAAATACAATTATTAAAAAACACCACAACAGGTTTTTATATTTCCCGCAAAAAAAAAAAAAAATTAAGACATCACAATGGCAATTTTCACGATTATTTGCTAAAAGTCCGAGAGGAGTTTGAATAACTTCGTGGGGGTGTAAATTAATTTGTTTGAAATATTCAATTAAAATAAAAAGAAAAAGCTACCTAAAATAAACATTTAAATACAGTCGGACCTCTATATAACGAAGTCGCTAAATCAAAGAAAAAAGTTCGTTATATGGAAAATTTGTTGTATAGAGGTTCATCTTTTAATATAGTTTTAAACCACATAAAACAAATTTTAAATTCATGAACACTATACATTAAAAAAATTAATTATTCACACTTTTTAAAAAATTAATGTATGTTTATTTTATATATCTTACCCATAAAAAATAAAGAAAAACTGCAAGGAAAACAAGAAAAAAGAATGTTGAAAAATTCACTGTATTTTCAATATTAAGAAAATAATTTTATACTAAAATTAATGAATTTTTAAGGACATTGAATAATTTAAAGCATACAAGTAATATTAAGCATACATTAAAGTTCCAGGTAAAAGTTCGCTGTATAGAAAAATTCGCAATATAGAGATTCGACTGTAGTTTTATTTCTATACTAGGAGGTTCGACTGTAGTTTTATTTCTATACTAGCTGGTATACCCGTTCTTCGCACGGGTGAACTGAAAAATTAAGCAACACAGATTGAAGGATAAAGAAATTTTTAATGAGTTAATTTTACGTGAATTGCAAATTAAACAAAAAAAAAGCTTTTTGTATATCTCAGCTGAACAAAAAAAAAAAGAAAGGAAAAAAAGCACCTTTGTTAAATTTTAAGTCTGTAGATCTAATAGATGATAAAAAGGATTTTTTTTTTATTTATAAACTCCCCGTAACACTCTTCAGGGTCGATTTTTGAAAATTCCTCCCTAAGCTGATCTATGATCAGCCAAAGTAACGCATTGTTATAAAAGTTTTGTGTATTGGACGCTTAAAAAATAGTTTAAATAGTTTATATCCACAAGTGTAATACATTAATATTACTTTCTGTTGTATTTTATTTTATGCTAAAATTTTATACTCGCAAACAACGCCGTTTCTTAAATTATAACGACGATTCAATGAAAAACAGCGAAATGTTGAAGATAGAGTCAAGTTGGCAAATGTCTAGCTACTTTCATAGCTCGAGCTTTATTAGAGCTTTGTAAGACCCGCCGTGTATTGGAGCGATGCACGTTAATGCTTTATCTAGCGCATTATGATTTACTGCAGTTTTTTTCATGCAATTTTTTTTTTGGATCACTACATTGAAAATTAAGGGATATACATAAATAAAATACTCCTCTTTTGGAAATTTAACCCGTTAGAGCTAATAAATTAATTAAAGATATTCCGCTGTAAAATTAATTATATACACCGTTCACTTAAAATAAATATTCAAATAGTTCTCTAAGGTCTTCATTAACATACAAAAACATAAAACACTTAAAATTTGACATTAACTACTTTTTCGGGACAAAAATGATAATCTCTCTCTTTGCAATCCGCTGAAAACGCCGTCAGCTGAAAACGCAATATCTGCTACAAAACTATTCGCCTTCCCCGCTAAAATACTCATCATAGAACCCGTGCTGTTGCACAAAGCTAATGGCTATATTAAATATTTATGACATCTTTGTATACATTCACATAGTTCATTCACAATATCAAGTTACCAAAATTCAAATCACAGAATAACACATATATGACTAGAAAATAATATATCTAAATGATTTTCCAGTAAAACTATTACTGAAATTTCAAAAATATATTCCAGCAATTCATACAAGGTCTTACTCGTAAATATGCAAACTGTTTAACGTTCAAATATCATTCCCAGACTAAACATGATTCTTACAAAATAATATGTAAACATATGTTAATAAAAAGTATTAAAAGACTTTCGCGAAGACTTTACACTAGTTTGAAGTTATGTGAAATTTCAAAACAACCATTGAAGGTCAAAAATAGAAAGAAATTTCCTTTACTGAAAATCAAAATCGAATTCCAGAAATTAACTTTCAGTCCACGTCGCCCATTCCGAAAGAGCGTTAACCGAAAAATCCAGCTGCCATCTGCTGATTATTGACCATGAAACTTCATTAAGAAAGAAAGATTCTACCTTCTACGCACTTGTATCAAATGGGAGGGGGTGATATAAATAAAACCCGAGAAATTTGTTCGTTGATAAACAACTTTTAAATTTTAAATTGGAGCGAAGAGATGTATGTAGTGCACATCAAATATTATTAAAAAGTTTTAATTAATGTTGATGATCGTCTTTTATTTTCTAAAAAATGATTAATATAAACTCGAACAAGTTTATAAGTGATATTTTTCTTTCTCTTCCCCCTTTAAAACATTAAAAAGAAAGATATTTATACAAATTGTTATACATATACAGTCCAAATATATATTTCTCCTGTTGATGCATCCATTCTCTTGTAACTTTTTTTTACATTTGTTAAAACTGTAAGAGGTAGAAAATCATTTTCCTCTAACTTTTTTAAGATAGATTTCGGAGTAAAAGTTAACCGTACTTGCAGATTAGCATCACCATAGCCACATTGGCGCCACGCGAAACGCTCCATTTTCCATCAAAATCTAACTAGTCTCCCCCATTTAAAAAAACATGTTAGAATCTTTGTTATTTTGATATCAAGGCATGATTCGCGTGGTGCAAATTTAGCAGCGGTGACGCTAATATGTAAGTACCAAATACTTCAGAGAAATCAGTCATTGATCCATAAACATATAACATTTTCAGGCCACAAACTGACAAAAAAAATATATTACAATATCGACTAAATACATTTCATTTATTCAAAAATGAAAATTTGTAAATTTCTATAAACCTGATGAAAACAGCAAGCGAGTAAATGCTTAACTTTATCCGGAAAAGCGGGAGAATTTGTCTGTCCACTCATTTGTCTACAAAATTCACAAAACTTATCAAAATGCTATACCTTCACTAACCTTTTTTTTAAAAAACTAACATAATTTAACAAAAAATTTTTTAAACTTACATAATTAACATAAATAATCAAAACCGAGAAAAGGACTTCACGTATCGATGTTTCCATCTTTAAAAAATTTGAAATCTCATAATAGTGGCAGAAAAGAAATTCTTTAAAAATAAAAGAGAGATAACTGAACAATTTCAAAGATGTCATTTCAAGTTGACAGCCATAATAACTCCACTCTCAAATTTCCCCCAAATCACTGAAATAAGATCCCTTTTCGATTTCTTAGCATTCTTTTGTGCCTCATTACACAAAAATGACATTTGAAAAGAAGCAAAAAACAAAGAAATTTTCAATAATGTAAATTCCACGCGTCTTGAAATCCGCATTTTTGAAATCGCATCATCAAAAAATGCATTTAAAAAAAATATTAGAAAACTATTTGTTTGATATCTGAACATTTTAAAACTATCAGAAAAAAAGAACATAAAAATTAAATAAAAACTATGCAAGAGAGAGAGAGAGCAAGAGTTTCAACTTACAAAAAATACAATATTAGTGAAATCTCCTGAGAAAATTGTCATTAACTACTTTTCTTTCGCACTTTATTTCAACCAACAGAATAATAAGTAACAGACCGACGAAAAATGAAAAATTTGTATAATTCAGTGAATCAGATATACAACAAACAATGCAACATATCACGACAATCAACAACTGCTTACATCTGATATCGTCATTGAGCCATTTACACACATATTATGCATTTAAAATTACCCAGTCATAACTTCTCTTTCCTTAATAATGTAATAAAAATGAACTATCGATTATGATGATTTCCACTCATTTAATGAGAGGAGGAAACGAACTGTAAATACTTTCTTACGTCTGCATGTATATGAAATGTTATTCAATAACAAATTAGTTAGTTCTTCACATTTCCTTGAAAAATGCCACATCAGGAAATTGAAGCAAGGGAAGCTTAATTATATCTTTACCTTCATTTTTAATAGTTATCTTAACTACATTAAAATATTATGAAAATAATCAAATTAGATCTTGACCACTCATTGCTTGTAACAATGGACGCTGAAAAAACCCAATTTGTGTTGATGTATGAGTTCTGTTGCGCTTCATTGACCAGCATAGCAACTCAATACATTTTTGCACGTATTATTTAAAAAGTGGAATTATATAATTTTGCAATGCGCGAAATACAAAGAGAACACCGCTGCAGTAAAGAAAATTATTCGCACTGTTTACATAGTCGCGACATGCTATTTCCTCTTTCTGGTTTTCTTATATAAAAAAGAAGCTTGCAGCAGTGATATATATGTTGGTTTGTCACTGAGATGTTCAAACACAGAACTTACAAACAGGAAGTAGTGTAATTGAGTAAGGCTAACCGAGTTGCCTAAGCCGACATACCAACTAAGTCCTTATGACGAATAAACAGTTAAAAATATGTAAAAAATAAATATACTTTTTTTACGTGACAAACATTTTAGTCACACAGCTCTACCTTTAGATATTCCGAAATACTGTATTTTCTCAAATACACCTTCAAAAAAGAAAACAATTTTTTCGTTTGAAGCTCTCATAACCTATTGTCCTCTCTCTCTCTCTCTCTTTTCTTATATTTTTGATTGTTTTTTAAATTCATCAAAACTATACACAAATAATGATAATTTAAAGTATAGGTTATACAAGCGTTTTTCGTGAGAACATGTGAATTTATTAGAAACAGCTGCAAATTGATTGATTTAGTTTCACAGCTATAAAATAAGATACTAATAATTCTGAATTTACTTATAGTGAAATCTTAAGCAATTTTTAGGTCCTAGGTCCCTATATAAAAGTAGATCCCTCTCTCTGTAATCCTTTTTCAGAAAACTGTGTGTAACGCGTTGTCAAATACTGGTTCAAGTGATAACCCGTAACAAATAAATGTGATAAACTCATGTGACGTTTGAGATAAATAACAGTAGCGTGATATTAATTTAAATATTTAGTTTATTTACATTACAGCTATTATTTACAGAATTTTACATTGGAGTTATTAAACATATTAAAAGATTATTACGAGTTCAAAACATTGGTTTGCGAGAGGATCCCTTCGGCGACCACTCACTGGAAAGTTCAAAGCATCATCTCCCTTGGCTCACCTTCTCTCTGATCGGGGACCAGGTAAGGCGCCTTTTAGCATCTCGCTACATCTGTCAGCGACGGGAAAGGGGTCCCTCGTGATATCATAGGTCGGCGGGTGATCCAAAATTGTACTACGCAATAATTCAAAGTTGCACATGTGTCTTTGCACGCGTGGTGATTATTTCCACTAAAACGCCGATCGCAGCTGTGAGACGAAGACGTTACACTCATAATCTCACAAACCTAGGCAAAAAACGATTCGACCAACTACCGCCTTTTGACTACAGGAGGGTATATGGTGGTAGATATAGGCACGGACGTTGGAAATGACATAATAATGCGAGTTTTCCGGAGGATATTTGAAGAAATAACATTTGACGATTAACATTATGCGGATCTTAATCTTATTCAGATTGAGTCGAAAACGAGACTATGCTCCCAACCGTGGGAGAGATTCTGAGCCAGGGGTCAGTTAACCCATGACTAAAGGTCTGTAACAGAACCCTGTCTACTAAGAGATGATGAGAACACTCTCCAGAACGAACGAAATGAAAAAAAATTCGATTCAACAAAATATTATTTTTAATATTAATTATGTATTATTTTATAATTCAATTGAAATAAATTGTAAGTTAAAATAGGAGGGGATAATGTCCCTTTTTAACAATGACAATAATCAATAAAACGAGTGAAAGAATAGAAGCACAAGAAATCCATCATCTTTTGAAGCCACTTTGAATTGGCTGCGATCCCAGTTACAGTTGCCAAGTTCTACTCTCTTTGCTAACATTTTCATTTAAATGGAGCTTATCACTTTTATACACAGTAGTCAAGTTTGGGGCCGAAGGCTAGAATGTTTTTTAAATAGTGCCGTTAAAATGTAGTTAAGATTTTTAAAGAAAAAAATAATAACTGAACGACGACGTGCGAACAAGGCACTAAAAAAGTCATAAAATGAAACGTCTTGAAATACATGGAACAAGAAATGTAGAATGCAGTCAACTAACTCTCCAACAAATCGAAAGGGAAGACATTATTTTTTATAATGTAACAAAGTTATTTGGAATATAGCTATTTTAATATCGTGAATTCAAAAAAAAAAAAAAAAGATACAGATACTTTTGTATTAACAGCATGCAACGAAAGATTTCACGATTTTTGGCAACCTATTTTTATCTAAAGGAAAAAAACAGGGTGTACATGAAGACAAGAGTGTAAATGAAGAAGATACATTTATTGCCGTCCTTGGTACATCTTTATAAATTTTTCAGGGATAAGCAAAAATGTGTTAAAATTCGTTGAAAATCGCCAATGGTATGCGACAATACGAAAATACAATTATTTATTTAAGTCACGCAAAATATCTGAAGTAACAGTTTAGTTCACCAGGAACTATTCTGATATCCATACGCTACTTACTCGTTTTAGTCGTGATTTTGAATATCACATTATCGCCAACTCGGAGCGATTTTACAAATATTAAGAGGAAAATTTTGCAGCGTATCTCTACACCAAATTAGTTCCATTTATTTATACAATGATAGTTAGTATTACACATTATTGAATCAAACTAAAATTACCTAAGAATCTTTTTAAATTTATCTGTTTATCTGAATTTTATGCCGCATGTAAAATCAAACAGAATTAGTTGCTAGCATAGTATGTATGCTCTGAATGTCACGTATAAATTCTCTAAAAGAAACAGAAGCAAATAATACAGAAACATTAAATTCTTTTTTTTCTTAACAGTAGTGGTCCGAAAAAGACTTATTATCAACTTTGAAATTGTATCTGGATTTTAAATTTTAACAAATTTAATGCCAGCCTTGGATTTTAAGGGAAACACGCGATTCCATTTATCATGTGACCATCATGAATTTAAATGACAATAATTTGCCACGTTGACGATGTATAAATATATACATTGAAATAAAATTCAAACAAAATTTACATTGAAGAATTTCAAAGAGAGAGAGAGAGAACACATAATAATAATAATGATTAACTACAATAAGTAGGAATAGGAGGAAAAAGGAAAAATTTCCGAAAATTGCATCAGATATAATTGTTTAAATGAATTACTCAAATTTTAATAGGAAATTTCATGCCAAACGATCAATTTTTCATGATCAGTCTGTTTATTGAAGACTTTTACTTACTTTTACTTATAAAATTAACCCTTTCAAATACTTTTACTTATAAAATTAACCCTTTCAAATGAACACTAAAAATAAATTTTAAATGGTTTAGTTATTCCGATGCACTTTCTTTGCTTCGAATTTCTCATGAAAAATAATATACTTTAAAAAATATACAATTCATTAATTGATCTAATAAGGGGCGAATCTAATAATTTATGGGATTAATTTTCAAAACAAAACTCATCCACGAACATTTTTATTGCAGAATGTGTTTTAAAATGTCTAAAAAGTAATTCGTTTTTAAATGTACAAAAATTTTTTTTGGAAATAATTTGATAACGCGGTAAGAAATTCATTTTGGCGTTATTTTGAAATAGCGCCAAATATGTTTTTGGCGCCTAGTTTAATATTATCGTACTGTAATCTTAATTATCCCCTAAGTTGGCGAAATTTTAGGTACTTAAGTATTATCGCAATTTATTGGCAACAGTATGTGAAACGAAGCACATGGATGTGAATTCAGTGCGTACTACACAGAAAATCGAGTTTGCCAACTTGGCGAGTTATTAATAAAGTTAGCGATTGTTGCGATAATACGTTAGTACGAAATTTTACAATTATTAGGCAGAAAAATTTGCAGTGGTACCGATACCAAAGTAGTTCTACAATTCTATTCAACATATATTTAAATTCATTTATGTTCTTCAAATAAAATTTTAATAGTTATTTTTCGGAAAACATGGAAATAAACGTGAAACTTTTTATGGCATTATTCCAGAAATACGAGCCAAATAATCGCGAGCATCAATTTTTTTTAAATATCCGGAACTTATATTTGTGAAATACATATGCAACTAATCTCCATTATTTTCAATGTCAAGGCATCAATCGTGATATATTAAAAACATTTTATTTCCTTACTTGAAATCTGGCACAAGAACATTCAATTTGTTATCTTTTACGAAAAAATTTCGGTACGATTTGCATTATTTAAGTGTTAGTGACTTTTTTAAAACAGTATTTATGCTAAATAAATACAAGTGCAAAAAATAATGACAGAAGTAAAAATAAGTTGTACAGAAACAGATGATGTCTCTTGGATAACCGAGCTAGCTAAAACTAATATCCTGCCGCCATTTGAATCAACAAACATCACAGAATTACACGAGTTTTCTGCATGGTCCTTAGTTGTAAGGGAAAGCAATTCGTCTCAAAAAACTTACGCTGCGTTTCAAAGTTCTCCTCATATACACTATGAAACAGAGCACTGGGAACAGCAAATACGAAATGATACAGGTGTTCAATTGGAAGGACTGAACACATTATTTTTACGTATAATTATCAGTGAATCGACATCCGATTTGCACATCAAATTAATATTGCAGAAAACTTTTCATTCAATTCCATCTTTAGAGTACTGCTGTTTTGTATCCCATGAAGAAAAGGAACCAAGTCCAGTACTGCTGGGATTTTTCAAAAATATAAGCACATCCACGAAAGGAATTCCGCTTTGGTGTTGTGAAAGAATTTCCATATTGCCCGAAGTCGGAATCCGTTCAAAGAGGAGCGAAGATTACCTTTCCATAAAAAATTTGTTTTCACAAATATATTCTTCACTCCCCAACTCGGAACTTGAAATTTTCACGTTGGATTTTTTAGATTTTGGCGAAGACCGATGCCCAACGTATAAATATTTCACCTATGACGAAAATAATTCTTATATTGGTGTTGCAGATATCGATGGAGGAGAAGCCGTGGGATTCATTTATGCAACAACAAATCGAATTAATTTGGACATCTTGAATAATAACTTCCAGTTAGAGAGCGTGTATGGATTAAGGAAAAGACATCGTAAAGATCAAATCGATATTTCATTTGAAGATGCAAGTACATCAGTTCCTGATTTTACATCTGAAGAAGAAGATGAGATATTAGAGATTATAACAGGCATAATTACCACAGTCGAAATGGATCCAGATCTCGTACAATGTATGAGAGATATTATAGATGAGATCAGTCCACCTGAATCACCAGAAATAATAAAAGTAGACACAAAAACACTGAAAGGTAAAGATATCAAAACAATTCTCAACTCTCAAATGTTTGATATTTCTAATCCAGTCCATTTGACTCTAGTGACAAAAAATAATTTTAAGTATTTTTTGATCACTTCTCTGGTAAGGATAATTAATTCAGAATCATTCGATTCGAAAAACGAAACACACATGGGATTGGTACCGTTATTGGGAAAAAGTATAACAAAAATCACTAATGACCGGTTGAATGAAATCTTAAAATCAGAGATATTCGACCCCGCAGAAGAAAAGTTTGCGAAAATATCTCTGTACTTACTGGATAAGATGCCATCGCATAAGCTACATCAGTTCCAGAAATCCGCCGTAGGACGTAGCATTTATCAAAAGATAAAAGTTAAAGAAGCTTTAGCCAAGAGGAAAAAGAGAATTAAAGTTTCATACGCAGGCACGCAAGCTATACTCCACGAAATGGCCAGGCTATCCAGACTGAAAGCCAGGCTATCCAGACTGAAAGAAGAAGATTCAAATGACGAATCTTCATATCCTCCAGGGAGTGATTCGCAGTCATATCCAGAAAAAGTCGACTTAAAGAACATTTGCTACAGAAATATGGGATTTATTTCCAGTTTGGCCGTTAGAGGAAAGTATAAAATTCAAGGAAATTACAGTTTGGCTAAAGTTAAAGAGCCTTTTGGCTTCAAGCCATCACAGGAATCATTAGATGTAATAGAAACAGACACTTCAAAAAATGAAAGTACAGAAAATATCCAGTAATGCACACTGAAGGCGAGGATAAATTTAAAATAATTATTCCTAATTATTACGGAGAGTGTAACTGTTTCTTTATTGAGCATTTGGCCATTGAAAAGGAGTACGAACCACGTTGTCTTTACCTTATAATGGCTACATTCGAATACTTCGCAGGTATCGATTACTGTGTATTGCTATTGCCATACGGCACAAAACATGTACCTTTGATGAGGCAATATTTCACATCAATACCTGCTCGGCCGTTCAGCGTTTATGAAAAGGAACTTTTTGTTTTTCATAGGAGCGGATTCAATCGAACTTTTCAAGCAAGACGATACACTGAAAACGAATTGCCTGGAGTAGTGAACTTGATTGCAGGAAGTTGTTTAAAAGATTATATTTTAGAGGATCTTGGTCAAAGCTTGACTAATACTGATGATAAAAAGATAAAAGCCATAACTTTGACTTCAGAAAATCAGTTGCTGGGAATAGCTTTGGTTTCAGAAATACATGAAATTGAATTTATCCGAAAGTATTATGATATAGGACAACGATGCACATTAAAGTACCATAAATATGGAAACTATGGGCAGTTGCTGCATTGCGTGATTCATCCCATCGCTAAATACTTATCAAGCGCTTTTTTCAAAGAGCTGATGCAATTAACACAGAAATCTATTCTGTATTATAAAGTATATCCGAGCCATGTAATACCATATAATCCTGAGTACTGGCAATCGTTGTGTAATGTTTTGGATTGTCTAGTCCCACTTAAATTTTCAAAAAAGGCTCCATCTACACTTTCTATACTTCTAAATCAACAAAAAACGGAAGAAAGATCTGAAACAAAAATTGAAGGCATAAATTACAGTTTGTGTTATGCTAGCATCAATACAGTCTTACGTGAAAAAAATATTATATCATCACGAATAGTTATATTGGGATATTCTGATATTTCGTTAGGAGTATTAGAAAAACTGATTTACAACCGTAAATACAGATTTACTAATCTGACAATAGTATCGAAATATACAATACCAAGTGAACTTCCCTATGACGAAAAATGTTATAGATTTTTCCCTTTTTGGTCCGACTACAATCAACCCAAGTTGAACAGCATGTGTTTGCCAGCATGGGTAACTGTTGTTCGAGGAAAAGTGATTTCCATAGAAAGTAACTTTATCCACCTAAAAGAAACTAGAAAATATAACAGCGAGACTTTTCTAATAGGCTTTGACTATCTTGTGATATGCGAGGATCTTCAATTTCAAACTAAAAGAGTAGAAAAAGGTCAACAAGATGAAATGGAAAAATTCGGCAAAATGAAATATTCGCTTCTAACAAAATTATGGAAGTACAATTGTAAACCTATAAAGGGTCCATCCAATGTGTTTTCTTTGAATAACGTAGAAAAAGCAGCAAAAGTATTGAACTGGTTATGGAAATATTTCGATAGAAAAGTTGAAATCAGAGATCAGTTGAATTCGCCCAGCAGAGCAAAGACTAAGTTTAAAACTTTACAAGAGTTACAAATGGCCAAAAGAGAAGGACGGATTATAATTTATGGCAACTGCATAAACATTTACATTTGCCTAACAGTATTCTTAGAAGAAAACTTTCCTTTTTCAAAATTTACTTTTGTAAAATCTTCAACAACAAGAAATTCATTCGATTTTTATACTCCGGACATTGAAAGTGTTGTAACCCACATGCTGCAGAAAGACAATTTGGAATGTTATGAAGGTTTATTGGAATATGAATTTAGAAGTGAGGAGATAACATCTGTGAATATTACTACAGATAAAGATAGCTTCCGTTTGGATTGTGGTGCATTGCTAATATTTGACACAAAGAGTGTTAATTACAGGATATTCGAAGCACTTCATCAAAGTGATTTGTCATTTACTTTGCCCCTCAGAGAAGGCAATGGTTATCCTTACTTATTAATCAACACTAGTTTTCAGACAAATGTTGAAAACGTATTTGCAGCGGGAACTATAACAAAAATGTGCCCAAAATATGGACAAAGCTTGCGGTTTGAAAATTCTCGCTACAATCTCAGAGAAGTAGGTATGATGATAGGCGAAAATATTGATAAGCTTTTAAGTAAAGAGCTCTACATAAGTGAGACAACGTTGCCTAAACTGAAGCATCCATTAGTTACAGTTGCGAAACTACCACATGGTTACATATACATTCTAGTGATAAAACCAAGTACCCAGTTTCTGAAGAAAAACGATATTGAAACTGATGACAAGTCAGTAACGCCTCTATCTCTTGTGCTTGGGAATTTGAAAACAGGGGCAAAACTGATCAAAGAACCAATTTCAGAGGCTAATGATGATCCAGATCCAGATCAAGTGGATAAAAAAACTAAAGTACCCAAAAAATTGGACGATTCAAAAGAACAAACAAAACAGCTGGATAAAAGTTCAGAACAATTAGATGAATCTATACCTGAAAAAATATTTCCAAATGAACCAGAGTATTTCTCGGTTTCTTTTGACAGATCACAACGCATTCAAAGAGTTGAATGTTTCACAAATAAAGATGTTAATATAGAGAGCTTGATCTATATATATGGCGTAGAGCTTACACAGTTCTACAAGATGATCAATATAGAAACAAATAAAGAATCAGATGAAGTATCCTTTAGTCTAACACAGGATTGGATTCTGCCATTGGATTATTTTACTTTATACGAAGAGGAGACAAAAGATGAAGATGAAGTTTTCATCAAACAAGCATACGACGGATTTTGGAGACCTGGATTTCCGCCTGATTTGGAATCAACAATTAACAATTTTTTAGGATCATTTTCTACAGTTGGAAAGTAATGTCTATATTCTTTTATTTAAGAATTTACTTCTCATACATAAGGTAGAAAGTTCAGTGTATCTATGCCAGTAAAATATAAAACTTTGACTAGTTTTTTATAGCTACAAAAATGTTTCAACTACAGTTTAAAAAACTTAATAAATAGGTATTACTTTTTAAAGAGTATTAATAAATTAACTGTTCAAAAAGTCTCTGGGAAAACTTTTGTAAATTAATTTCGCGTTTCTTATAATTTCATTTAAATTTGAAAATTATTTTTTGCAGCTCAGGATAACACACAAATATTTGATACCTAATCCGAAAAATGTGCACTTCTTCACACATTTCATAAATCAGTGATTTTAAATACCTCTCATTCAGTGGCGCACACAAGGGGGAGGGGTCCGGCCTCCCCCAAAGCCCTTGATTTTTTTTTCCGATTGATTATAATTCTAGGTATATAGTACGTAAAATTTAATTAATTACTTGTTATTAAAGATTAATTTTATTAATTAATACTAATTATTTATTCAAAAATTAGTTTTTTTACTGTGTTTTGTTCCCGAAAATCGACAAAATCAAAAGGAGCATGATACAAGAATGGTGAACTTTCGATCCCCCCCCCTTGAAAAATTCAGGTGTGCGCTACTGCTCTCATTCATTGAACAGAAAATACGGCTACAAATCTAGAGACTAAAATGATGTGCTCTGTAACCATTAGCTTATAATGAAAGTGCTTCAGAGTTCGACAGTTTTTCTTTTTTGCCCCTTCCTTCTTTTTTCCCTTCAAAGAACAAAATTAAACCGGTTGAGTAGTCTTTGAGATCAAACATAGGGTCCAAGAAGAGTCGGCAGCTGGGAAAAATAGATTCACTTTCTTTTTCAATTCTCAGGTAAAAGCATGAGACAGCGATAAAAATGTCAGAATCTGTCATGGAAAACTAAAAAAAGATTAAATAAATCATATAATCTTCCCCTTTCATACATATATTTAACTAATGGTTAAAAAGTATTATGCTACTCATTAATAGCCATTAGAAGAAACCAAAAATCGCAGCTGGCCTAGAATTAAAAGACAGGTTTAGGAAGATAACAAGTCCTACACTAGCAAAGAAAGATATAACTTCAGCTCCAGTTCTTCCAGTCTTTCTTTTAGTTATAGCTTCAACAATTTTTGATAAATTTGCCCAGCATATAAAAACAATAGGATCAATTAATATTCGGATTTTGTATTTTTTTAAAAAATTCAATTTCACTCACACATAAAAATATAACTATGTGTATAGGTACTTATAAAAACATGTCGGAAACATTTCAAAAACATTTCAATAATTTAAAAATCATGAATCCATAAAAATAAATACATTTCAATTTTTTAATAATTTTTTATGTCTTTTTGTTACTTTTTTCTACGCCCACGTAAAAAAATATGTCACATACCAAAATTCAATGCCGGCTTAGTTATAAGGCTTTAATTAAAATATTAACCTGCTTAATATAATATTTAAAATTGACCTCTTAAGTTTAATTACACTGATTT
Organism: Trichonephila clavipes; assembly: GCA_019973935.1. Taxonomy (NCBI): domain Eukaryota; kingdom Metazoa; phylum Arthropoda; class Arachnida; order Araneae; family Nephilidae; genus Trichonephila; species Trichonephila clavipes. The sequence continues at coordinate 170,450 of BMAU01004375.1, forward strand.
CGTTTTGATACGGCTTCAGAATGTGCTTAACCTTCAGGCTAAATTGGCGCTTAGCAGCATAAAATTAATCGATGTTTTTCATTCCCCCACCCTTAACACTAGCACATTAGGAGCTAAGAAATTTTACGGAACGGCCTAATTTGAATAAATCAGTCTCTATCCTTTAGAAAATGCATTTATAAATTGTTTTCATTTAAATGTACAATTAATGAGTAAAATAAAATCAGTATCAATCAAATTTTTGAAAGATATGTATACCAGTGGCATAACGTACACCCACCCCGCAACCCCCACATAGCGCGGGTGGGGGCAAGATTCTAGGGAGGCAAAAGGCTGACTGACGCCAAGGATGTATTAAACCAATTAAAAAAAATATTAAGGGCAAAACCTGACTTTGTTGGGAACTCTTAATATTCACCTTATGGCAGGCACTGATGTATACAATTAATTTTAAACATGAATACGATCGAAAAAAATATCTTGATGAATCAATCACAAGGGAAAACTGTTACCTATGGCTGTCTTCACTCAATACCAAAGAACAAGAACATAAAATTTTGATTTTCACATGAATTCGTGATGCAGATACTTTAATTATGCGTCTTAAAATTTAAATTCAAAAAGTAGCGAAGTCAGAATATAAAGTGATGGAGTTTTTTTTCTATTTGAAAAGAGTCCCTTTCGAGAGAAAGCTATGTTGGGTCTCATTCTTAAACATTTATGCGAAGACGACTATAATCAAATCACAGAGCAGCGACAATGTATATTTTCACACTACTAAATTTTATCTCGAGAATAATAGAACGAGCAGTATGATATGTATACATAATAGGAGAAAGAATATACTAGCAAGAATTAACCAAAAATAAAAAGTAACCTTGAAATGAACAGCTGGCATACCATATCTTCCAGTGCAGGCAAAAATAGTATACAAAAAACAAATGAAAAACATTTCTTGTAAATCATGTTTAAAATGTGTGTGTGTGTGTGTGTATTCATATTTAACTTATTTCCCCCCTCACTTACTGAATTAAAAAAATTTTAACACAAATTATAAAAATGCCAGAGAAACATTTCATCTGGCTTAACTCACAATGCAACTCATACCGGGAAAATTTTATTTTCCCCCGTCATTTTTCTGAGCAGATGTTTCACACCATGCCCTTTTGAATGATTTATCGACAGTCTTTGCTCAGCTTACGAGAATAAATTAACTAGATATGCCAGAGTTAATGCACACACGTTTCAATCTATCAGGTTGGTTAAGTACTATTATTAGCACTTGGGAGACCACGGTAGAATTTAGGTCCAAGAAAGTATTAGAAGATTGAAGTAAAAAAAATATTTCTCATCAATCACTGCATAACAAAACCACCTTTTTTTTAACACTACAGAACAAATGCTTATAAAAAGAAAACACTTCTCTTGATTATTCCCAATAGTTAAAAATGGAATCTGGTTCAGAGTGCATTCAAAAAAAAATTCAATTAGATATTTTATAAAATACATGTTTATTTATAGTAACAATGAGTAAATTTCAAGGAGGTCACATGATGAATGCAACCACATATTCTCCGTTGAGTTCAAAACAATTAGACTTTTACTTACTATTTATTCTACTAGTAAAATTTTAATAAAACTTCAAATTTAACAATTGAGTAAGGATGTTCAAATATTCAAATTGTTCAAAAAGTTTTACAAAAAATTTTAAAAAATAGCAATTTTATTCTATTTGTACATTTAAATCAAGTGCATTTTTTTTTTACTTTCCAGTAATGACAAATATGTATAATTTAAAAGAAAGTTTCTGCAGAAGTTGGCAACAACGCAGCGTTTTGAACTGATTGGCTGGAAACACGATTGTATTTATTATGTGACAATGACATCACATCAATTTGTTGGCTGGAAACACGCGATTGTAGTTATGTAATTTTGGCATCATATGAATTTATTAAGCCCATTCAACCACTATATATCAAGAATGTAAAATTGATTCAGCTTTGATTTACCTGAAGAAGTTTAAAATTTGAGGCGTTCGAATCACACTTATATGCGTCTACAGTACAGTCCCGCTAATCCGAACACGGCTAATCCGAACATCCGGTTAATCCGAACGGCTCCGTGGAAAAAATTGTATAATTTTAAGGACGAAAATCGGTGAATATTTTAATATAAAACAGTATAAAACTTAATTCAAAACAGTTCTTTATTTAATATTCACGCACTGTACATCAAGTTATGGTACAAATTTTAAAATGGAATAAACTACAGAACAGAACAGAACCACTAATGTTTAGTATGAAAAATTGTACAACATAACCCGTACTCCCAGTTCAAATAGTGATTTCGCTGTTACTCCGGCTAATCCGAACAATCACGTAATCCGAACAGGGGTCGGTCCGATATTGTTCGGATTATCGGGACTGTACTGTACAGCATAAACGAGTGATACCGTTAAAAGAGAAATGCTTATCTTACAAAATGATAATTGTGTTTATTCCACTGCTCTAAGAGAATAACTAAGTATTAAATCAGTACCACAAATTTTCGCCCTTTAAAATCAGAGAATTAATTTATGAACTCGATTACTAAATGCCTCAGCAATGTTTAATATCCTGTAATTTTTCTCACGCACTGTTTCGTAACTTCGCAACAATATACACTCATGTCCATAAATCAAGGATAATGAATTTCAGACAAAGAAAGGGACAGAAGCATAACAAATTTGACTTATTTGTAAAGTCTATTTATTAAACAAAAGGTAAAGAGCAAAAAAGATGCTATATGTTTGACATAACTAATAAAAATTGCGATTTTTACTCCCTGGAGCAAATTTCAAAAAAGAACCTATTTACAAAAAGCAGTATAACATGGTATGGTTAGTATGATGGTTAATACGGAGTATGTCTCCCAGACGATGCAATAAAGGCCTTACAACGCCTACGCATGCATGCTGAGTATCAAATTATCAATCTGATCTTGGGGAATATTACACCACTCATCAAGCAATGACCTCCGAAGTTAAGTAGACAAGTGGGAGGGGGTTGACGGGCTGCAATTCGTCGACCAAGCATATCCCACACATGCTCTATTGGATTCAAGTCCGGTAAGAATGCTGGCCAATCCATACGGGTGATATCCTCCGATTGAAGGCATTCGTCTACAATGTTTGCACGGTGAGGACAGGCGTTGTCATCCTTAAACAGAAATTCAGCATCCATGGTGCCCCGAAACAAACGTACAAGTTGTTCCAGAATGACATCCCGATAGATGTGGCCTGTCATCGTTACACTCTAAATCGTTACTCTCAGTTCTGGAACCAAAAATAATTCCTCCCCAAACGAACCATCATCCTACACCACCGTAACGGTGTCGTTTAATGGTGTTCTCTTTGTGGTAACGGGTACCTGGCGCTCTCCATATTAAAAGTCCGGAGAGAATCAGACCGCAAACTAAACCTGGACTCGTCGGAAAACATCACACAAGACCACTGTTGTGGTGTCCACAATGCATGCTCTCTACTCCAGGTTAATCGCAGGCGACATTGAGTTGCGGTAAGTGGAACACATCTGACAGGCCTACGAGCATATAGACCAATGTGCCATAAGCATATGTACACGGTCTGCCTTGAAACTGTCGTACCGGTAGCTGAAACAGCTCCGTCTGTTTCTTTTGGCAGTAACTGCCAAATACCGGTCCTCATTCGGCGTTGTAACTCGGGGGCGACCTGTGCTGTAACATCTACTCACATTAACATCATCTTGGAATCGTTGCCAAAGCCTGGAGATGACACTCTGGGCGATTCCAAGTTCCTCGGATACTTCCAGCTGGGTACGTCCACATTCCAGTCGTCCACTAATTCTACCACGTAAAAAATCATGCAAATGCTTCCTTTGTGCCATAACTATGCGGTTATTGTACTGAAAGGCTTTTAAAGCGCTAGTGAGCAATTTTACTTGTATGCCACCATTCCTTATATACACCTCTCTTACACTCTCGTCATTGTGACGTACTATCCTCGCCATCTCGTAGTTTCCTATAATTTGCATATTCTTCTTTAAGATGTGTGTGATAATTCTACAGGTGAAATTTTTATTTTAGAGTTCAATTTCTGTGTGATTCTGAATTATCCTTAATTTATGAACATGAGTGTATATATACACTGCTGGACAATTGCTAAGGACGGATCACAAATTGCTATGTAGCATAACAATAAACGAGACATGAGGCCTAGTAGGATAAAATATAGTTGCCACACTGTTCACACATTAGAATAAAGAATATTTATTGTTCTGGAAAGTACAAAAACTGTGAAACATCTGAAAGAAAAAAAAATGTTCATTTGATCTGCGTACGGAGAAATTTAACAATGCATCTAAAAGTCAGCAGGCACCTTAAAGAAAGGTATCAGTACGGGATATGTCCACCGTGGAGTGTAATGCAACATTCCACACGTCGTACCATACTTTGCACAACATTATCCAGCAGCTGTTGAGGCAATTTATCCCATTCCTCTGTGAGTGCACGGATGAGGGTGTTCTTGTTTGTCGGAGGATAGTTTCGACCAGCAACTTGCCTCCCCAAAGCATACCACACATATTCAATGGGGTTTAGATCTGGAGAACGCGCTGGCCATACGAGACGTTGAATACCCTCGCTGTCTAGACAATCCTGAACAGCGAGTGTTCGATGTCCATAAAAACAAATTTATCACCGACAGCACCACGGAAAAGACGAACATGAGGAAGTAGAACTTCATCAATGTATCGTTCACCCGTCATAGTCCCATTCGCAACCACATGTAGGCGCGTGCGGCCATTGATCATGATGCCGGTCCACACCATGGTACTGCATGTCGGATATCGGTCCTTTTCCTGGATATTTTCTGGACGATAAGCAGTACCACTCTCGCGCCAGATCAGTTGGCGTCTACAATCCGATGACAGACTGAACCTACTCTAATCTGAGAATAGTACGCATGCCCAGTCCTGTTCAGTCCAATTGTGATGCTCACGACACCATTGCAAACGGGCAGTACGGTGCTGTCTGGTCAATGGGACACACACAACAGGTCTGCGTGCGTATAGTTCTCCTCCCCTCAAACGTCTGGCAACAGTTTTTCGGGAGATCTGCTTTCCCCTGAGGCAGCAAGAAACTGATTTGCCACCTGCTGAGCTGTGGTGCGCCTGTTCCTTTTTGCTGATAGGACGATACATCTGTCTTCTGCAGGCGTCGTACTTCTAACACGACCTCCCCCGTGCCGTCTACTACACATTCCAGTAGTTTTAAATGACTTCCACAGCCGTGAAACAACGCTGTGAGCGATGTCGAACTCCCTGGCAACATCTGTTATTTTTCGCCCTTCCTTGATCTTTCCAATAATTCGGCCACGCATAAAACCATCTATGTGATGTCGGGAAGACATGCCAAAAATTTTAAGTTCGTCCATTAAATCTTTCCTGTAAAACTTTGACTTGAAACAACAACTGACCACACGCGTCAAAACCTTTAAAACTCTTATGAACGCTATCACGTGATGAACAGACGTGGGAAAAAAATTTGCATACTCATACTTCTTCTTACTAATATCCCGCACTTATTCTAATTTTCCACATTTTGCTTCCTTTCATTTTGTGGTTGCTATGGATGATAGTGTTATCCGTCCTTAGCAATTGTCCAGCAGTGTATAGAGAGAGAGAGAGATAAATATATTCCGCTAATACGTAACTATTTATTCTGCGATTCTATTACCGCGTTAGTGTGTATTTATTAATTTTATATTAAGTTCTTTAAAAAAACCTTTAAATGGAGAGTGATCATTATAATTATACCAGGGGCGTAGCTACCGCCGTATCAATGATATGAGGCCCCCAAGCTACAGGGGCGTAGCTACCGCCTTATCAATGATATTGGCCCCCCAAAATGTGTAAGAAAAACTCGTACGATATTGAGAGCCAACCAAAAAAGGGCCCCTAAGGAATTTTGATACGGGGTCCACTCAGGACTAGCTACGCCACTCAATTATACAAACAAGTCAAACAGTTTAATTTATTTCGCCAAACATCTTGCGTAATGCTAAGGATTTTTTTTAAATTTTTGTATACTTTCAACTATGTCTGCAATCATATGATATAGAATTGTGGTAAAAGACATCACTTTTTTTAAAAAAGTTAACAATATTTTATTTAAGGGCTAACACTTTAAATTTAACACACGTTATGGTGAAGAAACCTTGCATATGTTAAGCACCAATGTTATTTTTCTTATCGCTCAAAATACTTTCACGACAATCTACACTTACTTGCGCTATCAAGAAGTGTAACTAATAACCTTCCACTTTGCCCTTTTCAAGTTGTTTGCTTCACACTTCATACCGTAAAACAGAAGAAAAGAAATTGTTAATTAGATTAGAATACTAGATTGCAAAAAATATGTTTTCTTAAAATAGCTAGCGATCAAAACTCAATTTGCAAAACGATTCGCATTAAATGATCGAGATTTTATTTCTCTATGACAGATAAACATACACAGCTTAAAATGAAAAATTAATACACACAGTAACGTACTTAAAACTTTTTAAATCAACTTCTAAAAGATTGATAATTTATTCATCCAAACCCTTTTTTTTTTTTTTGTACACTAGGGATTATTTCGCCACAACAAAAAATCAAATGAGAACGAAGCTCATTTTTTACAACGACAGTAATTAGAGAAAAAAATTAGTTCTTTTGCCAGGCTTTTTGCCAGGCACTTGAAAAAGTGAAAATAAACCACGCATATTATCAGATATAAGACACCACATTTATTTTACGCAAAATACAACTGTTCAGTGTACGTATGTAAATGTAGAGCGCCCTCTAGCGCTCAGAGTGTCTTACTATTCTGTGTAACCTCTGACTCCATCGAGTAAGGAGTCAAAACGAGCGAGCTGAGCAACAAGTAATAAAAACTACAGTCCACTTACTGAGAGAGACCTATTACTTGAGAGTTTTACTTGTGTACCCAACATTCTGGTCCGTCGAGCCGGAGCGACCTATGCATTGAAAATACTAGGTATGTGCTGTTGTTTTTTGACTTTTCGTTAAAAAATCGAACTTTAAACTTTAACGATGTTTAAAGGAGCAAAAAAAGAAGACTTGAGGCGAATCGCTTCTGAATTAGAGTTGTGTGTGAGTGATAAATTAACTGTTTTAGACTTCATGGATCTTATAAAAAACTGTGATAGATACAAAAACGATCCTGATTCAGTGCATGAGTTAGCAAATTTAATTATCGAAGAAAGGAAGTATGACGAAAGTCAGCAATTAGAATTAGAAAAAATAAGAGAAAAGTCTAAGCTTGATTTAGAGATAGCGAGAATACGAGCAAATGATAAAGACAATAATACTGAAGTTAATTGTAATGATTCCTTTTCTGTGGATTCTTTAATTAAAAGTATCCGCACACTTACAGTGAAAATTCCCGACAAACCTGAGGGATGGAGTTTCTTTTTTTTTTATCATTAGAACGTGCATTTGCAGCCAAAAGTGTTACTGATAAATTTAAGCCTGAGATTTTGTTAAATTTATTAGGAGAAAAAGCTGCAAATATCATTATATATCTGAACGATGAGGATCTTAAAAATTATGATAAAATAAAGTCCATAATACTCCAAGAATTTGAGCCAACTCCTCAATCGTGTTTAGAGAATTTTAAGAAAGCAACACGGCAAAATTGTGAATCCCATGTCCAGTTTGCGAGTAGATTAACAACAAATTGGGAATACTATTTAAAATTGAGAAATGTTTCAAACTTCGAGGTATTAAAACAATTAATAGTTTCAGACAAAATATTTAGTACTTTAGATAAAGAAACCGCATCGCATATTAGTGTCAGACAAGCAGATAAATGGTTTGATCCTTTAACGTTGGGAAAAGAAATTGATTTATTTTATTCATCGCGAGGAAAACCACTGAGTGAGAATATTAATTATTGTCGCAAAAATCAAAATTCTAAAAATATGTCTAGAGTATTTTTCTCAGATGTCAAGGGAAAAAAATGTGTTTTGTGTCAATCTGATAGTCATTTTTTAAATAAATGTCCTCAATATAAGCAATTATCAGTAAATAAACGGGTAGAACTTGTTAAAAATAATTCCTTGTGTTTTAATTGTTTAAATTTGCATAGAGTCAAGTTTTGTAAATCTAAAGTTCTTTGTAAATGCTGCAAAAAAAGCATCATTCGTCCTTGTGTTTCTCTGGAGACCCAAATTTTACGAGTGAAAGGGTCATTCAACCTTCTTCATTGGGGGGCAGAAACAGCCGGAAACAGAGGAATCCTCGATGGGTCAACTTTCAGCGAAGGCGTCTGTGTTCAAACCCATAAATTACATAGGGGAGATTTCGAAAGAGTCTCAGGGTGTAGGAGATCTGTTTACTGCAACGAGTTACGTAAAATCGAAATCCGTTTTACTTGCAACCGCGATTTGTTTCATTAGAGATTCCTTTGGGAAAATGCAGGAAGTCAGAGCACTGTTGGACGGTGGTTCAACAAGCAATTTTATTTCGCAACAGTGTATGAATAGACTCAATTTAAAAAGAGAGAAAATAAACATTTTAGTTTCAGGATTAAATAATTCAGAGTTAACGATTAAATCGCGCGTTAATGCAACAATTGCAAATAGAGGAAATAGTTATGAAACTAATGCAGACTTTTTTGTAGTGCCGCGAATTACGGATATGATTCCTTCTCAACCATTTAACGTTAGTTTGGGTAATTTCAGTAGAGAGAAATTAGCGGATGAAAATTTCAACATTCCGGGAAATATTGATTTATTGTTAGGAGCAGAAATCTTTTATGAAATTCTTTTACCAGGACAAACAAATCTTTTAAATACAAAATTAATTTTTCAGAATACAGTCTTCGGCTATATTGCGAGTGGGAGTATTCCAGTTTCTAGTGAAAATAAACCTCACTGTGGGTTAATCAAAGATAATGTCGATTTAGAAAAGACAATGAGGAGATTTTGGGAAATCGAAAATGTTGAACCTGAGACAATAAAAAATAAGGAAACGATAATTTGTGAGGAGCATTTTCAAAAAAAATCATACTAGAGATAGTACGGGAAGATATATAGTATCTATGCCATTTAAAAATGATCCAAATTGTTTAGGCCAGTCAAAAGATATTGCCCTTAAAAAATTAAATTCTTTATGGAATAGATTAAAGCGTGAGCCTAACTATTTAAAATTATATAGAGATTTTTTAAAAGAGTATAAAGAGCTAGGCCATATGCAAGAGGTAGACGAGAGAGAGGAGTGTGGAATGTATTTCATACCACATCTTGGTGTTTATCGCTCTGATAAAAAAACAAGTAAATTGAGAGTATTTTTTAATGTGTCGAGTGCAACTTCAAATGTTTATTCTTTAAATTCTCTACATTACAACGGGGGAGTTGCTAAAAATGATCTTTTTTTTCAATAATAGTTCGCTTTAGAAAGCACATATTTGCATTCATTGCGGATGTGCAAAAAATGTATCGAATGATTTGGATTAATCCAGATCAGCGTAAACTTCAGCGCATTCTGTGGAGAGAGAACATAGACGAACCAATAAAAACGTTTGAGTTGTCAACTGTGACCTATGGAACAACGAGTGCACCATTTTTAGCGACACGTACGCTAAAACAATTAGCCCTAGATGAAGCAGGGAATTTTCCATTAGGGTCTTCAGTTGTGATGAGTGACATGTACATTGATGATGTACTTACCGGTGCAGAGACCTTATTAGAAGCAAAAGAACTGAAAAATCAACTGATCAATATCTTCGCTAAAGGAGGTATGGTTTTGCATAAGTGGTGCGGAAATAATACGGAATTGATTGAGGTTTCCGAGAATTATGATTTTCAGATTCATCAGAGATAAAAGTGTTGGGTGTTTATTGGAACCCCAAGCATGATTGCTTCTCCTTTAGAGTAAAAATAGACTTGCACGAATTAAATACCAAACGGGATGTTTTGTCAACCATCGCCAGGATATATGATCCTCTAGGTCTTTTAGGTCCTGTGGTGGCGAAGGCGAAAATCTTCCTTCAAAAAATTATGGATGTTAAAGATTGATTGGACAGATTTGCTTCCAGATACAATCAATAGAGAATGGCGACAATTTGTCGAATCACTTCAGGTAGTAAATGACATCAACATCAATCGATGCATTGTGGTAGAGCAACCGGAAGTGATCGAGCTGCATGGATTCTCCGACGCGTCCCAGTCAGCATATGGAGCTGTCGTCTACTGCAAATCCATAACCTCAGATGGAAAGATGCTTGTGCATCTTATTGCCAGTAAATCCCGAGTTGCGCCTACCAAGCAAACAACGATTCCCAGACTTGAGCTATGTGCCGCTGTGCTGTTAGCAAAATTAGTGCATCGTGTCAAGCAAGCTTTGAAATTAAATGTGACTAATACTTTTTTTTTTTGGAGTGACTCCATGATAGTTTTGTCATGGATAAGGAAGGAGTCATATCAACTAAAAACCTTTGTGGCTAACAGGATTGCTACAATCCAGGAGATGACTTCCAGTGAGCAATGGCGTTATGTGGCAACAGAGGACAATCCTGCCGACTTCGTTTCCAGAGGAATGGATTCTCTAAAACTTAAAACCTGTGAGTTGTGGTGGAATGGTCCTAAATTTCTGATGAGCAACCAGTACCCACAACGACAAATTCCTGTTGCAGTGATCAAGGATCCAGGTGAACTTAAAAACTGTAGTGACTTTTCTAACTTTTTTCTTGATTCTGCTACTAACTCTTTTGTAAATAATTTACTTAACCTTAGTAATGACTATTTTAAAATTATTCGTGTCTTAAGTTTTATTTGTAGATTTGTTTATAATTGTAAGAACAAAGAAAGCAAGAGAATTGGGCCTCTAGATTTAGGAGAATTAAAAAAGGCTGAACAGCTTTTATTGAAATTAGTACAAAAGGAAGAGTTTAAAGTAGAGATGAATGGTATTCAAAATTCTGCCATGGTACCTTCCAACAGTCAGTAAAAACACTCAATCCATTTATTGATAGTGAAGGGATTTTGAGAGTTGGAGGTCGATTGAGAAATAGTGATATTAATTATAACCAGAAATTTCCAATTCTTTTGCCTTCGAAACATAAATTGACTTATTTAATAGTTGAGTATTTTCATAAAAAGTTTTTACATAGTGGTCCACAATCCTTGTTATATCAGATCAGGCAAAATTTTTGGATATTGAATGGCCGTAATATTTGTAGAAAAGTTGTTCATAATTGTGTAATTTGTTGTAAGGCCAATCCTACTTGCACTGATCAAATAATGGCTGACTTGCCAAGGGATAGAGTTATCAAAAATTATCCATTCAATGTGTCAGGTGTGGACTTCTGTGGCCCCTTTTACATTAAGTATAAAGGGCAGAGAAAAGGTGTATATAACAAAATCTATGTTTGTATATTTATATGTTTTGTTTCTAAAGCTGTGCACTTAGATATAGTGACTGATTTAACCTCTAATGCATTTATTGCTACACTTAAGCGTTTTATATTTAGAAGAGGTAAATGTGCTAAGTTGTATTCTGATAATGCAACAAATTTTGTGGGTGCAAATATAGAACTTAAAAAATGTTTAATTTGGTGTGTAAACCTGATGAGGCACTTGCAAGTTATATGGCTTCTGAAGGAATAGATTGGAAATTCCTCCCCCCTAGAGCCCCAAATTTTGGAGGTCTCTGGGAGGCAGGCGTTAAATCTTTTAAGTTCTATTTAAAGAGAGTAGTAGGTAACATTAGATTAACATATGAAGAGTTTCTGACCGTGATTATCCAAATAGAGGGGATGTTAAATTCTCGTCCTCTTGTCCCATTATCTTCTGACTTAGATGATTTAAATGTATTGACTCCTTCTCATTTTTTGATAGGTAGATCAATTACATCAATTGTTGAGCCTGATTTAAGTAATTTAAATGAAAATAGGTTGGATAATTGGCAGAAAATTACAAAAATAATACAATTAATTTGGAAAAGATGGAGTGTAGACTATCTAAATAGTTTGCAGCAGAGAAATAAGTGGCATTTCGAGAAAAAGAATGCTAAAATTGGAGATATGGTTATAATAAAAGAGGATAATTTACCTTCATGTCAATGGTCATTAGGTAGAATCAACAATATTTATCCAGGAAAGGATTCTAAAGTAAGAGTAGTGGAAGTCAAAACCACTAGAGGTATATTTAAGAGACCCATTTCGAAACTGTGCATTCTACCAATTGAAACAGTGTGTGTGTGAAGTAGCATATATAACCCTTCAGATAGTAATGTTTGTGTGTAGAATAGTAATTTTTTTTAAAATTCTGTGTGATTTATCAATTGCTTTATACATTGTCTTCATTTGTATGTTGTTTTGTTTGTATTTTGAAGTATTGTATTTCTGTGTGTTATCTTTATGATTATGTTCTATGTAAATCTTGCATGTTGAAAACATTGCAAGGCCGGGCGGCATGTTCAGTGTACGTATGTAAATGTAGAGCGCCCTCTAGCGCTCAGAGTGTCTTACTATTCTGTGTAACCTCTGACTCCATCGAGTAAGGAGTCAAAACGAGCGAGCTGAGCAACAAGTAATAAAAACTACAGTCCACTTACTGAGAGAGACCTTTTACTTGAGAG
>BMAU01004376.1:0-137169 GCA_019973935.1 Trichonephila clavipes
CATTACTGCTAGTAATCGCTAGTTTAAGAAAATTAGTTTAAGTTAATGAAAGCTAATAATTCTCGAGTTACGTGTATTTCTCGGACCTCATATTTCGGTAGACCTTATTTGATCTTACGCGTAGTTATTGATTAATTTCATATTTCGTAATTTAATTTAATATTCAAGGTAAATCCCTTTTGTTTGACGTAATATAGAAATTTTATGTCATTAGAGTCTCTAATATTTGAATCAAGTTAATAAATACAAGTTATTATTATACAAATGGCTCTTAGGGATTCTTTGCCTCAAATGAATCTTGGTGCCCAGGGGGCTTCTAACAAACTCTTTGCAGTATTAAAGTTTAAAACGGCCTCTTTATGGGGATTTTGACAATTTTTTCCCCAAATATTCTTAATGTTATCCCAGGATTTTCCTGCCTGGTCAGATTAAAGAGTATCCACTAATTTCTTCTCAAAAATATGTGTTTTAAATATTTGTGGAGGGAGAGGTTTGTTGTCTTTTGGCTCAAGAGTTCCTCTCTTGGCTTATATCAAACATATTAAGAATTGTTTTACTTAGAGGTTAATTTAATTTATATATACGAAAAAAAGGAATTCAAACGAAAAAATAGCAAAGCAGAGATCTCAAAATGATTATGAAGATAAGAAAATCAAACGAAAAATAGATTAAAAAAATAACTCTCTTTACATCCAAATAATAATCAATGAAAAGTTTAAAATGATGCTTATTTTTCTTTTTTAATACTTCTTTTACTCCCCGAAATGAAGACCTTCTATTGAAAGACTTCAAAATTATTCTAAAGTAAGGTAATTTTTAATTACTTTATAAAATAATATTGTCGATTTTTCATCATTTTTACAAATTCACTTATGAGTTATTTTAATACAGAGGAATGCGTTTTCTATCAAAACGTTTATCAGTATTACAAATACAAATCTTTTTTATGCCATTTTGTCTTCGGTTTTTTGAATTTTTGAGTGGTTTACGAGAAATATTGGCTAATATGTCATACATTTAGTAAAAATGACTACGAGAAGTTTTATCTGTCAATTTTTTTTATTAAACATTTGTTCTGTACAAAATAGATTAAAAATATGTTATTAGCAATTGAGAAACTATTGTTTTAGCCACCCCGATGAATTTTCGTATCTAGGCACTTTTCAAGTCAACTAACATATGCATTAATACCCATGTAGATTTATTTTTGCGTGTGAGTGCAATGGTTTACTAAATCGATGGAACCTAATACGCACGCATCTTTTATTTCAATAATGTAAGCTCTTGGTGTCTAAAACTGTTATTTGTAAAACTTTGCATCGGGCATTTTATCCTCTTTATTTACTTCACTTTTAATTTATAAAACCCTATTAGAAAAAAAACATTTAATGCCCGAATCTATTATGCCCACCTAATGTAAACTGGAAAATTACAATTTTATCGCTGAAAGAATCCGGTAGAACACTTTTATCAAGCTCGAATCCTAGCCCTAAATATCTCGAAAGTAATCAGTGACTGTTACAGAGAAAAAATAATAATAATAAAGTCGGGAACTGGAATTCTGTGATAAATAGCAAACGAAAGGGCAATCAGTTGAGCCCCAAAGCGACTCTGGAATAAACTGTTTGGAAGGTTTTAAATTAAATCTTTCCAAGCAAGGTTCAATGCCCTTTAGGCATCAAATATATCAACAAAACTAGCTTTTTTTAAAATTCAGTGACTTTTTCTTTGTGTTCTATTTGATAAAGCATCCTTAAAGATTCGTTAGCGTCGTGAATGCTTTGCGAATTTTATCTTTTTTGCAATACTTGTCTTTGTGGCTTTGCACATCTTATTTTGAGAAACCTCAGGCTATAGGGTTTTAAGGAAATTTTTTCTTAAAATTGAGATTTTTTCAAGAGTATTTAACGATAATACGTATTTAAAGGAAAAATGTCCCTTCCTCACAAGGCTTTTATTGTTGTCATATATCGGAAAAGTCATGCATTCTCCTACTAAGGGCTTGTTCTTATCTAAGTTCTGAAAGTCAAATAGATTATTTTTCAATTTATTTGCAAGCATGTCACTTAAGGTGTAAAAGTAAGCTAACCCGTTCATAAAATATTTTCTAAAGTTTTAAAAATTTTCTTTACCCTTCATTATATTTTTATCGGCTACAAAAATTATTTATGTTAAACTACAAAAAAAAATGCAAAATATTTTTTCCTTTTGCTTTTACTATGGACATCTTAGACATGAAATACAATTTTGAGTTCTATGAAACATGAAATAGAATTTTTTTTTCTACTTTTGCTTTCTCTTTGTCTTTCACTGGATCTTTACTATTTGGACAAGGTTGAATATTTTTTTTTCTTATATATGTTACGTATATTTAATTTTATTATTCTGATTTATTTATCCTTCGATTATATTAGTATAAGGGATACCAAAGTTTTATTATTTTTAACCAAGCTCTTTATTTGAAAAATTAAATGTTTACTTAAAATATGGTACTTCTGTAGTAATCCTCGACATTGGCCATTTCCCATACATTTTTACCTACCCCCAAAAATGATTCGCACTTGTATTTTTGATGATGTAAAATAGGTGGTGACCTCAACACGTATAAAGTGTGGTGATTAATATATGCCATGCATTTAACTTTTGATGACAATTTTCTCACTTGGCCTTAAAAAATAAGCACCGAAAACAGAATCGAGAGTTTTAAACTGGAAAACACAGGAATATTTTACACGATAGTGTCGAATGCCTTTATTTTAATAATTATAGTAATAATACATTGGGTGATTCATTAAGTATATACTTTTCAGATGCCATAGAACAGTAAAAATCAAAGACAGCACTATCTTAGCGAACCATAAGGTATTTGTACTCTTTAAAGATTGTGTCGTGCCCTTGATAGAAGTGACGTAGACAATAGCACGTGTGTCATTTGACTAGTCCATCAAAATGGCGGCGTGTACAGTGGAAAAGGCTTTTTGTGATCTTGAATTTAGCAAAATGTCATGAGAACACCATTTTTGGATAAGTTAACTCTCTGGTTGATGTGACATATGTAAGGCCACATTGACAGCTTCATTCTTAAATTGGATGGAGCACCACCAAACTGTTCTCGGCCAACGTCCGAGCTTACCTTGATGAACATTTCTCTCGCCAATGAATTGGAAGAGCCGCGGACTACAACATGCCACTCACCAGGTGGCCAAGAAAAAGTCTTGTCTTAACACGTTGTGATTTCTTTCTGTGGGGGAACGTAAAGGACAAGGTATTCATCTCCTCCTTTCCTGTTGATCTAGTGGAGTTGAAACAGCGTATCACAACCGTTACTATAGGCTAGATCAGGGATGCCCAACCCAAATCGTTTGGTGGGCCACGTAAACATTTACTAAACTGAGGTGGACCCCGCATATCAAAATAAAAAAAATTATTCAAATTATGTTACTATCGTACAGCATTCAAAATATATGATCAACATTCAATTATTGATATGATCAAAAAACACCAAATTTTACTTTTTACTGGATCACAATCACAACAAAGTTGAAAGTCGACCGATTGTACTTGTTGGTGGAAGAATATATCTTAACCTACAAGGTTCTTATCTACAGTAGATTTATGCTGTCATCTGAGGTCACGTAGTATAACAACTATGTGCGTAACATCTTCACATTTTATACTTGTGTTACAGAATATCTGCATAAAATTGATTTAGATTTTCAAAATTTTTATTTCAGATGCAAAAAGGCAACTAAGCAAAGAAGAACAGCATTGAAATTATTACACTGTTCGACAAAAAAAGTTTTTTTTTCTGCCCGATAGCCAAATGTTTAGTTTTTTATTGTATACTATTAATTATTGCACCGTGATTAAAATATATCATAAAATAAAAAAGTTACATAATTTCAGAAGGCTAAAATATTAAACATTTTTATTCTGCTGCCTACCTTGGCACCCAGAATCCCTTCATCTCGGACACACCCACTCCAACGGGTTTCGATAGGCTGCCCCCTGATTGGACCGATCAGATTTAACCTAACTCATTGTTCTAGTCGTCCGTTTCGGGTGAGACGAGACGAGATTCTCGGCGGTCGCAGGTGGGTTTCTCACTCTCAAGGATTTTAAGTCCGCTTAAGCGGGCAAGTTTTTATTCTTAACTCTTACACAAACTGTTCTCACAAATACAATGATGCCTCTTATTCACACAACACTCTTAAATTTCTCATTTATCTACACCTAAAGTAAATTTTAAATTCATAATAATTCTCAATATCAATTCTCTCACTTTATTTTACAATTATGCAGCAATGGGCTAAGTGAAAAGCTGAACTCATGTAACCACCCAGTTATTTCATGAAAGCAGCTTGAGCTTCCCTGCGGGAAGCAGGTACTCCAGTAATCCATCAACCTACCTAACTATTCTGCTGCCGTAATTATCTTACATTTCTACTAGCTGGTCTGACAGTCCTGAGGCCACTCATTAAATCCATCATCGGATTCTTTCATTACCAAATAAAACAAGAAAAAGACTACTAATCTGAACTTTAAAATATAGACAAATTATTTCTCTAACAAATACAACTAATAACACTACTCACTCTCAACTAAGTTCTCGTTGAAAGAGGAATAACACACCCAAGCTCATCTGCTTTCCTTCATCCATCAACACCTGTTAAAAATATAGACAGAAACTTCAATTGGGCTGCAAAAATTCTCCAAATGGGCCGCGCGGGTTGGGCATGCTTGGGCTAGATGCAGAAAACTTAACACACGTCTGAGCGAAAATGGGTTTCCGGCTCAATGTATGTCGTGTGACTAAGGGTTGACACATAGGAGACATCTGTGTCTGTCTAAAACAAAACTTTAAATAATCCCATACAACTCTATTACAGTTGTATATAATATCTAACATTATTCCTGATTTATAGTGCATTGAAACTGTATACTTTGTGAAATCACCCTGCGGATGTGTGAACTCAAACAATGTTTTATCGTATTGTGGTTCGTGAATATGTTATCCGTCAAAAATGTAATTAATCGTATAATTTCTCCAACATATAGTTAATTAAAACTATACTTTTTCATGTTTAGCAATAAAATAAGAAGGAATTCCTCAACTAGCTGTGCTATCTTTTAATTAAGAAAATTTTAATTTTAATTTTTTATTCGTGATTCCAACTTTTACTCGCCGAACGAAAAGTTTAAGAACAAAATACCAAATCCTGAAACACAGTCTGACAAGGTTCATTCTTTCGAAAGATCTGATTTACAATTGGGATAGAAATGATGTTGACTTTGTTGACTTTTGACATGAAATTTCATGATTTATGATTTTGTGACTCATTAGAGGCTCGGTATAATTAGTAATGATTTATAAGTGGTTTTCTTTCCCCTTGTCTTGATTGATTTTTTGTGCTGTTATCTTCTATATTAATTTTCTTCTCTCGGTGACTAGATCAAGACCTACCACCATACATCATCTTTTCTGATTTAGTCGAAAGGCAGCAGTCCGGATGTGTATGATTGTGAGTCACATACATTTATTTGTTACGTTTGCATGAGTATTTGACAAAGTATGTGATGTACTGTCTACTAACAAGTAATTCAAAAAATTAAGTCAATTCCTACTTAAGGCAACAAAGAAATTTTTTATTTTAGATACTTTTTATTAAATAATTACAATTATATATAAATATGATAGGATGTGACAGTATTAAGTGACAAAATACCTTTTAAGTTAGCATTAAACACATTTTAACCACATTAAGATTGTATTTACATTTTTTAATAAAATTTGAATGTAATAGGTAAGAACTTATCTTAAAGCGAGTGAAAAAGAAAAGCTGATATCTAACTAGCATTTGATTCTTCATGTTAAGTAAAATCTTGATCACCAATTTAACAAAACCTATTTTATTCAATAGCGCTGACCTCTAGAAGAAGAATATAAACTGAAATATATCTTTTAAACTATAATTAATTAAATTTTATTATTGAGTTAATATTAGAAAAAGCTATATTAACGTCAAGTGTCATCCAGTTTTAAAAAAATGTATTTGAACTTGAGTGGACGAATAAAAAGTGTTTTATTAACGATTGGAAAATTTCATCAAGATATATATATATATATATATATAGGGTGAATGTGAACTAATAATAGGAATCGAAAAGGATCACAGGGAATACCTAGTTTTGAACAGGGGTGCAGAGACCCAGCCCTTAAAATGTCACTGCTAATCGGTGAAACAAAGTAGCCAAATGTTTCTTAGTTTGAGTCGAAAAATGTGGAAGCTTATCGACTGTTTGATTTTTTTTGTTTGGCATGCTGCGCGTTTTAGTTGGAATCAAAAGCCTCACACATTTACTTGCAATAATCCAACAAGTTGGAAAATATTTTCGCGTACACAGTGTTCTGAACACTTCATTCTGTAAATATATTATGATCAAATTATTTAGTGTATTATGATCAAAACATAATTTTTTGGGAATGTTTTTGCATTAATGACTGAGAATATTTCATAGCTCAATATGGGAGTTATTACTTGTGCTCGTAATCAATTAAATTAAATCGTCTAATCAAAGAAAAATGTTTGGCAAAATTTTTGATATCTTTGAGAAAAAATCTTCGGAGCTTTGATATATATATATATATATATATATATAAAAAAATATTCTCTCATTGGCATTTTTTTACATTAAAGATAAATCTTTTTGTAAATGCGATATTAATTCATTTTGTGATTTAAAAAAATGGCGCGGAACTTAATTATAGCGCCACACTTATGCCCGAGAAAAACTAAATGACAAAAATTAAAGATTATTTAAAAATATAAGCAGACGGTAAATTTATATATATATATATAAAGAGAAGTAATAGTAAAACTCGCTCAATGATTCTGAAGTTGGATTACTGGAAATTTGAGGACATGTAAGGTATCGTATTACCTATAATATAAATTTTATTTCGCAGGTTATGACTTAGAACAAGTAATAATAATTAAATTATTGAAAAAGTAAAATACATTTGTGTGAAATGGATTTTTTTTTCAGTTTTCATCATTTAAAGCTATAAGTTTTTTTTCATTTTTCGTTTTATACAAGTACTAGATACTTTCATACATAATTTATTTTAAACGATCTAAATAGTCGACAAAAGCTTAGAACAGCGCTAATTTACTTTAATAGTAGTTAAAGCATTTATTAGAAGATAGTTCAAAGAGGAAAAAAGGAGAAGATAGTTCATGGTTATAATAAATATATGAAAACTTTTGCATGAAAATATTTTTTTTTGTTTCACACACAAAACACATTTGCGTATATATTGTCTTTTCTTTGTATTGTACATGTTAACATAAAAAGCTATGTGAATGGCAATGGTACAACTTAATAATTGAATTATAATTGACTAAATAGGAAGGAAGTATTCAGTAATCAGTCAATAAAAATAATAGTATTCATTGTTCACATGAACTTTAAGTAGTTAATATGATAAACCGGTTAAAACGAGTTCACATTTCAGGATTCTTAAAATTAAAATTTTATGAACTAAAAAAATGCAAGTCCTTATATAATTCTAATTACAAATAAATTCTCCAAAATTTATTTTGTTTTAAAGATGTTCAAATGTAATATTCATGTAAGTCCTTATCCTAATGTTTGTACTACATGTATCTCTAATCTACTTCAATTACGAAAATTGTTCATATAAACTGATGATACAGAAATTCATACTATCAATTAAATAATTTTATTGAGATATTATTATTTACTTGTGTTAATAAGAGAGACGTGTGTGATGTTTGACATGAAATACATTACATCATTGCCAATTATTTATCAGTTAATTAAATAATAGATGTTTTTGACTAATTGCATTATTTTATTTGGCAATTGCTCTTTTCTTAATCCAGGAAGGAACTGTTTTAAAACCAATTTTCCATAAAAGGGAAATTTTTATTTGAAGAAGCGTCGTGGAAATTTCTCGCTAAAGTTAGTAAGTGAATATTAACGTCGCACTGTTCAGCTTTTCGATACCTTTTAAGACCTTGTAATTTTGAACCATGGTGAAGTGAGAAGAACGACACCTGAGCTGGCACCCTCTCTCCTAACTACCGCACTACATCAAAGGGAGGACGTTTGAGCTCTCGACATATTTAACGTGCATCGCTCCCTTACACGCCATCCACGCTACAAAAGTAAGGACTAATACTTCAAAAGTTCAAAACTTGAAAAAGATCAGGAAATTTAAAAAATAAATTCTACAGTAAATTTTTTTTCTCTTGCAAAAGAATCGTGGGTGGTACTTTTCCTGTCGAGTATTTGGTTTGGTTCTGGTGCTATTGAAAATGTGTCGTTTAGAGTGAATAATGCACTTTAAATCTATCGAGGGTCAAAGTGCTCACATATGCATGATCTGAAAATTTGGCTGGTTTGAGGTACAAGCTGAAGTGTTGTTCTCGTTATTTGGATGTTGTTCACGTGTTTCTCCAAATTGCCATGTTAATATTTGTAAACTAGAAAAGCGACTCGCATTCATTAATTACGATATCTCCGAAAATATTGAGCCAAGAGACATGAAATTTGGTTCCTTTCAAGGAGTAGAGAACGGATTTTGCGAAAATCGACTCTCAAGGAGCGATGCGGGGACTTAAGGGGCGTTCTAGATCCGTTCTTGAACTATTAGACGGACAGGTTTGAAATTTGGTTTCTTTCGTAGAAGGGAGTTAGTTCCGCTACAAAACGGGTTTCGCGAAAATTAATTGACAAGGAGTTGACCAGGGGTTCATGGGCGTTATACACAAAAGATTCTGTTTTTGAGCTGTTTGATCTGAAGAGTTAAAATTTGGTCGGCATATTTCTTTTGTTGAATATAAATCAGCTAGGATCTGATTTTACGGAAATTGATTTTTATGAAGGGGGAAGAGGAAGGGAAGTTACAGGGACGTATTGATAAAAAAATTCTATTTTTAGAACTACTAGACTTATAGTATGCTTGTTTTGTTGAATTGAAATCCGTTAAGAACCAGTCGTGCAAAAATCAGCTTTCAAAGGTTGTTACTGGAGCTTATTGATAAAAGAAATTTCGTTTTAGAACTGAGTGATTTAGACTTGAAATTTGACAAGCATGTTTATTTTGTAAAGTAGAGATGTATTACAAAGGGGTTTTGCAGAAATCCACTTTGAGAAAGGGGGCTACGGGAGTGTAAAAATTAATTATACTTCAATTTTAAGAACTATTACTTATATGTCCTGTCCTCTTGATTTAAAAAAAAACGTGAGAAGTTATAATCATGTTTTTAAGGCAATCGAACGCTTAATGCTACGACTTGAATATCAATAATATATATTTACATATATAAACAGTATATTTTCATACAACAATAGGAAACACCCAGTGAAGTGGGAGTGTAAAGACTAGTAAGAAGTGAATCCAATTAAGTATTACCACGTCATACAAATTTAAGTCAAACATTTAGAAATAGTTGTACATTTATCATTGTAATTATGCATAATAATGTTTTACTAAGAGTAATTTTTAATAAATAATCTCTTTATTTTAAAATTCACGAGAGCTGGTTAACTTATCATTGCGAATTAAAGAAAAAGTCTTCAACGTTCCAAAATACCATAACATTTTTTAGACAAAAAATGTACTTAAACTGTCTCGAAAACATAGTAAAATATTTAAAGACAATACTCAGAAATCGTCTATCACCCCCATAAGACAACATTCCCCCACCCCTTTATCTTCACTAATTATTCCACGAAGCAAATCCTCGTGCCGATTTAGAACCTTGTGGAAACTCAACGCTGAAGGAAATGAATAATATAAAGGAAAGATAAAAAGTCGAGAAGAAGACGCAGTTTAGAATAAATACTCCACGCGGCCCGGGAAGTTACTCTAGATCAATACACCATCGAAATTGATGATTCTATTATTTGATCAAACAATCGATTCTCGTGTTCTTTTCCTTGGATCATTGGAATCCGTTTTCGCGATTTCGGAGGGGGGGAAAAGGTTTGATTCCGTTGTTCGAATGTTGAGGGCGGGGGGCTTTTTTTGTATAAATCGAAAATCAGTTTGAGTAAGCTGGAAATTGAATTTTGTTACATTAGAATGTCGATAAAGGAGGGGTTATATGCATCCTCGTGGAGTTACTCTCATCGTGGCCTGGAGAGGAGAAGCAAAATCGGGAGCCTTTCTTCATGCAAATGGAGTAAGATTTATTCCAGATTGTGACTCTATCATAGATAAAAAGTATTTAATTAAGTTTTCCACTCGTTTGAAATTCATTTCAGTTAAGAAGATAAAAAGTTCACAAAAACATTGATTATTTACGAAAGATATCAAGTGATTTACCAGAATTGAAAGTTATAAATATTTATGTATATATATATTTCTCAAAAATACTTGTTTATCCAGAAATTTTATAATAAAATTCAAAAAGATAATATATTATTAATTTTTAGGCAAAACTAGCTGAAGTACCTATTTTTCACACGGTTTAATTTTTTAAAACAAAAAAAATAGTATTCATATATAACTGAATTTTAAGGAGAATAAAACCCAGTACATAACAATATATAGAAAAAAATGTAAAATAATTTTTTAATGTGTGCACTTATTATTTATGTCTATTGCCTCTTAAATCCGCGCAACGTCCCTTGGGGTCGATTTTCACTAAATAGTTCTTGGCAGATCTCTACTCCGTGAAAGTAACGTGCCTACAAAATTTCAAGTCTGTTGGTCTAATAGTGCAAAAACAGGAATATGTCTCTATAACGCTCTTACAGCTCTCGCGTCCCTTGGGGGGTCAATTCACGTAAACAACGAGAACCTTCTTCATGGATAGGTGATAGATCTTACCGGGACTCGTTTTTGAGTTTTAGTGACATGCACAGTGTACACTTTCGTTAATAACATACATTGATGAAAGGAATTTCTCATAATTAATTTGAGTAAGATATTTATACTTTCATTTTGCATTAAATATTGTAAATTTACAACTAATTTTTTTTTAAATTTCTCATATGAGACATTGTGACGAGACTTACGCGTCTTTCTTTAACAAGTCCTTTGGGTTCTGTGGGCCAGAATTAATGGCAACCCTTTTCCAACCTAATCCAAGAAACGAGAAGTGAAGAGATGCAAATAATATAGGATAAATATAGGATCTTAGAGTAAGCGTAATGGCAATGAAGGGCAATGATAGCAATGTAATGGTAGTGTAAAGGAATGTTCGACAGTTAAAGTGCGTTGTGGTATTGGTTGATAATTGAAATTCGCCGCCTAAAGATTCAAGTTCTACGTGTCGTGGATAAAGATATTGGTGATCTATTAGGAATTAAAAGTACAGCTGCATATCGCTGTAGATAAAGACAAGTTTATTACAGAATAATATAAGTTAGGATTGATTACTTACTATAATTATACTTAAATATTAGGCGATTCAATTATTGATATAGGTCGGTATTATACTGTGTGTGCGCATTGTGTTATCGTAGATTTTCTCATTTATATATTTGTTCAAAGTTTAAGTTGAATATCTTAATAAAGTCATATTAAGATAATGTTTGATTCGAGTTCGAGGTTGTACTTCCAAGGGGAAGTACATCACAACATTGTTGAAAAATATTTACTATGAATTTTTTAATATCTTGTCATAATTTTTTTATATAAAATAAACATTTCAAAAGCAATTATTATTCCTCAAATTGTTTTTACGTAATTTAATCAAAGCTACTTGTGTGTGTAAATAGTTTAAAAATCGTGCTTTAACTATTCTATTGTATGTATAAATGTACATGAAAATATTTTCCCACAAAATGTAGAAAGGACAAGAAAAGATTTTAAATGCACACCTCTTTAAACTGAAATAATTGACATATACTGTTTTATATATGTGTTAGTGTGATTATGTAAAAAAAATATTGATACTGATAAAAAAAATTATTTTCAATGTTCGCTAAATTAATAGAGATAAAATTCCGAATTAAAATTAGTGTTAACGAGGTCTGAAGTGTAGAAAAAATTCAAAATTTCAAACAGTATCAGATATTCTAAATTTGCTAATTCTAAAATGTAAAAAATCCAACCTGAAAGATAGTATTTTAATAACAAATCTGAGGATAGATATATTTCAATATATGCTGTTCATTCAACAGAATATCTAGCGCAACGCAGAGTTTAAAAATATCTTAAACCTGTTGCAAAAAAAAGTTTGAAAATCTTACAAAATAAATCGTACTTTCAAAAAAGTACGCATGAAAAGTTCAACAATCCTCTGAAATGAATTTTGGACGAATGAATATATTTCAAACGCAAAGAAAGAAAATATATTAAAGAATTCAAAGGCGTCTTTGATATTTACCCTCCTCTTGCATACACTGTTTTATTAAAATTATAGAAGTAAGCACTTTTTCCTGTTTCAATACCTAAGTTCTGCTCTGCGTTATTTTGAAATTTATTATTTTAATTTTTTATTTACTTGAAATATGTCAGTTGATTATATATATATATATATATATATATATATAATTTAAAAATGCATTTTAAACTCTTACCATGCAATATTTTTATAGATAGATAGATTAAAAATGCATTTTTTCATGCAATATTTTTTAAATTTTGCTCTTAAATTCAAAGTGTATTTTAAATAAGTTGTGAAATTCCTAAAAAAAATAAATGCTTATTTAAAATCTGAAATACAAGCAAGGTAAAGGAAAACATTTAATTCGTTTAGATTAAAAAACACATTTTCCACGAAATGTAAATGAACTCATATGAAAATTAATATCTCTCAAACAGAACTGATTTGGATTCTATTAAAATTTTACGTTTTGGCTGAGTTTGGGACAACAAATGCGAAAGTTCTTATTTCTAAGTTAGCGTTTCTCAAACTGTGGGACGCACCCCGCTAGGGGGTCGTGATAACTCTAGGAGGGGGGCGCGAGCATATTGAAAAGTCGAAAACAAGAGATTATTTTAAAACAAATTATTAATTTTACGGAAATTTAGCAACCCAAATACATTCTGACATAATTAAAAAACGAAATACAAATCTATACTGATATAAACACTAATACATTTATAATAATTTAACGATACTATATTAAGAACAAGTTTAATAATTACCAGTGACCCCCCATGGGCTTGCAATAATAAAATTATGTACAAAAATTAACACTTATCTTGATAATTTATCTCTTAACTGCCGATTAAAAGTTATGTGATTCGCTCCCCAATGCCACCGTTTTTAACACGTTTGCGAGTGCACGTGTTGATTGCAGGAGAGAAAAGTAATAAATAATTAAATCCTCTGAAATAAGCTAAATCCTTCACAAACTCTATCGAGGTCTTATTGTTGCATTCCAAAGCCTTCGGAATAATTTTATGGATAGCAGTACAGAGGAAAGATCATACTTCAAAAAGACGTATATATACGTCCGGAACAATTAGCGTCTTGGCTGAGGAAGACATTTATATACGGCACATAAGAGGTTAAGGTCGTATTGCAGCTTTAGCGTCAAAGTATAGTATTTTTGAATTCAATGCATTATACTTATGTTCAGGGGGGCGCGATGAGAATTATGATTGGATGTTGGGTCGCAAGTATTGAAACTTTGAGAAGCACTGTTCTAAGTATTAGATACCCTATTGTCATTGATTTCCAATGACTGCGTGTTTTCCTCTAAGAAAGGTTCATTTTTATACGCCATCAATTGTTTTTATCTGAATTTCCCCCCCCCACACACAATTTTGAGAATTCTGTGAAAATGATATTTCTAGAATCCCCCTCCCTCCAAAAAATTGCATTTATAGAGTTTTCTTGCGGTTGATTTATACCAGAAAACAAATTCGAGCTGTAATTGTTTAGGTAGATTTTTTCGTGTCAGGGTCTTTAAATTTTTACGAGAATTAAGAATTTGTGCTTTTTTAACATATATACATATGTAAGATAATGTGCGCGTCGTGTGAATATGAATATACATTTATGTGTGTATATACAGGGTGATTATAATTAAAGTTCAACTTTCAAAATGCTGTAAAAGAACAATCACTGGTCAGAGTGACCTCAAATTTGAACTGAATATACTCGAAGAAGGATGAAGCGAGATGGCATATAAAAGAGTTCCAAAGCTTAGCAATAGATGGCGATGTAAGTTGCATAATATAACTGGATTTTGCTACCAATGACATTTCGAATCGAATTACGACTTCTTTGACATGAGTTGCACATTAAACCAACTTTGCTGTTCAATAATCATGGTTATTCCTTCTTTTTTTTTTTTTTTTTGTTTTTGATGGACAAAATAACTTCCAAGTGTACATATTAGTGAAACTCCTACCCACCTTGGGAAGGTCGTACTGCATTGGATTAGAAAAAGTAGTTTTTTACTGCCCTTGGGCCAAAAGCCTCGTAAAGAGCAACAGTGATAACGTTTCCTCCTTTCAACTATATTCAGTTCAAATTTGAAGCCATTCTTATCATTGGTTCTTTTTTTACAGCTCCTTGAAAAGGGGACTTAAATTATAATCACCCTGTTTATAGTGAGAGTGAGGGAGGCAGGTAAGTCAATTCCCCCGTTCACGAAATCGTGGCCAGTGAATCATCAGTTCATGTTCCAATGCCTCTGAAGACATATCGTGTTGAGGGGATGATGCACTTTAAAACTGTCCTGCTTTAATGTACTCATACTTGGTACGAAAGTTTTGAATGTTTGTAAAGGGCCAGGTCAGGTGTAGTTCTCGTCAACTAACCGAGAGTCTAAACAACGAGATCCTACACCAATAGGCCTCGTAAAGCTCTATAGAGCGACATTCATGTAATTCTAACTCTTTCTTTCTCTCTCCAGGGTAGAGTACAAAAGGGATAGGGTGTGGGCAAGCTTAGCAAGCTAGGAACGTGTCTTGGGTGCATAAGATTTCGGGGCGCAAAAAATTAGAGTGCGAAACAGAAGAACAAACGTTATAGCGAATGAATCACCGCCTAGCGAATCATATATTTTTGTTTGTGTATATGCGCGGAAATCTGTGTTTGTTTGTGTATATCTACTATGGAAAATGAAAAGCTTAAAAGTTTGATGTTGCTATACATTCAAAATGGTATAATAATGTAACTTGATTACAATGACGTCATTAATAATTTTACTATGATCAAACCTCGAAGAAAATCTTTATTACACAAGTACAATGACAGTGACTAAACAAAGAATAAGTATATCTAAAAGTAAAAAAAAAATTATTAAAGCGATAAGTGATGCTAATTAATAAATTCTAAGTTCATACCATAATGTAATGAATAATGCAAATAGTCTAAGAGCTAAGAACATTTTCGAGAAAGAATTTTAGAAAAGCTGATTCTTTAAGGTATCCGAACACGTTCGGAGCACTTTTTAACAAAATAACATATTTAAACATTATAAAGGCTTTTTTAGGAATCAATACCAATAAATACTAATATTTAACTAACAATATTTAAAATAAATTGCCTAAATTTCACAGAATTCACAATTATAAGTGAAATTTTAGCAACACTTTTTGTAAAACTTCAAAGCAATTAAAGAAAAAAGTAATATGCTTATATTAGTAAAAATATTACCAAAACAATCTAGATGCATTTATCTAGAGAATGTACTAAAATGTTAATGTTTTATTAAAATTTGAAACTTTTAGAGATGATTGAGTAAACGTTATAAGAAAAATAACGCCTTTATGAGACAATTATTTAAATAACATGCTCTAACTCAAATAATATTCATACTATAAGAAATATTTTGGTACATTCTCTAGAAAATAGCATAAATATCAGGTGCAAAAAGCTTTATAGAAATAGATTCGTAATATTTTGTGTGATCAGACTCGCCATGATAGAATTCGAACAATTTAAATGCCCACTTCTGGTAGATTAAAGGCCCACTTCCGGTTTTTCTAACTTAATAAAATTGATTGCATCTTGACCTCTAGGTAGCGTCGAAACAAAACAAAATGTGTTTTGTAAAACCAAAATATAGATGTATTCAATAAAAGAGAACACAAAAATATCTGACTTGACCGAATTTCATCCTTTTCAACGCGTTCGGATACCTTAATATATCTTTCACTATGTCCATCCGAACAGCGTGCGGGCTATGTGGCTGCCGGTAACGTTGCGTTTATTAATGCGCATCATACCTTTACAGGTAAAAATGATTTTTAAATAATTTTAGGGAGAAATTTTCTTTTTCACTAAATTTAAAATGTTATTAACAGCATGAATGTATTAATGTCAGACATTTTTGTTGTTGAAAATGTGCCAGATCCTATTTTGTATTAAAAAAATTAATTTCAACCCATTTTAGAATGTCTGTAATTTTAATATTATTTTATTTATGCATAAATAAGTACACATTTAATTTGCCAGACATTAATTCGGTTGCTTACTCAATAACCCGATCGATTTATTGTTATAAAAATAGTGCGCATGTAAAATAGTTTAGCTAGTTGATCACTGGCTGCGTGAGACAGATAGCGATAATTGCGGCAGCGCATGTTTTCAGGATGGTGTTAGTTTCAAGTCATATGCTCACGTTTGTCGTTGTTTTTCCTCGTTTTGAGTAAAATCTTAATATCTTAAGGCAGTGTGTGTGTTTCTCAAACTTTCAATACTGGCGCCCCCTTTTTCAATCACAATTTTTATCGCGCCCCCCTTATACATAATAATTTACTGAATGCAATAATAATGCACTTTTACGATAAAGCAACAATATTTATTATAAACCGTACAAATTCATGACATAAAAATTAAATTTTGTATATGTTACTTTTAAGCAAAAAAAAGTTAAGTAATAGGATAAATACTAAGTTATTTTTCCTTTCTCTGATTTTTAAATTGGAACATCTTACAAAATGCGGTGGTTGCTTAAAAGACAAAATATAGATATCAGCTAAATATAGAAAATGAACTCAGAGGGTCAATTTCTTATCTTAAAACTCCTTTCAAAAACTTTGCTCTGTAAGACAAGCCCATGGAAGTAGCTAATAATTATTAAACTTGTTCTTAATTTAGTATTAATTAATTAGTCATAAAATACTCTGTGCACCACTCATACAATAAAAGCAGTGTTTCTCAAACTTTCAATACTGGCGACCCAATTTTCAATCATAATTTTTGTCTCGCCCCCTGTACAACAATAATGTATTTACTGCAATAAAAATGCACTTTGAGAGAGAGACGCTAAAGTTACAATACGATCTTAATTATAAACCGTACAAATTAATACGATAAATATATTAAATTTTGAGTATATTTTAGTAATTTATATATTTTAAGAAAATTACTTAAAAATATATATATTACTTAGAATTATGTTATTTTTCTTTCTCTAATTTTTAAATTGGAACAGATCGCAAAATGATGTATTTAATTAAAGATTTACTTCCTTCAGCATATTCATTTCTCAAAGCACAAATGTCATTAGAAAAATAGTCTAGTCAATGTCGCTCTCTATCATATCCATCACATCTGGCATTATAGGGTACGTTTGCGTGAGTCTGGGCAACCTATCGGACGTCTGCGCAAAACATGTAAAAATGCTTTTCCTCGTACAATTCCAGTCAGTTTTGGTCGACTCGATACTCCTATAGCTACCGAATCTAGCTTGAATGTACATTTTTTAAATTTCCACGTTAATTGTAATTCACGGTAATTAAGTATTTACGGCAGTAGATTAAAACAATATCATACATACATTTTTAAGTCGTAAGCAAACATTCGACCATAATAAAGAATCAACAAGTACACAGACGAACGAGCATGGTTCCGAAAATTAAATCAAGGCGATCTTCTCAAAAATACTTAAATTTTGGATTTACCACTACTGAAGTAAATGATGGAAAAAAAGCCCCAGCTCGATATGTGTTAAAACTTACAAATCTGTAGAACAAGTGAAAGTTGTTTTTAAAACATGTAAAATCATTTAGATACGTTGGCAAGGAATTTTAAAAAGTATTTTCTGGATGAGGACAGCTTGGTAGCAAGTTACGAGTGGATTAGGGATCTATTTCAAGATACTCCAGAAGGGCTCTCAACTTCCGAAGAAGAAATCTTCATAGATTTCACATGCAGTGAAAAATTAAAATGCAATTTTGTAATAAATCGCTCTTTGAATTTGGGGTAGAGGTGGATGAGGAATTATCTGTACTGAAAACAAAAGCACTTCGTATACTATTACCATTTTCAACATCCTACCTTTTGCAAACCGGATTTTCTGCAGTGGATGCCTTGAAGACAAAATATAGATCTCAGCTAAATATAGAAAAATAACTCTTTAAGTGTCAATTTCTGATATTAAACCTTCCTTTGAAAAACTTTCCTCTACAAGACAAGCCCGTGGAAGTCCCTAATAATTATTAAACTTGTTCTTAATTTAGTAATAAGATTGATTGATTGAATATTAACGTCGCACTGTTCAGCTGCACGAGGGCTTTTGACGACGGACCACGTAATTTTGAACCATGGTCAAGTGACGTGGATGACACCTGAGCTGGCACTCTTCTCTCCTAACTACCACCCCACACCAACGGGAAAAAGTCTCAACTCTCAACAGATTTAACATGCAGCGCTGCCCTACGTGGCGGGTCTTTAGTGGTACTGGGCTCGAACTCGTGACAAGGCAAGCCACGATCCGATACCTATACCACTCGGCTACCGCGGCCAAATTCAGTAATAAGAAATTATTTATAAAATACCTTCTTCAGTACTGATACATCAAACGTATACTGGCTGAAACACCGACTCTTCGCACGAGTTCATTTTTTTAAAAAAATAAAACATTATTCTTGATACAATAGCTGAACTGTAAGGAGAGTAAAACTGTGTGCACGATATTGTATACAAAAATGTAAAATGATTTTTTTAAAGATAAATGCTATAATTGTAAATAACTGTTTAAAAGAACTGTAATTTTAAACTTCACACAATTATCATTTAGAATTAATGTTAAATTATGAAAAAGAATATAAAATTCCGATGAAGAATAATTGTGTTACTTTTTAACATTTAAAGCGAGAAGACTTCAAAAAGTTTAACCCGGGAGCAGGCGCGTACTCGATACTAACATTAAAGGTAGTGCGGGGGGACTCAGTCATCCCAATCATTTGTTTAGAATTATTTTTACTGTACACGATACAAATCGGAATTCTAGTGAATATTTTAATTTATAGAAAGTATACTTACCTTCTTTCAAGGACTATTCAATTCTTTGATGATTTGAGAAAAAATCCAATAAAACTGAACTAAAATGATTCAAAAGTACAAGACCATAATAAAGGACGCAAATCAGACACTTTTCAATTATCCAACAGAAATGTTAAACCAATCAATTCTTTTCCAAATATCGCAAAACTCAATTATTTACAATTTCCCTAAGCGAAAAGCAAACGCATGAAAGATGGGAGGGAACTAATATTGATAATAACCATACCTATAAGATTGAAGGTCAATCAAATGATTAGCAAACGTACTATGCAGCCTGGCTGAAAAGTGAATCATGAATTCCTTTTCTTTTTCTACAACTAATGTACAGTATTTCAATAATAATTACAGCGGTGAATTGTTTATCTTAGAATTTTCTCAGGGTCTGGTTTCGTTTTTTCTTTTAACGAGTAATATTTTATGTTAAAACGTAATAAAAAAAAAATCACTCATTGAGGAAAAACAGCAAATAAAACAAAAATTTTTTTTTCTTTAATTTGGTTTTGGGATCAAAGATAGCTATTTGATGACGGATAAAAGCTAGATAATAAATATAAATTATGTCAGTGTGTTGTGTGTATTTTTTTATTATGGAAGAAAGCATTTTGTTTTACTTTTCTTTCCGGTTATTTTTTTAAAAAAATCTTTAAATTTTCGATACGCTCGCGCCCCCCAGGGGGGCGCGCCCCACACTTTGAGAAACACTGTCTTAAGGGCTAATAAAATGAAATGTTTTTTGCAATGGAAAAAATGAAAAAATAATCTTTTGTAGAAGAAAAACTGAAAAATGCGTAAAGAAGTTTTAAGAGTATGTGTTAATTTTAACTTAAAATATAGCAACATTAAGTTACCGCAGGAAATTAATACACAGACAATGTTACAGCTCTTTTAAAGCCTTAACAACTATAGTTAGTGGGATTTCGACTAACGCCGATATCATCATCGATGCGTTATGCAGATGGTAGTATTTGTAAAATAGATAAAGCACAATTAAAGTTTTCGAGAAAAAAGTTAGCAAGGTCAATCAGCAATCCTTATTTTTGGATAATCTTCGTGTTACACCTCATGAAAGGAGTACCGCAAACTTTCGATGGCATATCAAAAAAAAAATCCTTATTTGGATTTCACAGTCTAAATCATCTGGCATTGACATTGTGTTTGATCGGTATTTCACACCTTCCGTAAAAGATTGTGAGCGTTTACGTCGCACAATGGGCAGTTTTCCCAATCTGGCGCACGGAAATTATTTTACGGCTTTAAAGTCTTCATAATGATCTAAAATCATAGTAATTAATGTAAATTGGGTATTCTTTTCTGTTTTTTACTAACAAATAAGGTTAATAGAGTCTTAACTAATTTATGTCAAGTTTGAATTTGATCAAGAATAAATGATTGCTAAGTGGAACTAGGTTTTGAACAAGGATCTAAGGATATTAAGAGAAGCAGTAATTTACACGCGGGAGAATATATACAAGAAATAATGTGGCAAGTTAAAAAAAAATAAATTTAATAAAAATTATTAAATTAAATAAATATTTTGTTAAAGATCAAACAAATACAATCAAACATAACA
Organism: Trichonephila clavipes; assembly: GCA_019973935.1. Lineage (NCBI taxonomy): Eukaryota > Metazoa > Arthropoda > Arachnida > Araneae > Nephilidae > Trichonephila > Trichonephila clavipes. The sequence goes on from BMAU01004376.1 coordinate 20,806, forward strand.
ATGCACATATACAATAAAGGATAATAGGTAATGTTTAAAATGACTCGGCTCCCTTTGTGCACTTTTTTTATTTATGCATTTAAAAATTACATTTTAGCATTTCATATAATGTTTATTTAAGAAAGTGATGCGAGATAAAGTTTTGTACATGTTATTCACAGAATTTTACAAGTTTAATTTATTTTAAAAAATTTGGAATTTTTTAAAATTCTACTCTTTTTGAGTTAATTAATTTTTGACATGAAATTTTTGTAATATTTCAAGGAATGTTTTTAAGCACCTTTAAGGAATCGATTTTATAATACCTTAGTTAATTTGGAGAAAAAAACTAATAAAATGTTGATTTATATATATGTTAAAATTCAACCAAGTGCCTAAAATATATACATTCCCTCATTTCATTATTTTTTAAAAAAAAAAGCATTAAATTTACAGCAAAATGGATGCCTAATTTTGTTACATGCATTGGATGTAAGATACAGGGGGAATTGAAGTGATAAATAATTATTATAAGCTTAAATAAACATAAAATTCCACACTAAAATATTAGCTATATATTTTTCTTCAAAATATTTAAATATAATATAAATCATACTCCCCGACAACCAAGGTATCATTCGACTTGGAGATGCACTTTTAATTTCTGTGGCATTTGATCCATTTTTCCCCTACAAACGAGCAGAAATTTTTAACAATTTTTCTAAATTTTTATTGCTACTGGTCCTCCTATTTATCATAGTCCGTTGCAGTCCTAACTAAACTCAAAACATCATTAGTTTTGCGCTAGTATCTTGCTCTTCCTTCTACACATTGAATAAGGCACGGTGAGTAATACCATCGGCCAACGCTGAAAAAAACCCATTTTGGGAGTAGCAGGTAGTAGCAGCTAAATTTAATATTAAATTAAAGGTCCATACCTACTTTATGTGATTTAAGTGTTACTGTGATCAATCCGTGTCAATCCCAAAAGTTCTAATCCATTCAACACAAAAAACTGACATACGTTAGTAGGAGCTACATGCTGCGCTAAATGTTATATTTTTACAATTTTTAATCGAACTAATTTGAAAGTCAAATCAAGAAATTACTGATGTTATCTATTTCGAAATAATCTGCAAAATCCTTTTCAGACGAAACAATAGGACTTGCGACTGAACTAGAGTCTTTTGCAAGTGTTTCTTGTAGCAAGAACAAACCTGATCTAAGCCGATAATTGTTGACGATTTTCATTCGCGTACAGACAAAAACTCTTTACCACATGTCTAGGGAACCTATTAGGACCATAAAATGTGGGTTGTTGTTTTATTTCGCGCAATTTCATTTTTTAACTTTCCGTGCGCCAGATTGGGAAAACTGCCCACTGTGCGTCGCAAAGAAACAACCAGAACAGTTTCCATCGGACCTAATCGACTTCGGCCTCATAATTTTGCTGGCGAACTCAAAAATACTCAGTTCAAGGAAGCTCTTGTAAATTTTTCTGATGATCCCCTTGGGCTAACGATAACATGTTTACTTTATTGGGAATAAAACTGTTCATCTAAGCTTCGAGAAGTGTTTTTCGTATCGCGTTGTAAATAACCAAGTTATTAGAAGTATTGAAGAATCATTTTCATGTGAAGAATATGAAGAAGCTGAAACTCGCATTATATATATCATATTTGCCAGATAAGCGTTGACGCTCAAGTTGTACGCTGTTTAGACTTCAACATTCTGATTATACTTCTTGGCAACATCGATCATCTGAATGCATCTGTGAAGCCTTGGATCCAATGGGGCTTAGGAAACCCTGAACGTCTAATAAATATCAATTATTTATACCAAGGTCTTGGTATTTCTTTATGGAAAACTCTACCATATTTTCACGACATAACTGAGTGCTATTACACCATAGCATTTTTTCGGAAAGGTAAACTAAGGCCCTTCAAGCTGCTAAAAAAATCTGTCGAGTACCAGTTAGCATGTCAAAAGATTACAAATGAAGATGAACTTGAACGTACATTCTTGCCACATTGGAAAAGTTTATATGTCATATATATGAGGTGTCTAACTGTTTAAATGTTAATGATGTTCACTCCTAACAGTTCCCCCCCCCCTCAGGGGGCTCACCTTCTTTAGGTGAGTGCGGGATTGACGCTCCCGAGGTACCCTAGTGATCTTTTCCTTTTCCCTAGGGGTTTACTGTCTTTGGTAAACACGGGCTTCACGAACCGGGGAAACCCTAGTGATCTTTCTCTATTTTCGGCCCTCTTTCTTGCCATTCAAATTTCCCTTTTCTTCTTTTCACGTCCAGACCACAGACCTATATTAAACCATGAACTTTGTTCCGACTTTGTTTTTTTCTAGTAAAAATGATATTTTTACTACCGTATTATGGTTTACATTTTTTATTACGATCTTTTAATTTGATTTTCTTAAATTTCTTTAAATATTTTGATTTTGTTGCTTCTTTTATGTTCGATTATTGATTTTGTCACTTTATTTGTGTTCAATTGGCAAAACTATTTTCTTTACTTATCATCTTTATTTTTTTCTGCCACAAAGTCCTGTGGTAGATCAGGACTGAGTGGAATGAAGTTGTGACTGATGTTTTTTTACTTTTGGTATGATGACGCAACATACTGCTTCCTGGGAAAACTGGCACTTGGAGCGGGGTTTTGAACTTCTGAGGATCTTTGGATTAGTAAGGTGGGGTCTTGGAGGAAGCGGCCATGTAGAGGGTACCGGAGAAAAGCTGAGTTTTGCGTCTCAGGCCGCCAGATAGTACAGGAGCCCGGGATAGCCTAACCAGCATGTCCTGGCTGCTCTATCAGCTGATGCATAATCCCGCCTGTCTTGTAGTTCCAGGTGGTGCCTGGATGGGGTCCTGCATTGCAGAGCGGGGGCTATCCCGAGGCCCCTACTGGTTGCTGAATCTAGGACTAGCCCTGCCAAACTGGTCCTTTTGAAAATCAAAAGGGATTCTCCTCCTCCTTTCTCAAAAAAAAAAAAAAAAAAAAAATTCAAAATAAATCAAAATAATAAAAAAAACTCAAAACGCATTTATTAAAACCCCCAACCCACCCTATCCATCTCATGATGCTCAGCCCATGGATGGTAAAGGCCTCGTGTTGCCCGGCCTTGCCATTGACGATATTGCTAAACACGCACGATTTTTAATTTTATCTCTACCAAACAAAGACATGATGAAAAAGTCGCCATTTTCTATTCACAAAGCACTGGTTGGAATAGGTGGCGAACCTAAATCGATAAAACGTTTACGTTCGGGTGATTTATTAATTGAAAGCAGCTCTGCTGTCCAAACGAAGTCTTTTTTTTTCTCGCCAAAACATTTCTTGATTCTCCATTAACAATAAGTCCTCACAAATCCCTTAATAGTTCCCGTGGTGTCATTTCCGAACCCGACTTGTTGAGCACTTCTGAAGCGGAAATCCTTGATGGATTTTCTGATCAGGGTGTGATTCAAGTCAGGAGAATTACAATAAAAAAAGATGCTACTAGTATTCCTACAAAACATTTAATTTTAGCATTCAATAGTCCGAAACTTCCGTGTACAATAAAAGCAGGTTACTTGAACTGTAAGATCCGTCCTTACATGCCGAACCCTCTGCGCTGTTTAAAGTGCCAGAGGTTCGGACATTCCCAAACTTCCTGCCGAGGTCAATTGACATGCTCTAGATGTGCGTCCGCTGAGCATTCTTCCACGGACTGTTCTCTAGAGCCGAAGTGTATTAACTGTTTACAATCTCATGCATCAGATTCGAAATTATGTCCAAAATGGAAGTTAGAGAAACAAATTCAGGAAATTAAAATAAATAAAAATATTTCTTACTCAGAAGCACGCAAACTAATAGTTCCTCAGCCATCCCAGACATATGCTTAAGTTACAAAACCTACAGTTATATCCACAACTTCACAAACAGATCCAAGTATAACAAAAATAATCTGCCCTCCTCTACAATGTCTGTCTCCTATAAGCTCTACTTCGTCTTCAATGCCTGCAGTCTCTTTGCATCATCTTTGTCGGCTCAAACACATCTGCTTCCTTCCACATCTGCACAAATACCCACAATACAAATTAAGTCTTTGTTACCAATACCCATTCCTACTACTACCCCAAGCAATAACCTAAATACTTCCGCTTCATCATTATTAACTGAAGTACCCCCAGTTCTTACAGCTGCTAATAAATCTGCCACCCTGTCAAAAGAAGTTGAATCATCCGTTTCTTTATCAGAGTCTGCGGCTCCTGCATCCAATGATACATATTTTAACGCATCACAAATTCCAAAGCAATTAAAACAAAACTCAAAAAATAGAAGAAAACGCACAAAAGCACAAAAAGCATAAATAGAAATAAAAATAGCTAAAAATAAACCCAGAAAGTCAGCACCTACGGAGTATACGACTGATGACGAAGACATGCTTATGTATGACGTGGAGCAGGAACTGGAATCAGATCCTACGGATAAATTTGTTTTAAAAGAAAGTCCTTCAAATTTTCCTAGGGGATCCTTAACTCCAACACGATTCAGAAAAAGTAGGAAGTAACTTTTTTTTAAAACGTTGACTGCTGTAACATTGTTTTCAATTCACATTTTTCAATTACTCATTTTTTAAACGACTTGTCTGACTTGGTAGGGATATTCCCTCTAAATTATGGTAGATTTTATCATTCGAAAACATTTTTTACATAATTTGATATTTTAACTTATTGAAACTATATGTTTAGTGCTTTTTACTTAATTTATAACATGTTTTAAAATTTTAACATATATTTGGCGCTTAATTTAATTTGGCGTTTAATTGCTTTTCATATTCTAAAAAGCTTTACCTTTAACTTTAATTTTTATAAATTTATATATATTTTTTTCATGAGTATTTTGAACATGGTTTTAAGTTTTTAACAATTGTTTGGCGCAGTATAGCCAGAATTGGCTCTTGCGCCAAAAAACTCCAAATTCACTCACTCATTCACCCTAACAGTTTTCCAAAACTTATCAATCGAAAAACCCCGATGATAATTTCGAAAAGAAATGTAGAAGTTTCGATTCTTTGAGCTTACCACCATGCAAAGCTGAATTATATCAGCATTTATGGTGAGTGTGGTATGTGACAAAGTTCCGGAAAAATTCTCATTTAAAAACACTATCTTTATGGCCGTTAGCTTCCGGGTGCATCATTAATGATAAATACGATTTCGTTTGGTTTTCTGGGGAGCAGTTTCCATCATCAGTTGCTGACATTATCATAAAAAGTAAAGTATTATTTATAATATGATAAATCTAAAGAGTAAATTATTATTTAAACCATGATAACCTAATAATGATTTTATTTTTTTGCTCCAGAGCCAACATTACTAGAAAACCAAAAAAAAAAAAATGATGATGATATTGATAATAATGGGAGCAGTGACGATGATGTCCATGAAGATGCATCAGTTTTTTTATAACACTATTATGGAATGAAAATGCATATTTCAGGGAAAATAGGTTCTGATTATCTAAAAATAATATGTATAGATAGAAATGAGAATTTTGTTATTGTATCAATCGCAAATTTCCTCTATGTTTCATAAAATCATTTTCTTCATTTAAAATTAATTTTATACGATATTTAAAAAACGATATTTTCCCTTTTGTTAAAAATACTTTAATCAACTAATTATTATTATTTTAATAAGAATTTAAGCATTAATTTTTTATAATACTCATCAAAGACATACAAATAAAGTTTTCTCGAATACTTTAAATAGTGTAACGTAATCCTGTCTCTCTAATGCCTACTTACTTTGCCACTGTCTCTCTCTAATGACAGGCATATTACCGCGGTATACTACACCAATAAATCGGCCTGTCTATTAAGTAAACAACCGAATTAATGTCTGGCAAATTAAATGTGTACTTATTTATGTATAAATAAAAGATTAAAATTACAGATATTCTAAAATAGTTTGAAATTAATTTTTTTTATACAAAACAGCATCTAGCACATAATTTTCAACAACAAAAATGTCTGGCATTAATAAATTCATGTTGTTAATAACGTTTTTAATTTAGTGAAAAAGGAAAATTTATTTCTAATATTATTTTAAAATTAATATTTTTACCAGTAAAGGTGTGAAGCGCATTAATAAACACAACGTTTACCGGCAGCCAGATAGCCCGCACGCTGTTCGTAAAACCATAAAGAAAGATGTATTAAAGAATCAGCTTTTCTAAAATTCTTGTATTTTTAACGTTGCTAGCTCTCCTACTAAAACGATTTAATTAATTTTGTAGTGTCTGAGACTACTGTTGGCGGCATATTATGGAATGTTGGCGTGAATCGGCGCGGATACAGAGGAGTTACTGTAATTTGAAGGAAGATTTTTTGACCCTGGAGAGTACGACCACTGAAGAGGTGTTTTGGAATCGCGAAGCACTGAACTGTCCTTGGGGTGAAGGAAATTGAATTCCTTCGGTGAGAACCGGTGTGCGGTTTGTTGTACCAAAAAGAGAGAGTTTCTTGGGAATGTTTAAACACGATGGACAGTAGTTATTTGATTGTAGTGATAATCAAGAGAATTGTGTTTTGTCAAGATAATTGTATCTAATAAAGAGAATTGTGTTTAATCAAGATAATGGTATTTGAATTGATTGTGTGATTTGAGTAGAAGTTTAGAAAATAAATGACAAGTTATTACAAATTTACTGTAGATGATGGGATGACTTAATGTAAGAAATGAACAAGAGTGGCCAAACCTTGCCACTCTCTTTTCCTTTAGCTGTCGGTTGCCTATCCGGCACGTGGTGGGTTCATTGTTGGTAAATAATGGAAAATACTGTCCAAAGAGCAAACACAAATAAAGGGAAAATAGCATCAGAGTTAAGGGGAAAACTCTCTCGAACTAAAACAGGCAAGATAAGAACTGAAGGAAGGAAGAGTGCTATGGAAATAGAGGGAGGGGGCAATTTGAAGTGCCTAGGGCACCAGGGAGATCAAAAATAGCCCTGGACTGAGTCCCCTCTCATACACTATAAGATTTTAAAAAACGTTTAGCATATTGATTTAGTCTTCGCTTTCTCGTCTATGTGTTTTTTTAAAAATGTACACACCTTCTATAAAAGTAGTCTGTGTATGCCACTGTATCCTCGTTTTTTATCACATATCAATTTATAAAATGAATTATTATTAAGTTTTGTGAGTGCTTTCGGGTAAGTAAAATAAATCATAATAAAGAGTTAATTTCCTTTCTAGAGAAAATTATTGCGGACATATTTCAAATAACCCTAAATTCTATTGTGAATTTATTTCTAGATGCAATCCCTTGTAATTGTTTTTGTTTGATATTTCTTCATCTTCATTTCTGATGAATTCGAAGATCCGCTATTATTGCACTGTTATCCGCTGTTGAGGCATATTAGTCCGGCTAATACATCTGAATTTTGAATCATTGTCAAATTAGAATTTGTTACTTGAATCGAGTCACCCTGATTTTCTCATCTAAATCAACAGTTGAGCTTCGATCTTCAACAGATTAAGCATTTATTTTCCTTTAGTACACGATGGTTTTTATCACGGGTTACCGTCCTGGTGAAAATGAAGACGTGCCTAGTAAAGGGGCCGAAACACATTAAATCAATCAAGGTTCAAAGTCTTCCCGTTAGTATGGTGGGGTAGTTCAGAGATTCTATGCAATGTGACGTTAATTAAACAATCGCCCTCTCTTATACGACGTGACCGTTGTAGCTTTGTGGTCAGGGTAACGGACTCGTGGCCAGCATGTCATATGTTCGAGCCTAGTACCTCTGAAGATCTTAAGGGTGCGATGCACGTTAAATCTGTCAGGGCTTTGATGTGGTGGGAAAGTTAGGAGAGGAATCAGGCAGCTAAGGTTTCGTTCTCGTCACTTGACCATGTTTCAAAACGACGAGGTCAGTTGCTAAAAGCCTTCGTGTAGTTCAATAGATCGACGTTAATATTCACTTTGTCTTACAGGATTGTTTTTATTTGGAGTTACGGCATACAAAAACATGCTTGATCTCAATTATTCCTATAATAGTCTACCAACAACTACTCCCAACTATGCAATATAGCAAGCTTTTTTTAAAAATTTAGTTACACTTCCTGCCTGGATGAAGAAATGTAAAAAGGTCAGTATTCCTGAACAACAATCACTCATTTTCGGCTGATACAAATGTTCAATAAAACAGCAAACAATGGTTGTCAATGCAACAAGGATTAACAATATTCCTGGGTATTCCAGAACCAAGTAATAAATTTGCACTTTTGTATTCCCCCCGCCCCCTTTATTTTCCCTGTATCTTGAAAATATACAGGCAGCGTGTAGTATTCATTTTGTTTCTCTCTTATAAGAGTGACAAATCGAGTCGAAATGGAATTCTCCAGATCTTTTCACATCACATTTGTCAGAAACTCATGTTCTATAGATAATGTACTGACTAGGATATTTTTCCTTTGTAATCGTTTCTTTGTATTTGGGTGATGGTTAGTAATTGGCTTTACGGAGCTCCCTAGAAAAACATGATAAAAAAAGCATTTATTAGCGAAGAATGTCAAAATCTCAAGAAAAAAAAATGTTTCCGTACTTCAGCTCTATGGTTGCTACTTTATAGGATTTATCGCAATTCGATATATAGGTAGCATAGATGTTACATCAGTGGTTCTAAAACCTTCACTACTGGCACACAATTTTCAATCTTAATTTTTATCGCCCCCTAAATTAATAATGTATTCAATATAATAATAATAAACTTTTTCGCGCTAAAGCTACAATATGATCATAATTATAAACCGTACAAATTAACAAGATAAGTATTAAATTTTGTATGTTAGTTTTGAGTAATATATATATATATATATATATATATATATATATATATATATATATATTACTTTTTAGTTCGATTTACTATTAAAGCGTGTTTTTTAGTTTGTTTTAAGCTATAATTTATTTTATAATTATTTTTACTATACACGATAAAAATCACAAAACTCCAGTGAATAATTTAATTAAGAGAAAATATACTTACCTACTTTCAAGGACTTTTCAATTTTTCTTTGATAATTTGAGAAAAAATCCAATAAAACTAAAGAAAAGGTTCCAAATGTGGGTGTCCTTAATTAAGGACATAACTCACAGACACTTTTCGCTAACAGGAACGTTATATCTCAGCAAAGCTATCATATTTTGTTCACGTTATTGTAGTTTTGCTGTCGTTTGATGATCTACAAATATCATTTTGTATTTATTCTTCCTTCTGTCTTTTTGACAAGGCGAAGTGCTACATTTATGGCTTCATAGTTTTCTTCATAGAGTTCTTTAGGCAGCATTTGAAAATTTAAATTCAACTCAAACGTTTCATGTCTATCGCTTTTCTCATAATAACTTTCGCTATCTTGATTAGTATGCAATATTTCAGTAGGTTCTTCAATTGCTTGATCAATTTCAACTTCTTCAATAGAGATCACACATGCCCATTTTTTTAAAAATTCTGCTCATTTACATTTATAAACCATAATAAGTCGTACAACACATCAATCAAAACCACAAAAGTTTTCATGGGAGAAAGTGTAGTATGTTCATATAAAATATTTTTGAACAAAAGTGGTCGCGCAGGGAACTCGATCAAAACTAGTAACTTGATTGTAAAAAAGCGTTCACCACTCTCAAAAAAGAGGCATATTTGTGACAAATTCATTTTTGTACCCATTAAGATTGTCTAATAGGAGGAGACTGTCAAGGACACTGTTAACGAATAAACATTTTTTCCAGAGAGAATTAACGATTTCGTGAGACTGGGTTGACTCTGCGACCACTCATATGTTAAAAGTTTATTCAATAAAAAATATCGATGTCAGTTCTAAAAATTAATTGTGTAAAACATTTTTCATTATGCATTATATGTTTCAGAATACTCATAAATACATCTTGGTCAAATAATCCTTCAAAGTGCTCAATATTCTTATCCATATATCATAAAACTCATTCACATGGAAAAAAAGCAACAGAAAAATAATATTTACAACTTTCCTAAAAGAAAAAGAGACGGAGTGAAACATACCAGTAAGTTTGAAGGCCATATATATGATATATAAAAGTAGTATTTTAGGGGTTAAAAGAAACGTAATAAAAAAATCTCTCATCGTGGGATTACAGCAAAGAAAACAAAATGTCCTTTTTCATTTGGTTATAGGATCAAAGATAGCTAATGAGTGTTTGAAAGGAAATCTTTTTTTTTATCAACAGATGTGATATATATAAATTATATCAGTGTAAATGTGTATTTTTATTATGCAAGAAAGCATTTTGTTTCACTTCATTCCAAAAAATTATTTTTTATACGTCTTATTTTCAATATGCTCGCACCCCCTCGCAGAATTACCGTACCACCAGGGGGCACGCCGCACAGTTTCAGAAACACTGTTACATAATACACTGCTGGACAATTGCTAAGGACGGATAACACTATCATCCATAGCAACCACAAAATGAAAGGAAGCAAAATGTGGACAATTAGAATAAGTGCGGGATATTAGTAAGAAGAAGTATGAGTATGCAAATTTTTTCCACGTTTGTTCATCACGTGATAGCGTTCATAACAGCTTTAAAGATTTTGACGCGTGTGGACAGTTGTTGTTTCAAGTCAAAGTTTTACAGGAAAGATTTAATAGACGAACTTAAAATTTTTGGCATGTCTTCCCGACATCCCATAGATGATTTTATCCGTGGCCGAATTATTGGAAAGATCGAAGAAGGGCGAAAAATAACAGATGTTGCCAGGGAGTTCGACATCGCTCACAGCGTTGTTTCACGGCTGTGGAAGTCATTTATAACTACTGGAATATGTAGTAGACGGCACGGGGAAGGTCGTGTTAAAAGTACGACGCCTGCAGAAGACAGATATATCGTCCTATCAGCAAAAAGGAACGGGCGCACCACAGCTCAGCAGGTGGCAAATCAGTTTCTTGCTGTCTCAGGAAAGCAGATCTCCCGAAAACCTGTTGCCAGACGTTTGAGGGGAGAAGGACTATACGCACGCTGACCTGTTGTGTGTGTCCCATTGATCAGACAGCACCGTACTGCCCGTTTGCAATGGTGTCGTGAGCATCACAATTGGACTGAACAGGACTGGGCATGCGTACTATTCTCAGATGAGATTAGGTTCAGTCTGTCATCGGATTGTAGACACCAACTGATCTGGCGCGAGAGTGGTACTGCTTATCGTCCAGAAAATATCCAGGAAAAGGACCGATATCCGACATGTAGTATCATGGTGTGGACCGGCATCATGATCAATGGCCGCACGTGCCTACATGTGGTTGCGAATGGGACTATGACGGGCCAACGATACATTGATGAAGTTCTACTTCCTCATGTTTGTCTTCTCCGTGGTGCTGTCGGTGATAAATTTGTTTTTATGGACGACAACGCAACATGTCATCGAACACTCGCTGTTCAGGATTGTCTAGACAGCGAGGGTATTCAACGTCTCGTATGGCCAGCGCGTTTTACAGATCTAAACCCCCTTGAAAATGTGTGGGATGCTTTGGGGAGGCAAGTTGCTGGTCGAAACTATCTTCCGACAAACAAGAACACCCTCATCCGTGCACTCACAGAGGAATGGGATAAATTGCCTCAACAGCTGCTGGATAATGTTGTGCAAAGTATGGTACGACGTGTGGAAAGTTGCATCACACTCCACGGTGGACATATCCCGTACTGATACCTTTCTTTAAGGTGCCTGCTGACTTTTAGATGCATTATTCCATTTCTCCGTACGCAGATCAAATGAACATTTTTTTTCTTTCAGATGTTTCACAGCTTTTGTACTTTCCAGAACAATAAATATTCTTTATTCTAATGTCTGAACAGTGTGGCAACTATATTTTATCCTACTAGGCCTCATGTCTCGCTTAATGTTATGCTACATAGCAATTTGTGATCCGTCCTTAGCAATTGTCCAGCAGTGTATTTGCTATGTATACCAGAATGGATTTGTAGAAGAAACTAAACACAATGTAATGTAGAACAAGGGATAATATGTGCAGTATATAATTGAGAAACATAAGTAGAAAAATCTTTAAGTAAATTGTTTAGAAAATGTATTTTTTTCATGATGTTTAAATCAAAATTTTTCATCTATGTCTTCTAGTTGCAATTATTTGTTTAAAAGTCAATTAAGCTAATTAAACATTTAAAACACCATAAAGAAACTGCAGTAAATTATAATAAGGATTGCTTTTACGGTTTGAGCAGGTATTTAAGGTCAAATTTAACTAAAAGGAAAACTAATTATTTTTTTTTGCTAATTTACAAATATCTAATTAAATCTGTGTTCACAAACTCATCCAAAAAACTTGGACAATCGCACAAAATGATGAAAATACGCTTGGTGGCTTTGAACATTGGATCCTAAGAACCCTTTTTAAAAGAAAAATTGAAGGCATTTGACACAGATGCTTAAATTTAGAACTCATGGAACGAGATGTTGTAAAATATATAAAAATCCAAAAAATAGAATGCGTTGGCCATATTACTGAAATGAACAAAGAACGGTTTTTAAAACAAAATATTTTTAGCCAAGCCCACCGGGACAAATCTAGGGGTCAATCCAACCTCAGGTAGATTGACAGCATAAAAGTGATTCCGCTTTCTTAAGCTTCACCAATTACAAGACTAGGATAACAAAAATAAAATCCAGGAGGAAAATTCTTGAAAAGACGTCTGCTCCCCCATGTTGTCGTGCTGCTCAAGAATATTAGGAAACAATGTAAAAAAAAATTAAGGTTCTTTTCAAACGAATGAAAAGAATGTATGAACATTAAGATAAGATCGAAAACGTCTGATGTATGATAAATTATTTTATGGTTTAAAAATTGCGATATTGTGTTTGTGGGGGGTGGGAAGAATACTCTCTCATTTTCCTTTCATTTTGTTTCATCACAATTTTGATCCATTTATGTTTACGTTAACTTTTTACGGCAATTTCAAAGATTTCGTTCCTCAGAAATATATTCAACTCTGACTCTGTTGTAAGACTTGTAGTCATAAGAAACATCACAAACCCAATGATAAAATAATCTTAATTTATTAATCTCACTGATTAATCGTGTAAAAAATACTTCCACTATAAAACTCTAAACCAGCTCTACTCAACCTGTGGGCCGCATGCGGCTCTGTGGGCTCTTTTAATTGGCCCGGTCCTGGCCCATTGCTCTGAGAAATACTTGGTTATTTAAGAAAATGCTTAATTTTGGTCCAAGTTTGTCTCAAAGTGAAATCATTACTCAGCTCTACAGATGCCTTTTACTTATTTCACTTATTGATGAACTCTTTGACTAATGTATTTGAATGGCAGCCACTATTTACTCTCCAAGAATGAAAAAAAGTTGTTAGGTGCAAAAAAAGAGTTCCTTTCTTCTCATTGAAGTTAATTAGTCCAATAAAAAATTGTTATTATATTTGTTATTTATTATTAAAAGGTGTCTCATGGGAGTTAACTTTGTCTCAGGGGCTGAAACAATTTAAAAATAGATTTAGTTCTTTGGAATTATAATTAAATAATTCGAATCCTTTTTATACATTATTTATAAAAAATGAGGTTTCAAAAAGTACAAAATGTTTAAAATATAATCCAAATTTTAAAAGTTATAAGCATATAAAATTAAAAAACATTTCTGTAATATTAAGTATATTTTACGTTGCACACGCTATATTTTCTTAAATAGTAGTTGAAGGACCATGACAGACGAGTGTTGAAGAGGATAGTCACCCCAAAACGCTAGCAGATAACGTCCGAGATGAATACTCACCTTCAGAACTCCGTACCCATGAAAACTATCTAATGGAAGCTGCATGCTACGAGCATTCATTTCAAAGTAGCTATTCCAAAACTCTGAGTTTCGGCATAGACCATCCGAGCTGAACACAATTGCAATGGGAAAAAGTCATCTTGTCAGATGAATTCTCATTTGCTTTATGTGAGAGATTCGTTGCCCTCTCTTTCCCACCTAGATGGGTTGGAGGAAGGGAAGAAACACTAGCCATATCCAAAAACAATCTATTTATTGATGTCACAAAATAGCAACACTGATTCAATTAATTTCAACGAGAAGTGATGTTCTCTAAATAAACAATATGTGGATGAACAGCGAGATGCACGAATTATTAGAGGACTAACAATATTGACCCTCTTATTGTAGGATCAAATCTATTGTCTCAATTATCTTAACACTATTAAACGTTAGTGACCAATCGTCTCTTAAATTCTTTCACCTACAATCTATTCTATCTTGTCACTTTCTCTCTCTCTCTCTCTCTCTCTCCTTCTTTCTAGCTAGCTTGAAAGCTTAGACTGTAAAGAAAACTAAATTTAAATATCAGGGTTTCTTCTTCAAAAGGTTGGTTGTAAAAAAACGCGAATTGATAACCCAAAGATTTCCCAAGAGGAATAGTTGAAAGTACGCGGATAGATCTATCACAATTATTCCAGACACCCAGACGTCGGTTTGTCTGGTGAATATGGGAAGAAACATACCATGTTGACTGCATGGTTCCAACCGTGAAGCATGGAGCGGGTTCTGAAATGTTGTGGTACGCAATGTCTTGCGGATTGATGCCTCTCGTTGTCTTCAGGGGGTGGGGATGATCACAGGCGGCCATTATAAAAGCATTCTCGCAGATCATCTTAACCCTATGTTTCAAACTCTCTTTCCAGGCGAACGTCTCGTGTTCCAAGATGATAACACCACTATTTACAGGTCTCACTGTTTTCACACATGGTTCTTTGGACATTTTGACGAACATTTAACTTGGTGTTCCCAGTCACTTGATGTGAACATAATTGTGAATGTTTGTGGGGAGTTTTAAAGAACAAAGCCCATGTTCGGTTTTCTCCTCCGTGCACACTATTTCAATTCGAGACGGCCCTGCACGAGGAATTGGTGCGAATTCCAATGAACTTTGTTCAACACCTTTATTTGTCAATCCCATTCAAGTCAAAAAAGTGAGCCAACCTCTAACTAATAAAAAACCTTCTTTTCACAGGTGTTCCGATTATTTTGTCCTTTGCCTGTATATATTCGGGGTAAAACATTCAATTCCTCTATGATAATAATAACCACTTGAAAATTCTAGATTTTATGAAATTCTTGAGAAAAATTGTCATAAATTTAGATGTCGTTAGCCGAGTAGTTTTGGTGGGAAGCCATGGCCGGCTTTTTTTCTGTTGAGCTGTTGATTAGAGTCCTGGGGCCACTGAAGATCCATGTGTAAAAGGAAAGATGCATGCGAAATCTCTGTCTAGGCTCCAAATCTGCCTGGTGTGGAAGTTTGAGAAGTGCGGCATCTGGTAATGGGTGCTACTCTACAAATATATAAAACCAATTACATGGTTAGTCTTCAATAGTTACGAAACTTTTTGGGGGGATGAACTTAATAATGTTTTTGCTTTTGCTACTTTTGTCTTATGAAATTATTTACGAAAATTTGTATTTGTATCAAATAATGGTAATAAAGCAAATATGGCGTAAGTGTTTACCAGTCACCGAGGTGACCATTGAACGTGGAAGTAAAGAAAATACACGTGTAAATTATGCAAGCATACGTAACATTTTCCTTACTTTTCAACATAACAAGTAAAGTAAATGTATCCAATAAGGTATATTTCCTTTAACAATAAGTGAACAAGCACACATTATTGACAATATTGAAATTGATTTATTCAACTAAAATTTTAATTTAAGTTTACTGCGCATCAAAAATAAAGTGCTTAGAAGCTAAGTTATATACATATAAATAATCTTTTCTTTCAACAGTTTGGTTAGTATTGCATTAGAACTTCATTTAAAATGATATCTAGGAAGGGATCTTGGATTTTTTAGAATTCTTATATTATCCATTTAACTTTTGTAACCTCGCCATCGTTTAATGAACCACTAATCAATGCAAAACTTTCTATCCGATGTTCGAACCATAGAAATGCATTCGATATAACATGCTGTATTATTTGTTATATATTGATAATGTATTTGATTATCTGTAGTGGCAATGCTAAGCAATAGACTATTCAATACTAAGCAGACATCTAATAATATACGCGTGATATTTATGGTAGTGCAGGTTTATCAGAATAATCTTTTATCCTTTATGCTCTTTGTACATTTTCATTTGAGATGATTATGTTATCATTTATATAAAAAAATAATTTTTTTTCATGAAATATAGATTAGGTTTCATACATGATATATCTTTCTTGTATTATATAGAATTCATTTTATCTTTGAGTGATATGAAACTGTCCTAAATTGTTATTAAGAAGTAAACTTAGGTTGATTAATAGTTAAACTGATGTGTCCTTTCAATAATATATGCAGTTTTGAGCAATGGTAGATTTATATAGGATGATATATTTGCTCTTTGTTAGTAAGTACAAATGTTAAAATTAAAACATTTTAAGCACTTAAAAAAGTGGAACATCTAGCGATGTAAACTTTGATTCTGTAATGTAAAATGTTTAAGAACTTTTCAGATGATATACATCATACATTGAGCTAGATCCATTCCCTCTGTTGGAAATTTATATTTAATGTAAAATGTTCTTCATAAAAAGTTGAAGCTTTTTTTGTGTTTGACGACATTTTAAAACAATACTAATACGTCAGAATTTAATGTGAGTTCATTTATCAAAAATGTTATGGTTAAAAAAAAAAATTTTCTATGTTTTGAGAAAAGAAATGATTGTGAATATTCAGAAATTTTTTTAACATTTTTTAATATTAGATTTGACGTCAAATACATTTCCGGATATTTTCACAATCATCCCATGCAACTAATTTCACCCAGTGTATTTGTAAGAAATTTTGTAAATTGAGCAAAGTTATTCACCAAACCAGAACAAGAAAACAATTGCAATCGAATCTCTGTGCTAAACTGTATCCAGACTACACAGATCGCTTACATCAGAAATGCTCCATTTTCGCTGTAGCAGTTCTTCTTGAGGGATTGTTGGAGAATCTAAGCAGACAGCTAAATGATCTCGAAATGAATTTTTGGAAACTTTCCTTCTCGTCAGGATAGAAAAATGTGTACCGGTTAATAAACCACGGTGAAATGTTTTTGAATCTTTCACTTCTTTCCATGGCCAGTGGAATTTGCATTCTGAGGGTTTCTGCAATTCAGTTGATTCGGATTCATTCTGTAATAGTTTGGACATGCTTCTGAAAATTCAAATTGCTTCATCTATATATAGAAAGATATAAAGGAGAAAATCGACTCGCACACTTATCACGATATCTTCAAAACCATTAGACCTACAAGCTTGAAATTTGGTAGGCATGTTCTTTTCATGGCACAGACATCTATTATCCAGTTTTGCGGTTATTGATCCCAAGGTGGGTTACGAGGGATTGAGGTGCGCTATAGTTAAATATATTCCTATTTTTGAACTATTAGGCCTTCAGACTTGAAATTTCTCAGGCGTGTTCTTTTCATAGAGTTGAGATCTTTTACAGACGGAGTTTGCGCAAATCGTCCTTCAAAGGATATTGGAGGGTAGAAAGAGCGTTATTGGTAAAAATTTATGTTTTTGAACTATTAGACCAACACACTTGTAATTTGGTAAGCATGTTTCTTTTGTTGGATCGACTTCTATGGTGGGTGCGGGGAGTTACTAAGGCTTATAGATAAAAAATATACCTTTTCTCCAAACTACTAATAGACTCTACGGTATTGAAGTTTGCAATGAATGTTTGAAATCTGCAAAAAAAGGGGGGTTACGGAAATTAACTTTCAAAGGGGGTTATAGGCATTATTGATGACAAAATGTCCGTTTTTGAACTATTTTTCTTAAAATTTTGTTCGCATGTTCATTTCGTTGTGTAGAGATCCATTAAAATGGGTTCGGCTGAAATCCACTATGGCAGAGCGGGTTATGGAAGCGTATATATAATTTTACTTCCATGTTTTAGAAAAATTCAACTCTTTTTCTTTTAAAATCAAGACGTAAATTTTAAAAATAACGTTATTTTAATACAATCGAATGCTCAATCTAGTAATTAGGATATCACCATAATTTATAAATATATATTATGTATGTAACATCATGATATATCCATTAGGAGGGGAACAGCTTCTATCACATGCATGCAAATAAGATTTCCCAGCACGTAAAAACCCAGTCGCTTCGTTATTTGATAAGCGAGTTCATTTCATTAGGAGGATAATCGATACCAATGATTAAAAAAACAGGGTTTTTTTAATTTTTTATTTTTATGTTTAAGTTTTAGAAAACGCATTTAACATAGTAATGTGACCACCGATTGAAATATGCCTTGCTGTGTTAATCGAAACTATGACTGAAAAAATAATTGATACGGGCTGTGGTGGAAGTCAAAGTTTTCCTAGTGGAGATTAGTCTATATTCGGGGTGGGCATTACGTCGATTGCGATCGATGGTGAATCGCCAAGACATTTTAGGGTGACCGCCTGAAGATTTTAGCAGTTCGTAGTTATATACGGAAATATTCAAAATTGGCTGAAGTATGCAGAATGATTATAACAACGAAAACTAACTTTAGATAAAAATGTTTTACTTTTTATGTATTTTGAAACTTTTGATAATTAATGCATCATTTGATATTATATTTGTGGCTATAATTATTATGTTTGTATTTTGCTTTCAAAGTGGTTTTAAAAGTGTTCGTTTTATTATTTTAGTTCTGTAAGCAAGTACGTATTCCGCATTTATTATTAAAATATTGTAGACCTTCACCACACCTCCGACACTGGACAATGGAGCACAAAACAATTTTTCCAATGGGGTCGAGGGGGAAAAGTTTAGCATTCTCGTATCAATACGTAGCCAAACATATTTTTTTAAAAATTTTGTAGATTGTCGGGAACAAAAAGCAGTAAAAAATAAATTATTGAATAATCAGCATTAAATAATAAATGGTCCGAGTCAGTATGCGCCACTGACATTAGGTGGACCGCAACTGCTTGAAAAAAATTAGAAATTGCCCGTCCCTGGTCTGTATAAAAGATTATAGGTCGTTTATGGTCAAGAAGGAAATTTCACGTACTTAGGTAAATCGCATCACTATTTCTTTACTAGAAGGCCCAGTGGTCCAGTGATAGCGTACCGCGTTTCCACAGAATAGGTCCGTGTTCCATTCCCTGGAAAGGCAGGGTCGATCCAGCCTTACATACCTACTGCAGTGGGTCGTTAAATGAGTACCAAGCTGGTTTGGGAACTTAACCACTAGAAGTCTTGCTTCAGACTGACCACCTGATTGGGACAGCTGCTCATGCACCTCAGCTCCTAATGGTCACGTATACTGGAATGGGCACAGTACACCCTGACCCTCATGGGCTGTTGCGCCACTGAGAGTTTAAGTTTTATAATTATTTACTTAAAATAAATATTCTTTTTTAAGTGAATTGATTCTAATTGTTTTAAGGAACCAACTTCGTTCGGAAATATAGCTTTGAAGGACGCATATAAATGAACATTTTTTTTTTATTTTCAATGTCTTTTGAATTTAAGTATACGTATGAAATTGATTTAAGAATATATTTACAAGAAAAATTACATAAATGCAATTTTTTGGCAAAAATTATAGAAAGAATGACATATTTTAAAAACATTTGCACCTTTTGTGAAAAATAATTCTATAATGGTAATATTTTGCCCATATATATGTATCTAAAAATTCAATACAGGGGATGTACTAAGATTTTTGAAAAATTCACCAAATTTTCAGAGTTACGATAACCAGTGTTCTTTATTGAAATCTTTCTACTTTTTAATATATATTAAAATAGAAATAAATCCTCTTCTAAATCCCATATTTTAAATATCCTAATTTAACCTCTGTATAAAAGTCCTAGGTATATATAGGCGAAATTTTATTATTATAGAATCCTTTTTAATAAAAGAATAATATTTTGAAAATCTTTTTTTTTTTTTTGCGAGACAATTGCATGTAAATATTTTTTTCAAGTAGTAATTTACTTAAAACAATATTTGCAAATTATTATTCAACTGACTCTAATTGTTAAAAATAAGTGTGTGTGCTTATGATCAATCGATAGATGTGATAACTTCAAATTTGGTTATGTTATTTCAAGAATTAGTTAGGCAAATAAAAAAGAAGGGGATAGTATATAACATTGTCATATAAAATTATTTATTCATTATTATATTTGGGGAAGAAAACCTAAACATTTGTTGGCATTCACTGTATAATGTAAATAATACTATGCGATGAAAACATTTTAGTATGTTCTTATATTCTTAAAATTTTTCACTCTAAATCACTTTATTAAAAATGAAAAAAACTATGAGTTGTAATGTATCAGAAAGCTGTCTTTCTGCGCATGCTCCATGAATCTCAAATGTGGTCAATTTTGTCATAGGTTTATCACAATTAATTATAACTAGGATTTGGAGATTTTAACAATTTTTTTCCTGTAATTTTTATGGCTTCTTGAAATGGAAAAGTGCCCTTTTTAAAAAAAAAAATATTTTACGTGCAAAAAAGTACAAAAATAGAAAATTTTCAAAATTCATAAATTTTTTTAAAGAAGTTTTACAATATTCCATCTCAGTCTAACTTGGCAGCGTTGAAAAAGATATACAATGTACCAATCTACTTAAAAAATAGTTGTAAATTTCTTTCTTTTTTTCGAATTTAAATACAAGAAAATTCATAGAAATTTGTAGAAATATAAAGCATTGCAGATATTGGGATTTTTGTTGGGGTGAAGCGAATGAACTTTTTTTCTGGCGGAAGGATAACTGTGTTACCCGCCCATGCGCGTTTTCCCCGCTTCACTCTCACTCATTCCTTCTACGGCGTTCACTGAGCTGACCTATTGCTGGGTGCTTTTGGGTCAGACCCGCTGTGTGCAGTTTCCGTGATCGTTTTTCTTATTTGTATATAAATAAATGTTCTGTCCCGAGATACCTGAGTAGAAGTAATTTCACAAAAAAACAACAATTGGTAGCAAGAGTCTGTGGTTGATCTGTGATGTGTTAGTTGACATTGTGAACGTTTAAACCTTTCTACCTACAATGGATAAAATAACAATTCCCGATTTAAACGGAACGAACTATTTTATTTGAGAGCTTAAAATGAAAGCTGCCCTTAGCTTAAAGCGATTAGACTCTCTCATCTTAAACGAAAAACCTGAAGTCCTTACCCGTTAGGATGAGATTGAGTGGCTTTCAAAAAATTCAGATGCGATAGCATACATTAAGTTATCGCTCACAGATGAACAAGGGTTGCAGTTCGCGGCGTAAGACAACACGAAAGCTGTGGGATAAAATTAGAGTGACTTTCATCGGCCGAGGCGAAGACCGAAAAATTGACGCGGGTAATGAACTCAAGAACATCCGCATGAAAAATGGCGAAACTGTAGGAGATTATATTGCAAGAGCGTGGTGGTGTGTGTGTCACTCCCTTCGATTGGACGTGTCGCCGAGGGAATTGGTCTACCATTTCGCTAGAGGATTAAATGGAAAATTCCCCAAAGTGCACGGTATTTTAAAAACACAGAGAGGAAAAAGTATGGAGGAAGTACTTCATATTTAAGGGAAGAAGAAATAACTTTAAACTTGCCAATTAAAACTCGTATGGATGGGGTTAATGCTGAAGCATTTTATTCTAGGATAAAAAATGAAAAGCAAACGAGACTTAACTATATTTGTATAAAAGCAAACCACCAGGCAAAGGACTGTTACTGTAGAAACAAGAACTCTCCAAGTACAAGCCAAAGGAATACAATACAAAGAAACAATTTGTCTAGAAATGGACACATATTTACAGCTTCCCATCGAGAAGAAAAACTTTGTGACAATACCTGGATCCTCGATAGTGGTGCATCCTGTCATACGGTTAAAGAATCTGTGTGGTTCGAGAATATTAGTCCAGAAGTGATGGACATTTATTTAGCCGATAAGAACTAAAATGATGAGCCAAGGAAATGGAAACGTTTTAGGTAAAACTGTGAGTACAAAACATTGCAATTCTATTAATCTAACAATTACTTATGTCAGTTATGTTCCTCAATTAAAATGCAATTTACTGTCTGTAACATGTTTAATGGATAAAGGTTGTAAGTTTAAATCAGAAAATAATTGTGTATCGATGTATGATAAAAATGGTAAGTTAATAACTAAAGCATTTAAAAATAATGGTAGAATAGAAATTAAATTAGAACCTATGTATAATTCTGAGTGTTATATTTCTGACCAATCTACTAATAATTATGAAATTTGGCATAACAGGTTATGTCATTTAAATTCGAAATATATGCTTAAAAAGAAAGTTTATATTGATATTGATAATGTAAATAATTTCACATGTGAAACTTGCGATATAAGTAAAGTAATCCGAAAAACTCATCATAGTATTGATATAAGTCAAAGCTCACAAATTCTTGAGTTGCTCCATGCCGACCAGTGTGGTCCAATTAATATCGAATCGTATGGTGGTGCAAAATATTTTATGGTAATTGTGAATGACTTTTTTTGGCATGTATTTACTTATTTCTTAAAAAAATAAATATGAAGTGTTTGATATATTTTCTCTATTTAAATGGATTAGAATTTATAAATGAACAACTAGATACTCTTACCTGGCTAATTCAGGAATATTTCATGAGAAAACTATTCCATACAATAGGGAATCAAATGGCAAGACAGAAAGAGCCAACTGTGTTCTTTCAGAAAGATCTTTTTTCTATGAAAGTAAACTTCCTTTAAAATCAAAATTTTAAAGGAAGTTTACTTTCATATATTCATTTCAGTCCAAATACTGAAGCTATTAATTGTAGTACTCTAATGTTACATCATGAAAAGGGAAAGAAAGAATTCCATTAGAAATTCGGACAGGTAATAAACCGAAATTTAATTATCTCAAAAAATTTGGCTGTGTGGCCTCTACTTTCACGTTCCGAAAGTATTGAGAAATAAATTTGAAATTCCAAGAAGACGTGGAATTATGCTAGGATATGCTAGAGAAAGCTGGGGATATTGAATTTATGATATTAAAAATCCAAAAGTAATTGAGGAGATATCAGTTAAATTCAATGAATCTTTAAAAGGTAGTTATTATTTAGGTGAGATTGAAAATGAAACATGGGATATTGACTCGTTTTTTGAAGTCTCTCCCGAAAGAAACGAAATTAATCAAAATACAGAGAATGGAGTATCGTCTAATTTTGATATTAATAATGTTTCTGTAGAAATTGAGAATGATAACTCAATTCCCCTTCAGAAAACGTCATCGCCTCAGACAGGCAGAATCCTACTCCCGGTACTTGAATTGAATGATGTACAAAGTCAAATCCATGTTAGAAGATCGGAAAGACTAAAATCTAAGCAGATGTCAGTTCATTTAACGAATAATGTACCAGACTCTTATTTTGAGGCAAAAAAATAGTGCTAATTGGCAAAATTGGAAATTAGCAATGAAGAATGAATTAGATTCGTTAGATAAACATAAAGTTTGGGAAATCGTACAAAAACCTGCGAAATCAAAATTAATAAAAACTAATTGGGTATATAGTTTAAAACAAGATGATGCTGGGAAAAATATGAAATACAAAGCAAGGTCTGTAGCTGCTGGTTTTAATCAAATTAAAAACATAGATTATTCAGAGTCGTATTCACCAGTTGTAAATATTGAATCTTTTCGATTGTTAATTGCACTTGCAGCTAAATTAAAGTTAAATGTAAATTTCTTTGATGTAAAAACTGTATACTTATATGGTGATTTAGAGGAGACGGTGTATATGTTACCCCCTCCTGGTTATGAAAAATTAATTGGAGATGATAAAGTTTGTAAATTGAAAAAGAGTATTTATGGTTTGCCACAGTGGTAGAAACTGGTATACGAAAATAAAGGGTGTGTGAATTAGAAAATTTTAGTTTAAAACGATTAGCTTCTGATAATTGTGTTTTTATTTCAATCTGATAATCAAAGTGTTCTTATATTATGTATGTATGTAGATGATTTAGCTATTTTTTGTAACAATGATAAAGTGTATGAAAATGTTGTTAGTAAGATTAAAAATGCACTTGAAGTGGTTGAAAACAAAACTAATAAGTTTTTAGGCATGGAAATTGAAAAATGTGAAAATGGTATTTACTTATCCCAGTGTGACTACATTAATTCTTTATTGGTCAAACATAATTTGAAAATTGTAAAAGTGTCAAAACTCCAATTGTAAAGGGGAAGACAAAAATCTTCCCTCTACAAATGAATTTATTTGATATTACTATGTATCAGGAATTAATTGGTGAGCTTTTATATTTAGCTAATAGAACTCGCCCTGATATTTCTTTTGTAACGTCTTATTTATCCCAATTTAATCATAATCCAGAGAGGAGACATTACAATTTGGCTAAACGAGTGTTAAGATATTTGATGGGCTCAAAAGATAAAAAATTGTTTTATGAAAAAGAATTTGTGTGTGGTATTTTAAATACTAGTCCAGATGCTAGTTGAGGAAATGCAGAAAAAGGAAAATAATTTTCTTGTGGTGTAGTTTTACTTGGTAATTCATTAATTTTATGGAAATGTCGTAAACAAAAGAGTTTATCAACATGTGAAGCAGATTTAGTTTCTATTTCTGAAATTTGTAAACATATAATTTGGACTGTAAATGTGTTAACTGAATTAAAATGTGAACAATTTATTAATAATGCTGTAACTTTAAATTCAGATAGTCAAGCAGCAATTCAGTGGATTAAGGGTACCCGTTCTTCAAATAAATCAAGGCATATGAACTTATGTTTTCATTTTATAAAGGATTTAAATGAAGATACTGTAATTAAATTAGAATATATCCAAACAGAATTTTTAATTGTAGATTTCCTTACGAAAGGCATGAATATAGAAAAGTTCGAATATTCAATGCAAAAAATTTCATTACCCTCTTGATTTTATGTCACTGTGTTTATTGTTATATTTTATGTGTATTGTGTGGGTGTCTATAATATTTGTATTGTTTGAAAAAAATTTATCACTCGCAGGAGGGGTATGCTGGGGTGAAGCGAGTGAACTATTTTTTCTCGTGGAAGGATAACTGTGTGACCCACCCACGCGCGTTTTCCCCGCTTCAATCCCACGCATTCCTTCTACGGGGTTCACTAGCTGACCGGTCGCAGTGTGCTTTTGAGTCAGACTTGCTGCGTGCCGTACTCGTGATCGTTTTTCGTATATGTATAGTAATAAATGTGCTGTCCCAAGATACCTGAGTGGAAGTAAATTCACAACAAGAACAACAATTTTAATAATATATTTCAAGTTAATCACTTGTTAAAAGCATTTGTTCTTTAAACTTAGATAATTTTAATTAATACAGACAATAGAGCAACGTCATGAAATTTCAGTTTGATGAAACCGATTTTCAACGCCAAATTTTGTCATTGCTTAAGTCTTTTTTTGTTGAAGGACTTAACACACATTGTTACGGAAAATTCCGATCCACTGTTACGAGCGTAACAATGCTTGGCTTCTTAAAACGCATCATTCAAGTTCACACTCCAGAAAAACGTGCCTAAAGAAGTTATCACATTATATATATACACTGGTGTGCAAAAATTAAGGACGAGACGGTTTTTTCAATATAACTTTGTACAAAAGCTTTCCAAATCAACACATTTAATACCGTAAGATCCCCAATACGTAAGGACATGTGTAATGTAAGCAACACTTACTAAAAGAGAAATCAGAGGGATAAAAAGAAGCTTTATTGAAAAAGTAGCATGGAGCGCAATGCGACTGAAGGCCGAAACATCCCTGTGATGGGTGTCCAGCAAGAAACATCCGGTCTTTAGTAGGGGATATGATCTCCTCTGACTGCTAGGCAGGTTTCACAGCGACTGCCCATGCTGAGAATGAGGGTGTCAATGATTTGTTGAGGCATTGCTGCCCATTCGTCTTGCAGCGCCAATTGAAGCTCCCGAATCGTTACTGGTGGTAAAGTACGAGCTGCCAAGCGTCTGCCTAGAAAATCCCATACATGCTCGATGGGATTGAGATCCGGAGATCGTGCCGGCCAATCCATATGTTCAATATCCTCACTCTCTAAGAGCTGTTCGGCAGCTACTGTGCGATGACATGGTGCATTGTCGTCCATGAAAAGGAACTGCAGACCCATAGCGCCTCTAAAAAGACGCACATATGGAAGAAGAATCTCGTTACAATAACGGGTCCTGTTGACTGAATCTGCATCGAAGATGTGAAGGTCTGTACGACTACCAAGCATGATGCCTCCCCAAACGAGAACACCGCGACCTCCATACCTGTCCCTTTCAATGATGTTCGAGGGATGATGGCGGCTTCCTCGTTCTCTCCAGATCAGTATGCGAGGAGAATCGCTACTCAAACTGAATCTGCTCTGATCTGTAAAGAGTACTCGTCCCCATTCATTGTCTCTCCAATTCCGGTGTTCCCGGCACCACAGAGAACGCCTTCTCCGATGGGCAGGCGTTAAAGGTACACACCGTACAGGGCGTCGTGCAAACAGACCACGACCGTGCAGTCTTCTGGCCACGGTAAAACGCGGTATCGGTCGTCCAGTCACCTGTGTCGTGTGTCTAGCGATTTCTCCCACTGGCTGCCGCCTGTTTCTTCTGGCCTTTAATACAATGTACCGGTCATCTGCGGGTGTGGTTCCTCGTGGACGACCACTACTGAACCCCCGGATAGCTGTTAATGTAGTTTGAAATTGTCTCCAAAGTCGTGAAACGATGCTGTGAGCAATTCCGAACTCTGCAGCCACACTTGTCACACTGCGGTCTTCCTCCAACTTCTCCCGATGATTCGACCTCGGGTAAAAGCATCCAGATGTCGTCTAACAGATTGATTATTCGCCATTTCTCGCTGAGGCAGCCACTCGGTGTGATTTTAACTGCTATACTGCGTGCAATCTCTTTGCCAGAAATACTGATCTTACACCGACAACATGCTTTATACTACTCAGACACTCCCCCATTACGTCTACCTGCATATCTGCGCATGTGCTACCGTACATCACCTTACTTAATTTCCTGATTGGTCTTTCTGTCCGCTCTGCCTCTTCGTTCAGCTGATATGCTAATTTTTCGACTTCGTCCTTAATTTTTGCACACCAGTGTATATATGTATATATATATATAAATATATATATCAGCTTTTACACATTTTTCTAAATCATGATTCTGAATGTAATCTGTTTCCAGTCTCAGAATATAAGAAAAAATCTTTGTAAGGACATTTCCCTTTTATTCATATAATTAATTTGGTTGGTGTAAGTTTTTTTTTTTTGAAATAGTTAACGTAAAAAAAGCAAGCAACTCAAGGATAGTAAATTTTCCATCTCTTCCCTTAAGTAGTTTTTACAGCAGTAAGTGCGTCAGAACAATAAAAAGTTAAACAATTTTAACCTTAATTTTAACAAAAGCAAGTAGTGAAATTAGCTTAAGTGAGAAATTTAAACACGAATTTTATTTTCTTCCATTTTATGAACCTCTATTTTACGAACATTTTCCAAGCGCCATGGATATTGAAAATTAATCTCTATACTTAACGAATTTTCCACATAAAGAACTTTTTTTTCGGGATTTAGCGGCTTCATTAAATAAAGGACCGACTGTGTATGTATAATTACTAAGAGAGTTGTGTTATCTCTCTGGTGGATTATTCTAAACAATTACCTAAGACAGTGGCTCTCAAACTTTCACTACAGGCGACCCAATTTTCAATCATAATTTTTATCGCGGCCCCCACCAAAAAATAATAATGTATTGAATGCAATAATAATGCACTTTTTGGCGCTAAAGCTACAATACAATCATAATTATAAACCGTACAAATTAACAAGATAAGTATTAAATTTTGTATATGTTACATTTCAGTAATATATTATTATTATTATTTTTACTTTTTAGTTCCATTCACTAAAAAAGCGTGTTTTTTAGTTTGTTTTAAAACTATAATTTCTTTTATGTATTATTTTTTACTATACACGATAAAAATCCCAATTTCAGTGAAAAATTTAATCAAGAGAAAATATACTTACTTACTTTCAAGGACTTTTAAATTTTTCTTTGATAATTTGAGAAAAAATCCAATAAAACTATAGAAAATGTTCCAAATGTGCGTGTAAATCACAAACACTTTTGGCTAAAAATACAAGAACGTTATTTTCCACCAAAACTGTCATATTTTGTTCACGTTATAATAGTTTTGTTGTCGTTTGATGATCCACAAATAGTATTTTGAACTTTTCTTCCTTGTGTCTTTTTGACAAGGCGAAGTGCTAAATTTATGGCTTCATAGTTTTTTTCATACAGATCTTTAGGCAGCATTTGAAAATTTCAAATCAACTCAAACACTGCATGTATATCGCTTTTCTCATATTGACTTTCGCTATCTTGATTAATATGCATTATTTCAGCAGGTTCTTCAATTGCATGATTAGTTTCAACTTCCTTCAATAGGGATAACAGATGCCCATTTTCTTAATATTCTGCTCGTTTTCATTTATAAATCGTAATAAGTCGTACAACACAGCAATCAAAACCACAAAATTGTTCATGGGGAAAGTGTAGCATGTTCTAAAAAATAATTGAGTAAAACGTTTTTCATTATGCATTATACGTTTCAGAATACTCAAACAATACATCTTGGATAAATAATCCTTCAAAGTGCTCAATATGCTTATCCATATATTATAAAACTCATTTACATGGGGGAAAAAGCAACAGAAATATATTATTTACAACTTTCCTAAAAGAAAAGGAGACGGAGTGAAACATACCAGTAAGTTTGAAGGTCAAATATATGATACCCAAAAGTAGTATTTTAGGGGTTAAAGGAAACGTAATTTTAAAAAATATGTCATCGTGGGATTACAGTAAAGCAAACAAAATGTCTTTTTCAATTCGGTTATAGGATCAAAGATGCCTAATGAGCGTTTGAAGTGGAATCTTTTATTTTTGATGATCACCAGATGATAAAAATAAATTATATGACTGTAAATGTATATATTTTTATTATGTCAGAAAGCCTTTTGTTTCACTTCATTCCAAAAAATTATTTTTTAAACCTTTTATTTGAATATGCTCGCGCTCCCCTCGCAGTGCCCCACAGTTTGAGAGACACTCCCCTAAAGAAAGTGTGTATGCATATGTTTTTAAATCCTGTCACAATTAGTACTTTTTTCAAAAAATCATATTGTAGCACAAAATATTATATACATAATATATTCCGGGGGGTTATAATTAAAGTTACACTATTCAGAGGCCTGTAGAATCCGTTCTGTTTATCGGATTTTGATGAAATATGGAATATTTGCTGTATGGGCCACGGGGAAAAGGTTTCTGTAAAAAAAAAAAAAAAAAATTTAATCCGATTTTAACCACTAGGAGGAAATGTGGCGCCCAAAGAAGAGCAAAAAGTGTGTTACAATCGTTAAAATTTATTCAATTGCAGAATATGCTAAATATGTGGTCCCTTGATATCAATAACGTGTTGAAAGCGTATTATGACATTTCAATGGTAGCGCGAAGGATGTCAGCCCCATGGTACATAATGCTAGTTTTCAAATTAGGTCAAGTCCGAATTTCTCCTCTCAAACACGGTTTTTTCGAAATCCCCACATTTAGAAATCACAGGAATTTAAACCGAGTGAACAAGAAAGCCATGCATCCGGAAAATGTCTGGATAATTACGATTTTCGCCAAAGTTAGCACTAAGCAGTGCTTTGACTTGGCGCCCAATGTGATGAGGAGCTGCTCCATCTTGCATGAAGATAATGGTTTGCAAACATTGTCGTTCCTGTAAAGCAGGAATGATTAACGATGATAAATGCGCGCTGAATGATTCACTGGCTGTGACTACAAGTTTATAAAGAGGTTTTATGGATTTGCATAAGAAATATTCGAAAAAAGCCACATGGGGGTCAAAATTTGTACTAATTATTTTTTTTTGCAGAAATCTTCCTCATGGCCCATATAGCAAATATTGCATATTTCATCAATATCAGATAAGCAGAGTCTGTTATACAAGTTTCTGAATAGTGTAACTTTAATTATATCCGCCTGGTAGAACAAAAATTTCAATGCAAATTTATGCGCACCAATAAATATTATTGAAATAAAAATATTTTCTTTTGTGTAAATAACCTGGAGTTGGAATGATCTATTTGCACCTTCCCTATCGCTGTGAAAAGGAAT
Organism: Trichonephila clavipes; assembly: GCA_019973935.1. Taxonomy (NCBI): domain Eukaryota; kingdom Metazoa; phylum Arthropoda; class Arachnida; order Araneae; family Nephilidae; genus Trichonephila; species Trichonephila clavipes. The sequence continues at coordinate 51,039 of BMAU01004376.1, forward strand.
AGGAAATTCATTTCAAGTCTCGAATATGCATAAGTCTTAAGAGCGAACATGAAAACTTTCTTAAGAAGAAACTTTTCTCTATTCTACGGAATTTTAATTTAAAACTTCTATAAAATAATCTTTTATTTTGAAGGATTGTTTCGCTTAAAAGGTGCCTAGAGTTGATACTGTGAAATGCAAACAAATTGACTACAATAAAAATTAGTAGGAAAAAAAGATCTGTTCAAATAAAAGCAAATTGTCGTATTAATATTTTCAAAGCACGCATAGCTTTTAAAATGTTTTTCCGTTCTAAAATCTGTCGCGTAAGACAGTGTCGAAGATTTATATCATTTGCAAATTCTGTTTTTCTTTCAATTAGTTTTCTCGCTGTTAAATAAAAAATCTTATTAAATTAATTTTAAGTAGCTATATGAATCGCGCGCGAAAAACACGCTTTTCTCGAGAAAAACAGAATAAGTTGCTTTCGTCTTATTCTATTATCTTACGTTTTGAAATTAAACATTTTAAATTTATGTGATAGATGGAATTTAAAAGCGTTAAATAATTTTATTTTTCAATGAATTTGGGACATTTTTGAATGACGATAATGCCTAAAAATTAAAATAATGGGTATGAATGTTATTTCAGAAAACATCAGGGCAATCGCACAGCTGAATCAAATTACTTTTTCAAATATTACACATTGTCTCAGCGAATAAATAAAAACCTTTTTGTCTCAGTTTATTTAATATTTTAATTTCATTTTGTAAACGTTCTTTTGTTATCAAATTTTATTAGATAAAATATTCAGTAAGTTCTTGGAAAGTCAATAGAATATTTTTGCGAAAGTACATTAAGATATAATAGATGACCTGTATATAATGTAACGAATGATCAGAAAGAAAAACCGTATTTACCGGGGAGTAACGCTCACTTTTAATACAACAAATAAGGTCGAAATTTATGAGTGTGTGTAATACGCTGGATATAAAAATGATAGCCTTGAAAATTCAGGAAATATGAGTAACCAATGTAGATTTATATATATAAAGTTTATTCAGAAGAAATGTCACATTTTGGAATTTTTCATTATTGTATACCATGAAAATGTCGTCTTATTCTTCTATTATACCTTTCGGCACATTATCGAATTCTATGTCATTTTCACCTTTACAGTTGCATATCTAAATAATCTTGATAGTTAGATAGACTACATTTTTTAAATAATTTGTTAATTATGAAACGCTTAATTTCATTTCATCTTTAATTATCTACTCATTCTATTTCCAGACCAACAAAGACATTGCACATTTCTGGGTTTTTCGCCAAAAAGGGGAGCGCGTGTAGACTAAATATACTTAAGACGTACAAAAAAGGTTTTTTAAAAGTGTAGGTGCGAATTATACGCCGTCAAGTAAACTGAATAAAAATGTCAGTTTTACTATACCTTTATATTTTAGCCATTGAAAATTGAGTACTTTTCTTATATTTCTCTTAAAAGTGATCCATTCTAAAACCTGAATCTTATTTACATAGTATGATCCGAGGGACAAGGTGTACAAAACTTTACGCTGAATAGTTCACTGCACCGAAGGGGCGATGATACACTTCTGCCAGTGTTCGTTTAACTTCTGCAAGCACAACTGGAAGCCATTTTTCGCAGCCTCCCGTAAAGCCTCCTGCGATGCTCCTTTCACCTCATCTCATGACACAAAACGAAAGTTTTTTCATTGATGGGAACAGGTAAGTCACACGGGGTTGAGTCTGGTGAATAGCATGTTAGTGCGAGTATTGGCGAGGAATTATTTAACCATCTGGGATCAAGGTGATGGTGCGTTGTCATGCAGAAGATATCAGTCATCACTGTGTCAATACTAAAGCCGTTGACGACGAATGGATTCCCTCGAACGACTTTTTAAATAATAAACTAAATAGAATTGAAAAATAATAAATATGGTGCAGCAGCATTTTTTATTTAAAAAAAACTACAATTTTTATAAAAAATTCAAAACAAATCCCATTCACATATAAAAGATCTAATTCTTTTCCCCTTTTCATATCAATAAGTAACTTAATTAAGTGTACAAAAACAAATAATGAGGTACGAAATGTTCTTAGCACTAAATAAATTTATTTTATATTGCTTTTAATTAAAAATTTCCATTTAACTTTTTCTTGAGGAAGAAAAAGCTGGTAATATTGTTATAAGGAAATATTTTACAGAAGTGTAATTTTTAATTATCAAAACATCTATCTTGTAGGAAACAGTTGAAACAAACGGTGTAATATTAATGATAATAAAAGTTATCAATTACATTGCAATCTTGCATAGTAAAAAAAGTCACTAGAGATTTAAAAAAATTATTTCTAAGAAGAATATTGTTAAACAGATAAGTTATTTCCAATTAAAGATAAATTAAATTAAAAATATTTGTCCATTTTTAGCATTCGAATTATTAAGGTTAATTAATTTTATCAGATTTGTATTATTGTTCCTCTACACTAGATGGCACTATGTGTATAAAACTTAAAATGCAGGTTGTCGGTTTTTTGTGACGGTGTGCGCGCGCATCGTAAAAATTTACTCTCATCCTTTTTCCTTGACGCGCAAAAAGAAATAAAACTTTAAAAACACGTGCAAACCCGAGCTCTAGGTTCCTCATTCCTTTGTCACACACCCACTCCTCCGCCATATGTCGCAGAACATGATGTTGCAAGAAATGTAAACTTAATCGACTTCCTGAAAAGCGTTCCTAGATGTACAGGAGCCGATGAAAAGGATGTCAAACAGTGAGTCTAGAATGAAACTGAGCAAAACATTATGTCCGATAGAGAAACTATTGCTGCTGTCACAGTGAATGAAAAAAGGCCGAAAAATGATGAAGACGTTATAACTTTAAGGATACCGTACAAACGCTTAAACTATCACGTGATGAGGGACTAAAGGCCGTCAAAACCGCCCTTAAGTACTTTGAGCAACAAGGTGAGTCGGTAATGGACTCCGTGTTCCTTCGGAGTCTTTGTAAAGTAGCAGCGAACCCCGCAGAACAGGTCATTAAGTATTGCTTAAAGTTTCTAGTTTCTTTAAAAGGTGGCTGCTTAATTTTCCTTATTGATAGCTTTATGCCTTGATAAAGTATTTGTCTGAGATGTGTTAGCTATCAGCAAAATTATTGTATACTGTGCATGAATTAATTTTTATTTTCATGTAGTAAATGCTCTATGGCTTCAATTGCAATACCGAGAACTCAACATAGTCAAAGGGTTCAAGTCTTCTAAATAAGGTGTCTGGGACATGTATTTAAAAAAAAAGCGATGAAAATTCTGTTATAAAAATAACTTTCCAAATTCCAGTGGGAAAAGGAAAAGAGGAAGACTGAAAACAAGGCGGTCCATTTTAGGTTGAGTTTTCGAGACTCTACTGTATTTGGAACTATAGGGTAACCCTAACAAGTTAAACTAAGAAACCAAAAGAAGTGCATTTTTACTGTACAATAAGTAGTATAAAAAATTAAGTCAATTCCTACTTCAAATTTTATTTTAGTTACTTTTAATCAAATAATTACAATTAATAGAAATATGTATATACATATAGGACAGAATCACAAGATTAAGTGGCAATTATTTTCCATTAATTATCATTAAAGTATCGTATTGTCATTCAAAACAATCGTCTATAAAATTTCACTTTAACTGAATGCTTTAAAATGTGAAAAAAAACAACACATTTTCAAGTTTTGACACAAGTCGCCAAAAATGATGCCAAAGTGGCTGTATCTGTAATTGTTTGAATAATTAGTTTTAATCCACTAATTTTTATTGATTACAATTAAATTACCGTATTGTCATCCAAAATAATCGTGTACATAAAATTTCAGCTCAATTGAGCGTTTTAAAATGTATTTTATTAACGATTAAAAATTTGAACAAGATAAATATATATATATACTAGCTGTACCCTGCCACGCGTTGCTGTGGCTCAGTCTTGTTTAACAGAAAGGACATATTTTCAGTATGTTAAATAATTTGCATTGCACGTATGAACTTTTATAAAAAAAAAATGTATAAATATATATACGAAAAACTTTCCTAAACTGATATTTATAATTTGTTAACCAAATGCTTGAAGTTATTACAGCTTATTTTTGTCCTTATGTCATGTTATGAACCTCTCTCTAAATTTATTTACATTGTTTTTAAAATGGCGACCTCAAGTTTGAAGATAAATTTTAAATGGCTCTCCACTCTGGATTCATTGAGGGAATTGGATTAGTTTTACAATGCTTATGGATATTTTTATTAAATCAGAGGTGTGTTCACAAATGCACATTTATCTAAACAATGTCACTTGGAAACATGAATTGTATTTCCTGATGTCATATAGGAAATGTTTTGATTCCGCAGTATATCTAGCAAGCAAAATTTGTAATGGCTTTGTTCTCTGAGTTGAGGCAGTTTAATTTTTTCAGTGGTACAAAACATTCCTTTGGTTTCTCCCTTAAATTCCAGAACATTGCAATAAGGATACACTTCCATCATTGTGTAAATGAGAACATGCTGCCTGAACCTAGAATCTTCCACACTGGGTTGTACCGGAATGCAAGTTGACTGTTATTGTGTGATTGCTCACCACAAAGTCATGTTTGACGCAGATGTGCTGTTTTTGGTTAACATCTTTCTGATGTTGTAAAACATGAATGATGTGCTCGCAAATGAGCTTCCTGAAGTCTGGCTGCATGTTGCTTTGCTGCGCCCTCAGCCTGTGTTTGTGACATTCTATGTCTGCTTTTCTCGTTTGCTGATATCCATTCTTTCTCAGTTTGATGTGCAATTACACTCATTTGCCTTGCAAGTATGACAACCTAAGTTTGATTTCCTGCAAGGCATTATTTTTATCTAGTGAAGCCAATTGACTGCACTTAAAAAGAAAAAAAAATTCAAACAAAGCATATAAATTTCTTAAAAACTTAAAACTACACTTAAAAAGAACAGAAAATTAAAACAAAAACATAATAAATTTCAAAACATGAAAAAAAAATCAGAAACAAAAAGAAAAGGAAAAAATAAAAAATGCTAATGAAATATTTAACTTTAAACGTGCATCAATTGACACAGCTGAAATTCAACGCAATGAGAGGCTGAAGGTATTTTTAATCGAATACGCCAGGAAAATTCCAATATAAACACGGATTTTGCAGCAGAAAACTACGACAAAGTGTTGATAATGATGGGAGTATTTTCGCAATTCACAATTCGATTAGTATTAGCAATTGTTATCAACAAAGTTAAGGGCCTATCTTAAAAACAGAGTGGCTTATATCTAGACACAGACAGCTTTTCACATCGACAATTATTTGTTATCTGTGTACTTAAATATTAGCATCACCACAGCCAAATTACCGCCATGCAAATCGCAACATTTTCCCTCCATTTCTTTTTTTAATAAAAAAAATGTTAGAATCTTTATTGTTTAGATATTAAGGTACGATATACATGGCACCAATTTTGTTACAGTGATGTTAATACATAATTACTGATGTGTGTTACAGAGCAGCAGTCACCAATTGGTGATGCGTTAAAAATTTTGGATGGTATGCAGAAAAATTGGGAAATTATTTATACTTTTATGAAGATTCAGTTTAAAAAAAGATGAACAACAAAACAACATATTACGGAACACGAATTATTCTTTACTAAAAGCTTTTAGTTACTGAAATAACTAAACAAAAAAACATAATTCCTGAGATTAGCGATTTTTGGTAACCTCAACCATTTTTTGGAAAATTGTAGGCAAAACACACTTCAGTTTGTTGCTTTTCATGAAGCTTATTTGGTTCACTCCTAGAAGAGCCCACACACTTGGCGCGAATTACTTTGGTTGGTAACTCTACTTTTAAACACTACATACGACAAACCTAACTATTTCTAGCATTTTCGTATTTTGTGGGCGCGCATTTTGAATTTCATTTTGTTGTTGGTCTCCGGGCTGGTTACGTGTGTGAGGGAATCTACTTTAGAATTTTTTACTTTGTTGAATGCGAAAGGTAAGAAAGAATTGATTTAATGGTGTATGAAGGAAGGATTGATTGCTTCGAGTTATGAATGTCCTAAATGTAATGATCAGCATGATGTAACACGGTCGGCAATAAAACGCTATCTTCGAAATCGTGCTAGCCACGCCGAATGTATGTTTGACCATTACCTCGCAGAATAAATATGGCGGCGTTCACACGATCATTCGCTTAGCAATGAGACCTTTAAGACCCTTTTAAAATCTGTTGTTACGCTGTCCCATCAACTCGGAAAAGATCAGCAGTAAGAAAGTGCTGTTTTTATATTTTTTATCTCAAATGTTTAATTTCTGTATTGCTTACATATATTTTCATTATGCATCCACCTTATCCCGCTATATTTCCTTGCCACCATTGTCGCTTTCGCTTGGCACCATCTTGTTCTGGCTTGGCGTTTTTCTTGGTTTGTCGCCAAGGGTGTGGGCTCTCCTAGGATTTTACCGCTTAATTTCAGGGCATAGAAGATTAAATAAAGACGTAAATATAGCTATAGTGCTCCACCACATAGAGGTCAATCCTATTAGTGAAACGCTAATTATGAAGTTATACATTAAGTAGTTCATGAAGTGTTGAAAAATGGCAACTACTGCTCTAAAGCAGGCACAGCAGACAATTTCTGTATATATACAAACAATAAAGCAACACAAAATGTCTACTCATAAGCATTGTAAAATTAACCCTTTCACCTCAAGAAGAGTCATTTAATTTGTTTTCAAACTTGGCACTTCTTCTATGAAGACAATGCAAATAATTTTAGATTCATACCATGATAAAAAAAACCATAACAACTTGGGAGTATTCTGTTAACAAATTACAAATGAAATAAATCTGTTTAGAAAAGTTTTGTTAATGTATATTTCCACATTTTTTTATAAAAAAAAATCATACCTCAAGTGCAAGCAGTTAAAGATATTAGAAATGTGTGATTTCTCTTTTCTTTCTTTTTAACCAGACTGAGCCACAGGAAAACATGATTGGGTACAGCTAGCTAGCTATAACAAACTTAAATGATAAAAAGCTATCAAAAACCAATTATTAACAACAAATTATCATTTTGATAAAATCACCAAAAAAAGTTGCAAACAAAGGTTCTTGGGTACTGTTGCAACTATATCATTAAATGCTAATGTTGCCAATATGGTTGCGGTAATACATAAATATCAAAGAAAACACAAAATATACATAAGAAAATCTTAATTTTTCTATTTATATTTCACAGTAACACCAAATAAAATTTTGATATTACACAAAATAGATATTTCGCGAGTCTAATGTTATTGCCCCAACTATTAAAAACTACAATAACTATTTCGTGGAAAAATTCACGACCAAGTGCAAAAAATTGTTATTATTGCGCACAAACAGGCATAGAATGTTCTTCCCTTATTGAATGCATATTGCAGTATATGGCCGACTAAAGAAAAAATATAAGTACCAGAAAAAATTATATATTAATTTAATTTAGATTCATTGGAGAAAGATAAAATATATATATATACCGTAAAGTCCGGCATATAACACACACCCAAACTTTTAAGCTGCAATTTTTAAATTTTAGGTATATTCGCTATATAATGTACACCCCTTGTTTACGAAGAAACCTGAAATGTACAAATGCAATGCTGTTATGTTTAGAAGCGATTTATTCAAGGTGTTTATCTAAGCAATTGCAAAAATAGTATACTTTTAAGTTCAATAAGAATGTCATGTCTTTTAAATAAATAGTATTTCGAAATATTTAGAAGTTTAACTTTTTATGCTCAGTTATTTTTTAATTTTTAAAGCCCTTATTTTTATACCCAGCGTATAACGCACACCTGTAAATTTCGATCTTATTTTTTGTGTTCAAAGTGCGCGTTATAAGCCGGATTTTACGGTAGGCGGAAGATTTTAATTGGTATACTACTCGCTAAACACATACATAGGGTACAGAATTAAATTTAGTATTTTATATATAAAAATTATCCAAAGTAAATATTCTGTGCTTAAAAATAAATTGAAAAATGATATACAATACGAACAGTAATTGACATAAAAAGAGCTGGACTATCTTTATCAACACGAAAGTAAAATTTGAAAAAATAGTTACAATCTTATGACAACCTGCTTCCTCAACATGTATTTGAGCCCTCTGTCTGTTTTGCTCATTCACTGATGCTTACTCTAATTTGATCAGCATTTATCCCTCGCATTGCGTTTTCTTGGCCAGCATGATGACCTAAGTTCGAGTTTCTGCAATACAGTTTTATGTACTCAAGCCGATTGACTGCAGTAAAAGTGAAGGTTTAAAGAAAAACATATGAAATTACAAAACAGCTCTGAGTGGACCTTGTATCCGAATTCCTTTGTGGCCCTTTTTCAGATATGAGCACCATGTAAGTGGAATTGTAATAACATTCGTTGGGGCTCCTGCATCATTGATAAAGCGGTAGCTCTACGTCCCTGACAAAAACAATTAATAATAACTTCCAGTATTTTTTTAACAAATTAATAATGGAATCTGTTTAAGAAGGTAATAATCTTATAAAGCAATGAAAAACAAAATAAGGTGCAATATTTTGATGACTCAAAATCAGAAAATCTTAGTTTTAACATTTGTATTTCAATACTAACATCAAATGAAAGGTACTTACGTATTATCGCAACCTGTTAGCGATATTGTATAAAACGAAGCACGATTGCCAATTCCGCGCGCACAACATCTGCGAAAATGGAATGGCCAACTTCGCGAGTTATCATTAAGGGCAGTCGGAAACCTCTATACCGACAATGTTAAATTGGCTGTTTTCGAGGTACATTTTCTCAAAATCTGTTATATCTACATGCTTGAAATTTTTCATATACTTAAAATACACATTTCTCATTATACTCAAATGAGCTTTTAGCAAATTTTGAATTTTTTCATAATTTATAAAATATTTTATCAAACATAGTTTAAGTTAACCCGTTTTTCACATAAAAAAATTTGTAAAAAATAAATTTTGGGTTTTTTTACAAAAAGCTCATTTCAGTATATATTAGCCATCATTATAAATATATTCTAAAAAATTTACATACCTGTGAACAGTAGTTTCTAAGAAAAGGAACATCGAACATCAAAAATTGACATTTTGAGAAAAATTGATTTTAACGTATAATTACTTTTTAATTAAAACATTCCAGCTCCATATTCTAAATCATCAGCATTTTTTAGTAGCTCATCATCTTCTTTCTTCCTTTTAAGTCTTTTTTCCTTCCTAACTTTCTTAGTTTTTTGTAAACAAGAGTATTTTACTCGTAACAGCCTCTGTTTGTCGAGGCACTCCATCGCCTGTACCGTGTAATCACCAGGCTCAATACACATTTTTCTCAAAATTTCTAGTTTTGATACATTCCCCATATTAAATGAGGAAACTGCATCATATGTACCCAGTGACAAAACTTCTAATTGTACAAATGTTTTCTTCGGTACACGAGACCATATTACATTATTTACACTTTCGTTAGGATTTTGCGTACCTCCATGTAAACACTTTTTTAGCAATTCTGGATTAGCTAAATCCCTAAAAACAGGTCGCATGGCCTCCACAACATCCACAGGCAAACTATTTTTGTGATAAGTCTCCCCAAGCAATTCTGCCTTTTTAAATTTGCACCACGTATCTGTATCAGAGGGACAAAATCCATGCTGAGGTTTTTCATCGGTTGATAGCTTGTGTAAAAATATTGCCCATATGGCTTGTTGCATGTCCTTCACACTAGACAAATTTCTGTGGATAGCTAGACCATAATATGCTTGCAGACGGTCGATTTCTGCCTCTGTCAATCTATTTCTTCCGCATAAAGGCTTTCCGTCAGAAAGGTTTTGACCTCTCATCTTAGTTTTTAAGCGTCGAAGACGTGTCCCCATTCTTTTCATAACATGACCTATGCATTCTAATTTCTCGACAGAGCAATGGTCACCATATACTTTGTTCTCGACAATAGAAGTAAACGCTTTGGAGTCCCCATCTCTAAATATTTTGTGTACCGAACATTGTAGAGAGACCGGGAACGCTGAAAAATGGATAGAGCTCCAGCTACTTCCATCTTACCGCTGTAGCCTTCAAAATTTCTCTTACAATTTTGAAGATGCTTGGTTTTGTTCGGACAAATACAATGTTTTGAAAAAACTTCGACATCTATAACTTTGCCGGTATCAACACTTGTGACTGTCACCAAGCCATTCTTCGAAGAAAAACCACGCTTCTGCCAGCTACCATCAACAGCAACAGCAAGGTATCTTTTTCCATCATTTTCATCAACGGCTTCACGAACAGCTTCTGCCATACTGTGTTCACAGGTTTCTCTTGTTGCCTGCAGTAAAATGTGGTTGTACTTTGAGAATTTTGTGGGTGGCGGGGAAGATTCGTGATACCGCAAAACATCCTAGCAGACTCAGCACCTTTACCTATGCATCGCATAGCATACACTAGCCGGGTATTCAGTTCGTAATTCTCAGAACTATCGCATTTCTTGGAGTTAAAAAAAGTATAGTTATATTTACAAGGACATTTTAAGTGAAACTTCACAGCTTCACCACAGTTACTTTCACTGAGGTGCAACCTGAGTCCTGTTTTTTCACACTTTATACATTTTACAGCTTCAAAAAACACACAAGCTAAAAGGTTAATGTCCACAATAACATTTCTGAAACCAGAAAAAGCCTCATCCGAATATGAAATATCCATGTTTACAATTTTTTTCTCACTGGCAGATGGTTCAGTTTCAGTAGTACAAAGCTTTGCACCATCAGCACAATTCTTTTCATCAGCAGAGTTCTTTGGAACAGTAGAATTGCTTTCACCACAACCATCATTACTTCTATTACATCTTCCTTTATTAAAAACTCCTCTTCGTTTCTTAAATACTTTAGTTGATGCTCTAGGCATGATAAAGTCGATATATTATAGCAATTTTTTTGAAAGTTTAAGCTTGTCGGAGGGAAGATTCGATCTGAGTACCTTCCGTTCCGAACGTACGAATGAAGCAAGTACGCTAACCATCACGCCAAAACGATCGTCCTCGCGGGATGTTGGTACAAGTTCATATAGATATCACACCGCCACAAGCTTAATAATGTTAAAGAATACTTGCGAGTTCAAAAATTACAACGCAGTTTTGAAAGTGTAAACAAACATTGATTTGACCGTTAAAAATACAGTGAAGGTTCAAATGGGTTAGGAAATAAAATAATAAAAGGCTCAATTTATACAATAAAAGATAAATGTTTTGATTTATACCAGACGCTCAACTTTTAAGCCAAAACAAAATCTTTGTTTACTTTTTCCCTTGTCAAATGGGCGTGGCCCAGTTTCAACCATTATTTAAAAATAGGTTTTTAGGGCTTCTAATTACCCTAGAGGTTAAAGTAAGGTATTTTTAGAAAGGTTAAAATCTGTAGTATGTGAAAATGTAAAAATCTCATTGTCAAAAAAATCAAATTTTACCTTTCCGACTGACCTTAAAGTTGGCGATTGTTGCGATAATACGTAAGAATCAAATGAAGTTTAAAAAGTTGTCTAAAAAAGAAAAAAAATTCCTATTAAAAACTCTGTCGATTAATTTCGTCATATTAAAATATCTCCAAGTGGGAAAAAAATATTGTTTCCAAACATTGAATGTGTTATATCGCGGCATTTGGCTACGTCTGTTTATTTCAGGTAAATGGTTGACGGAAACTATTTGGTAGAAAAATATGTAGCGTACAGAAGTCAATTATGTTAGTTTCATTTTCGCTTAATAAAGAGAAATAAATTTAGCTTAAAAATTACAGAAAAACACGATGTAGAATTTAATTAAAGTCGTAAACATCCCGCGATAATGCTATCCAACTGTTGCCAAACCTACAAAACAAAATTTGAGTTCTTGAAAAAATATTTTTTAAAAAAAGATTTATTCGAAAAATAATCCCAATTACGTATCAAAGGACAATAAATAGATAAATATGACAACGCATAAACATAATCATAGAAGTGTTATACAATAATTTCGAAAAATCTAAGCGTAAAGTTTAAATTTTCGCATTCAGAGCGAATCGTGACGTCGTATGACGTCATAACACCAAAAATAACTTAAAAATTAAATTTTAAAAAATTTAGAGAGAAATTTCAAAATAAAAAGTACATAAGATCCTGACCAGAGACAAATGCAACGTTGTGTCAATATTTCAGATTAATCCATGCAGAACTTTTGAGTTATGCGCGCATACACAAACCAACACAACATTTATATATATATATAGATATATAGAGAAAGAGAGAGAGAGAGAGAGTGATCTAATAGAGAGAGAAGGAATTGAAAAAGGATTTTATATATATATATATATATATATATATATATATATATATATATATATATATATATATATATAGCTCTTGATAACTTCAAGAACATTCTTTGTTCTTCATTTCGGCTCTAGGAACAATCTTATTATAATTTTTTTTTGTATATTGTAATCATATCAGATTGCATTCTTTTTTCGATTTTACTACATTCCCTCTCTAGAGAGAAATAAGTAAAGGTCAGCATTCCTGCTCTACGATCAATCGTTCAGTTTCGGTTGATATGTCTGTGTAATAAAAGAGCAAATAGCCCTCGTCAATCAAAGAGGAATTAACCATAGATTCGTGTCTTCCACGGGGACCAGCAATAGAACAATAAATCTCCCTACGGTAGACTACTTTTTTTCTCTTTTTCTGGATCTTGATGAAACACGAGCGGTGTTTTTCCGCCCTTTCTTTTTTGGCAACAACAGGTCGAAAGGAAGCGGAATTGTCTGCATTTCATCACATTGCTCTTGACAGGAACTGATGCTCTGGATATTGCACCGGAATAGATGGACGCTGCAATTGTTTCTCTGTTTGTAACATTGAGATTGGAATGGCTCACAAATGAGTAACTTTTTTTGACTCTTTGATTATAAGGAAATTTATTTGTAACATAAATCATTGAAAGAATATTCGAACATTTACTTCAGCATTTAAGGGGATACCGTAACCTGTACAATCTCTTTTTATTTATGAATCTATATGAATCTGTTTACATGCACCCTGTTTGAACGCACATGTAATAAATATTTCGGAAGGTAAACACAATTTTGAAGCAAAATATTTGTTTTAAATTTTAAATTGTTAAAAAGTATTTTGGTAGTTTAAAATTTCTTCCAATTCTAAAAATGTTCATGTATTTTTTTTTAATTTTCTTATATTCTTCAAAATGTTTCCAATATAGTGAGCGGGGCAAGTGATAGTTTCATTTTTGCAATCTTCATCTAGTCGGACACTATAAAAACTTTTAAAAAAAAAAGCAGACATATTTGACTTCGATGATTTTTTAAAAAGTAATTATTCAGATAAATCCTAGTCCATGCCCAAAATCAGGATACCCATTATGAAAAATAAATAAATAAGCCCTAGCATTTTAGTTAGCGTGTTCTAAGTTTTGTTTTGCGTATCGACCTACTATTAAAAGTTAAATAATTGACTAAATAATGTAGCTAGAGCTACGAAATTTTGTACACGTGCTTAGAAAAATTTGAATTCTTAAAATGTAGTAAAAAATTTGAAGTATTGGTCAGGTAATGTGTCCCCTTAAATCTTAAATTATATTTAACGAAAGTTTATCACAATAGATTTGAAGTGACTAAAATGCATTTCTGTGAAAGCAAAAACAGTCCATATGAAGAACATTACGAAAGAAACTGTCTTCAAATTAAAGAGAAAAATAATATATCGTATATATGTATCGTTGAAGGAGTGATAGAAAGGCATTTAAGGGGGTCCGGCATGAGCATAGATAAATTACATAAGTTTTGTACCTAGGGATTAACAATATCGGACCAAAAGTTCAATACCGGTATTCGGTATTTTTTAGATCTTAATACTGGGATGCCGGTTTTAATACCGGTAGTAAAAGTTTTAGGGAAAGAAAGAAAACATGTGCATTTCGTTGTTTTATATTTGCCAGTTTTATTAGAGAGAGTAATTATAACAAAAAATCATTTGTAACGTAAATTATAACAGTATATAAAGAATCCCAAAAAAAGGGTAAATATCATTATTCAGTCTGTTGTACTATTACAAATTTTTGAAATGTGATCTTAAGAAACGTAATGTGCATCAATTTCACTGCTATTAAGCCTGGAACATAATTTTGTGCAAAAATTACTAGCTATCGAAAACGCTCTTTCGGCATCTACGCTAGTTGGTGGCTAATTAGCAATGCACGATATACTTTTTTCAAGTACTATTTACCTCTAAATCCCTCATCCACAAATAAATCGATTTCTCTTCGGATAGTTTTGGGTGAGTGAGTCATTTTGGGGTTTTATGGCGCAAGAGCCAATTTTGGCTATACTGCGCCAAACATTTCTTAAAAAACTTAAAATGTTTTATAAAATATGTAAAAATAATGACAATACCGTTTTAAAAAGTTAAAATTTCAAGCCACTTAAAACCGCTTTCAAGTAATTAAAGAAACAAAATTTGGTGGAGAATTCCCTCACCAAGTCAGACCATATCTGAATTAAAAAAAAATGCGTAACTTTGTTTCTAAACTAACATGTTCCATTCGTCTTTTTCAATGGATAGCTTTGGATATAGCTGGTTTCTGTATTGTATTTTGGGTTGTTGAAATCTTTTTTAGTTATCGCTAATTATAATTTTTATTCAAGAGCCAATTTGTTTTCGTTACCGACATTAGTGTCATCATCTTCGATAATAACTGTACCGAATTCATCTGAACGCGGATAGGTTTGTGGGTAAAAAAATTTAATAAATTTGAATGGGTTAGTCTCTTTTTTTTCTTTTCCATTTTTATTTTTAAAATCATTATAATTATGTAAATACCGTAAGATATTTTCTATTTCAGTATGCCCTTCTTCTGTGCGATTTTTCAATGCAATATATAATTCTTCAGATAGTTATGTGTGCTGTTATTTCAATGACTGCAGCATGAAATTTATTGTTGCATTAGCTGTCAATATATTAGAATCTCTCTGACATAATGCCTCAACATCCAGTTTTATTGGAAGTAGAGCTGATACAGTTCTAAGGATATTAAGTCGAACTCACTATCGGAAAAATTAATTTGCAGGTTTTAGTCGATCATTGCTTTTTGGATTGAATTTTTCAGTTTCAAGAATCATTCCATCATTAGGAGTAAACTATTCCAACTTGTTTCAGAATCTAATTTTAACATCTGTTTCTAGTAAATACCGAAAAAAACTATTTAAACTTGTGAATACCGGTATTACAAATTGTACAAATGGCTCAAAAGACCGGTATTCAGAATCCCGGTATACCGGTATTGCAATCCCTATATGTACTTTTTTCTCAGAAGCTATGTATTTCTTAAGGATAAATTTTTTTACAGCAGGTTATATGTACTATCAATAACACTTTAACGAAGGGTTTTGTCTTTTTGTTCAAATTTAAATTAATTATGAATTTTTTTAAAAATTGTCCAATTTTTTCCCCAAAATTTAGTTTAAAAAAGTCATATCTAAAAAGGTTTGCTATATATATACACTGAAGAGCTGAAAAAACCGTGGTATACCTGACTAATACCATGTAGGGCCTTCACGAGCACGCAAAGGTGCCGCAACACAACGTGGCATAGATTCGATTAATATCTGAAGTAGTGCTGGTAATTGACTTGCAGGGCTGTCTTTAAATCAGTAGGAGTAAGGTCACAATTCAGCCTTCCATCCCTTCAGTGGGTTGATAAATGAATACCAATCTTGCTTGGGAACTAACTGAAGTGGCGCAAAACCACTTGTTGGGTTTTGCGCCAGATTGACCACTTGACCGAAACTTCTACACATGCACCCCAGCGTCTAAGGTGACGTATACTGCGATAGAACTTGTCCCTCATAGTCCGTTGAACCACTCAGTTCAAAGTTCTGCTAAGAACGGGGTTTTTTTGAAACTCTACCTTCAGAGGAGAATGCATTGATGTTATAAATTTTTAAAAAATTCAATTTTTCCGAATGATCTCATTTACAGATCCTAAATTTGGGAAACATGTTTCTTAAGCGTGTTCACCCATGTGATGGGTTAAAAAAATAAAAAAAAATTTAATAAATTTTCATAAATTACTTCCTTAACAAGTCTATAATATGGCGGTAAAGTGATTTTTTAAAATTCAAAGTCGTTACAAAGAAGCAGGTGTTAGAAGAGCAGCTGTTCGGCACACTAAGTTAAGATTTTCATTGTTTTAATCGGACTTGAAACTTTAAACGCGTTTTTTTAAAACTGTGTTTTTCAAACGTTCTTCCGTCATATCTCAAAAACGGTTTGACCAATTGACTTCAATTTTATAGAGTAGACTCAGCACAAATATACACACCAAATAAGGACTACGATCATTCCAAAATTTAAAATATTTCTATTTTTTATAACAAAAACATAACAAAAAAACCCCACGAAATTCAAAACTTTTTCTTCAAAAGCTACCAAAAATCTAATTTTTGATATTTTCAATTGAGTGTATTTCGTTCTGTGCATTTAAGCTTATAGATTAAAACGCCGTTATTTTTTTTTTAATTTCGAATAAGCCAATCAGCTGGAATCGTGGACGAAGTGAACGTCATTTTGGACATTTCTTTCACCGAATTTCAGGTTTCAATACGGCCATTTTTCTTGTATGTAGTGCAGTTTTTAATCTCTACTGCCCCACAAATACAAAAAAACAGCAGTACTTGGTATAGCATTACTGCATTCTATTCCAATGACTTTCAAGTCACCACAGATCTGCCATCTATGACCCTCGTATTTTATTAACTCTAGAAGTAATTTCACATTTGCATAAGTTTCCTTCACGTGAACAAAATGTCCGATGGGAATGACAAGAAAAAGGTTGCCGTAGTATAGTAATACTGCTTTTTTTAAACTAGGCTTGGAAGAGTCTATAAACAACCTGCTGTTATTTGGATCATAACTAATCTTTATTGACATCAATACATGCAACCCCATGTTCTTTCTTCCCAAAGAAATGAAGATTCTTTTCACGAGTCATGTACTCTGTAATCTTGACGCCTGGTAGGAGCAGATTCCATTGATGCAGTCTGGATGCCAGAAGCTCTACTTTCTACTTTGGCAAGTCAACATCTCTTACGAGGTCACTCAATTCAGCTTAATTTAAACTGCGGGGTTTCTTCAAATTTTCTGCCTCGAAATCTGAGTCATAGGATGTTCCATCTCTAATGAATTCTTCTTCTTCTACATAATTCTTTACAATCTCATACTTTTTAGGTGGTTCAGGAATTGGCATATCAACCGAGTGAGGAACCGGCTGAATGTCTGATGGAATACATGCATACTGCAAACGGTGAGAAATAGCAACTGTCGACATGGTTAGTTGACTCACGTCAACCATGGGCACAGCAAACTGCATTGCACGGTTCTTCCCACCTAGCCATCTCGCAGTCTCACTGAGCAAGAGTTATAACATGTGTATGAAGCTCATGGTTTACCCTGTTCACTTACTTTCACTCCGAACTAAAGGAAGTAAGCTGTCTTTACAAATGGGCTGATGGTTCGCTTCTGAGCTGCAAAAGTCATTTCACCACAAACGTAACAAAAGTTGTAGGGGGTTATTAACACAGTTCCGTGGCCTTCTGATATGAATGCAGAAAATGTAAAAATTTGGGTGATCTATTTAAGTGAAATTGCTTTTTAACATTTTCTGGTACAACGCGCGTAGCTCTTCCACGTAACTGGTACAAGAACTTTTTCAGACTTAAATATAATTGAATTGAATTGATTTGACTTGAGTCTTTTATCGAATAAAAGTGGACGTCACTTGAATTGTCTGTTATTTGTTCCACTGATGCTCTGTTTACACTAAAAGACACCTAAAGTGATAGCACTGTAACATTCCTTTCGTAGGATTAAAAAATTGATCATGAGACAAGTGTTCTTTCACATCTAGCCGCTCAAATGAACATCACAAAGATTATGCACATAAAGAAAAGATGAGTGAAATACAGTTAATTATGAGTAAGGAGGAGTTCTCTGAATCTTCAAAATAAGAGCTAATCCGAAGTGTTTAGGGTGATTTTCGTGTTTAGTGGGCCAAAATATTTCATAAACTATTTTTGAGCCCGACACATTTTTGGTGTTGCCTATTGTAATTACTAGGGACCTTGAACCTGTCATAGATAAAATAAATACAAATACTTATCTTGTGCGGTTTATAATTAAAGTCGTCAAGGCACGTTATCATCGGAATTCAATACTTTGTTATTGTACGGAGAGGAGGAGGTGCGTTGAAACTTATGACTAAAGATTGTGTCGGAAATATTGAAAGTTTGAGAAGCACTGAATGAATTAAAAGTTATAAGGGTATCAAACTCTTTTTGCATGTTTCGGTGGCAAATCGGGTGGGAAGGTTAGGTCAAAACTCTGGTTTTGAAATTTAATTGATTGTAAAGATATTTGAAAATTTCTAAATGTTTTCTGTCTTAAAATCTATGAGTCTTTACAAACTTTAAACATGTTTTTCTCCGATTTTTATATTTTCTGTTCAAGAAAACGAATCTTGGGTATTTTTATTTGCACTTACTTTCATATATATGTACTGTAAAAATTATCATGGATTTGAGAGTTGTAGTCTTTCTTAAAAATTTTTTTCCAAAATTCCTTATTTTTTCACGGGTAGTTTTCAAAAATAATTATGAAAATGCAATAAAATGTCACATTTTCAATTCCATGCAAACTTCTGTTCCGGTTAATACAAAATCTATAAACCCCGTGAAATAACTAAATATCATTTTGAAAAAAATAGTGTTTCATCAGAATATAAATGCTAAAAGATATCTGATTTTTGAAAAAAAAATTTTAATACTGTTTTTATACAGACTTTTTTCAATTCCTACTATTAGCTCACATTCTCTCTATATTTATTTATTTATCTTGGTGGAATTTTCAATCGTTAATAAAATACATTTTAAAGCACTCATTTCAGCTGAAACTTTATGTACATGATTATTTTGAATGACAATACAATATTTTAATTATAATTAATAAAAATTAATGGATTAAAACTGATTCTTCAAAGAATTACAACTACAGTCACGTTGGCATCCTTTTTGGCGACTTAGAGACCCTTTTTTCAACTTGTGACGTACACTATTGTTCTGGGTTGATTGATTGATTGAATATTAACGTCGCACTGTTCAGCTACACGAGGGCTTTTGGCGACGGACCACGTAATTTTGAACCATGGTCAAGTGACGTGGACGACACCTGAGCTGGCACCCCTTCTCCTAACTACCACCACACCAACGGGAGGACGTTTCAGCTCTCGACAGATTTAACGTGCATCGCTGCCCTACACGGCGGGTCTTTAGTGGTACTGGGCTCGAACCTGTGACAAAGCAAGCCACAGTCCGATACCTATACCACTCGGCTACCGCGGCCACTATTGTTCTGGGTAAAAATGCGATAATTTAATTATAGTTAATTAAAATTAATTGAATGAAACTAATTATTCAAAGAATTACAGATACAGCCACGTTGGTTTCATTTTTTCCGGATTCTGACGCCATATTATATTCGTCTCTATTGTTGTAACAATGTAACTGTTAAAACAAAGACAAAAATTGGCGTCGAAAACCTGTTTTGCAGCCAAACCGGGTTTGCATTGTTACAACAATGCCGACGCATCATGGTCTTTTTTCAATTCCTACTATTAGTTCACTCTCTCCCTATATCTGTCTGTCTGCCTACCTGCCTGCCTGCTGCCTGCCTGTCCATAAAAATACACAAATTGATATTGAGCCTATGATAACTATACTAAATAGGTTAAAATAGGCACAGTAGTACAATAACAAACTCCTGGTCTTAGGATCCAGAATTGCATGTTTAAACAAGTTTTAGGACTAGCCAACCTTCACCTGTAGTTTGCCATACTACGTACGAGGAGGAAAGGAAAGAATAACATTTGGAGGAATTTAAATATTATAATAAAATCAATAAACTAATAAAATATAATTATAAAATTATATCCTACTAGTATTCACAGTATAGATTTAAATTCGATGTAAAACTTAGATAGTACGACTTACTTCGGGAGTGTAATAACTGGTTATGTTTCCAGCCAAATACAAGAGAGGGAAAACAGTTTGGCATAAAGTTAATTATGATAGAATAGTATAAAATTTATACATATATATGTACTTTTAAAAAAATGATAAATATATATTGATATAAATATTAGTGGAAAATATAAATGAATCCTAGAAATATTTAAATAATATTGATTTATTAAACATGTGGCGCCATCTATTTAATAATTGTATAATTAGTTTTAAAAAACACATAATGTCAATAAGTTATTAATACAAATTGTATATCATTGAGATATTATTAGAAATATAATTGTAAAGAAAGTTAGCAGGATATCCATGTGTCCAATACATTGTTTAATAAAGTTATTAATGTTTAAATAAATATTAGCTTTATCACTAACTAAAACATTATTACGATAAATATAGTCAAAAATAATATTTCTATATATAGATATTGATAAATTTGAATTCCAGTAAGGCACCTTAAGAATGTTAAAATTAAAGGCATCTCTTTAATCATAAATATTACTATGTAATTTCAAATCCTTAATATACAATGTTACATCTAAGTAATTAGTTTTAATTTGATTATTATTAATTTTAACTAAGTTTAAGTAAGCTGGATAAAAATTAGTATTGGGATTTATATTATCATTTTTACCAAAAATAATTAAATCATCAATGTATCTAAAAATGTAATAGTCATTATTAATAATAAAATTATATTCATAGTAGTGTGTAAATATAAATTAGACAAACTATTGCTTGCTGGGCCTCCTTGTGGCAGGCCTTTATTTTGTTTATATAATGAACCATTAAAAAATTAATGTAATTTTCTTTTAAGACAAAATCTATGAGAGTTTTAAATTTGTTAAAATTAATGTTAAGATTATAAATACTGTGGTTTTCTAAAATTACTTTAATAATATCATTGATATCAATGGAATTGAAAAGATCTTCAAAGTCATAATTATAAACTGAATATATATTTTTATTTTTGAAGAAATCTGTAATGTCTTTTTTTATTATTTTTAATTATAGCTTTATTACATTGCTGATTAATAAAGTTTTGTATAATATTATGAAGTAATTTGCCTACAGTAGTAATTTATGTTTTAAAACCATTTGTCACAGTTCTAAATTTTACAGGACTTTTCTGGAATTCTGGTGTTAAAAATATATATGGATACTTAATTTTAGGAACACAAAAACCTAATTTTTTATAAGAAAGCAATAATACGATTACTAATTTCATTATGTGACAAATCTAATTTTTTAAAAGATTCATTATTTATAAAAAGTGTTCATTAAGCATATTATAATAAAAATACTTACAAATCCCAGCATGGTTATCAGGTACTTTATCAGTGTAAACTATGATACAATTTTTTTCCATACTTAACTGCAGATTTTTTAATAAAATTATCTATATCTTTATTAATTTGTGTTTTAACAGTATTGTTGTTATTAGAAACAGTTATTCTGAAACTAGTGCCTTTACTCATTATATCCTTTAAAATTTTTGTCATTGATTATGTCTAAGTTGCCAGTAACTACATGTTTATGATGACCGTCAATAAAATAATTATAGTTTTTACATATACAATCTTCTATGTTAAAAGAAGGCGAACTATTATTGTAATTAAAGATAAATCAGCCCATCGTTTTGTGTGTGTGTTATATTTAAATGCTTTCTTAACAACCACATTTCTAACCGGAAAAAGTGACAAATGTCTATTAAATACATTAGAAAAGTTAATTTTGTCAAAAGTTTTATTCATGAATAATAAAGTGCAGTACTCTGTAATAGGTTCATTAATTTTTTCTCAATATTAATATTGAATTTATTAACTAGATAGTTAAGAATGTCTTTAATAATGTGTACTGCATGACAAACCTTTAAGGAATCATTATTTAAGGTTTCATATAACAATGCAATTTCATGTTTATTAAGACCAAACATGAAGTATTTGATCTTCTTGATATTAAAGTTTTTTTCAAAATCATCAATAAAAACTTTAATATTGTCAATTAATGAATTTTTATCTCTATTTATCCTTTTAGTTCTATTACTTCTAGATTTTCTTTTAGAATTATTGTTTAATTTATTGGCATTATAAAAAAATTCTTTATTATTATTCTGTAACATTATTTGCAAAGTATTTTTTGCAAAATACAAAACATTAAGACCATATGGATAGATTGTATTAAAACTCCTAATAAAGTGATTTTCCCACCATAATCTGTGCTTAGTATTTGGAATAATTTTAATGATAGACAATTCAACATTTTTAAAATCATGCATATGAAAGTGTCTAAGTTCAATTTTATTAGAATTATTACAATTATTAAAGTATTTAACATCATGTCTATGTTGATTATTCCTGATGTTAATAGTATTAGAGGTCTGTCCAATATATTTATACTGACAAACTTTACAAATTTAAAGGTAAATACAGTTAAAAGATTTACAATCAGTAGATTCACAGTTTTAGATTCATAATCCTATTGATCCTGATTTAACATAGCACAAGTCTTACATCTACTATCTCTACACTTATTGAATTTTAACTTAAGACTATTATAAGATTGAATGTTTTCATAATTGTAAGAAGATAATTTATCTTTATTTCCATGTAAAGCAGGACTCTTAATGTAGCTTTTATTAATATTTTGTGTAATGTGATTTCTAGAATCTAACATATTTTGTTTAATATGATTATGACTATTAATGAACTTTTTGTTCCAAAAAATTCTTGTCTTGAATTATTTAATATTAGCATTACTATTACAATCATTAAATTCTTTAACAGAAATAGATTCCTTTCCCAAATTGTCATTAGAGAATGAATTATAAAAGTCCTTCATCCTAATAACTTAATAAGTCAAAATAGTCAAATATTTATGTATTTAAACCAGAAATTGATACCAAGTCAAAAGAGAGTGTGCGCCAAAGCAAAACAAAAACAAGTTAAATTTAAAAAAAAAACTTGAAAGTAATCTCTCAAAGGCAAGAGAAATCTATGCTAAAAGCAAAACAAAGCGAAGTAGAAAGGCTCATAAAAACATCACTCATATATCATAACAGAAAGATGAGTTGAGTTAATATTAACGTCGCACTGTTCAGCTACACGAGGGCTTTTGGCGACGGACCACGTAATTTTGAACCATGGTCAAGTGACGTGGACGACACCTGAGCTGGCACCCCCCTCTCCTAACTACCACACCACACCAACGGGAGGACGTTTCAGCTCTCGACTGATTTAACGTGCATCGCTGCCCTACACGGCGGGTCTTTAGTGGTACTTGGATCGAACTCATGACATGCCTGCCATGGTTGGATACCTTAACCACTGGGCTACCGCAGCCCTAAACAGAAAGATGCAAATAGGTAATTTTATAACAATACTGTACCTACCTAATCAGTACACCACCGAGCAAAGAGAGCAAAGATCAGCTCTAAGCTAATCTAATTGCCAGTCGCTAATACAAAGTAATAGCAAATCATTAAAATAGATATATGTTAAAAAAAAATTTAAAGTGCAGTGCTATGTAGACATAACCCTCATAACCTCAAAATACCAAATAATATCAATACAAACAAGTTTGTATTTACAAGATAGTACATATTGCATATATAAAAATGAAAAAAAAGATATAAGTAAAAACTAATGCTAAAAAACTTGAATATACTAAAAAAAAGAATAAAAATAAGTAAAAACATGTCTTGAATATGAAAACAATGTGTTAATTAACATATCAAAATAAAATAGTAAAGCATAAGATTATTTACAATAGCCAAAATTATATATATATATATATATATATATATATATATATATATATATATATATATATATATATATATATATATATATAAATATATATATATATATATATATATATATATATATATATATATATATATATATATATATATAAATATATATATATATATATAGCTTATTCAAATTTTCAATTTTTAATAAAATACTTTCTTATTCATCCATTCAAAGTAGGAATTGACTTAATTTTTTTTCATATTACATGTTCGTAATCAAAATTCAATAATATTTTGTAAAAATTAATTAGCTTTAATTATATGTTTTTAATATTACATTTCCAAGCTTTATTTGAAAAACAGTACTGTGCAGCTTTAATGTTTTATTAGAAATCCTTCACACAGCTTTTATTAGACAATAAGCCATATCGTCGGTGTACAAAGGAAAATACATTATCAGCGCTCATCATTTCAAAATTCTAACCATAACTGCTTAACGATTTAATGATGTCTCTCTCGTCTGTGTCCAATGTAGCAGCAATTAATATAGCATTCTATTCAGTGGGCTATAATTCAATATTCCGGAATGGAGCACATTCATTACGGCAGATGAGAGTAATGTAACATACCGATAATTGAATATTAGGTTCGAAGGAATAACTGTAATTTATACCAATAGAGGAATCAATATGCAGCGGAAATCGACTCTTTTTACTCTTCGTAACACGTTGATCTCAATAATACTTCATCCATTATGATCGGGATTTATATTTTTCATTTCGAACTCATAGAGCTGTATTAGAAGAACATAAATCTCTGAAAATATAATTGAGAGTGTGACGAATGAATTAAAGGAAGATAAAACAATTCATTTACTACGCAGGATTTTTCCCTTGCACGGGTCCTCGCGGGGAAAAATTTAGTTTTTCAGGCCAATTTCACTCTCTGCAGTGAATACGAGGATGGCAACCATGAAAAAAATGGGACAAATTGTGTGTCAAATAGGATATCGCCAAGAATCCAGAAAGCTCTAGAATCATTTCTTCCAGAAATTTCTATGAGGCTAAATAAAGAACTTTTGAAACAAATCAGTTCAGTTTAATAAATAGAGTAAATCAGTGCTTCTCAAAGTTGAAATATTCGTGATTCAATATTCAATCATAATTTTCATCGTGCCCCCCATACAATAACAATGAATTGAATTTAATAATACTGTACCTTGTCATGAAAACTACGATACGACTTTAACTTCTTAAGCGCCCCCGGTGTATATAAAAGTCTCGCGCTAAGCCAAATCATTTATTTCCTCGGACGTATATATACGTACTATCTTTTCTGTGCACTGTTATCTATAAAATTATTCCGAAGGCTTTGAAATGCAAAAAAAAGAGAAAAAAAAAGGAAATTGACAACGTTTGCAAAAGATTTACTTTTTTCAAATTATTATTATTATTTTGGCCTCTTTATTCCTTTCCCCTCCATCACCAATACGCACATCTACGTGGAAACCGATTGGCATTGGGAAGCGAATCGCGTCACTTTTAAACGGCAGTTAAGGGATTATTTATAAACTGTACAAAATATCAAGTCTTTATTTTTGTTTTTAATTATGTATATATATATATATATATATGACAAGCCCATGGGGTCATTGGAATTAATAAACTTGTTCTTAACTTAGTATTGCTAACTTAGTTATAAAATACATTGTGTAGCTTTGATACATTTATAAGTGTAATATTTCAGTGAAAATGTTTTTTTTTATTCTTTTCTATGTCAGAATGTTTATTTTGTTTGTTTACTTCCAGTAAATTAATAATTTTTTAAAATAATGTTTTGTTTTCGACTTTTCATTGTGCTCGCGCCCCCTCGTACAGTTGCCAAGCCCCCCAAGGGGACGCGCCCCACAGTTTGAGAAACGTTGGTGTAAATCGATAATAACAGTGCAAATCTGTGCGTTTATTGCGATAAGAGAGAAATACGTTTATTTGTCCGAGTTTCTACAAATGAAAATTTTCTCTAGATCTATTTCTAGAATGTTTTAAAGTCTATTTGTAATGAGTACGCTCTGCAATACTATGAGTAATTCGTTATATTTCTTTGTTTATAAGGTCAATTTGCTTTATGTTGTGATCTCTTCGTCTTTGTCCACTAACAAATATATTATTGTTCAAACGATTGGAGTCTTCGGCTGCTTTTCGCTCACAGAAATTTGTACAGGCTGCTTCTAAGGATTTCAGGTGTTGCGGTCAACCCGGTGGTCATTCTGAATAGAATTGTATGTTTTCCTTTGTTAACACTTTTTCCGACATTGTATCCATCTTTTCAAATGCGTCAGAGTACTATGTTGACTACAAAAACACAACACAAACTTGTTAAGTTGTATGCTTGAACAGCTGTGAATAACTCCTAGACCGTGTAGCGTGGACTTATTCAATGTAGCGAGAAGAGAACATACGTCAACCGATGGATTTTAAACCGACGTATGTACTTAATTTGTTCGCTGCCGAATTCAACGCCTTCGCAGGACACGACATCAACACAAAAACATAATCGCGTGAAAGAATGGAGTGTGGGATAATTTTTCAATAACCAATCCTTTGCTATCGCGGGAAGAGCTATCATCAACATTTAATTTTCCCTTCAGTCGCTATGTGGGGAAAAATTCATTTATATCTCCGGTATCGTAGTGATCGCTTTTGTTCCCTACGGCGGCAGTGAACGAATAACGCGCTATCGTGCATTTCTAATGAAGGTACATGTGTCGTTTACACAATTATCGAAATATTTGCTAAAGAAAACACTGTCCCATCCATTGTGAAATGCCGAATCTCTAGTCTAGCTGGCGTCGGTGTTTCATAAATATGTTTCTTTTAGTATGCGCACCTTGGGTCTTGGTAAAGGTGATCACTCCAGAATGTCTAGGTGGTTTTCCGGTCGATCGGGATCAACTTGATACACATCCCTGTTTTAAAGCATTATAACTTAGACATTTTTACGAGAAATAAGGGTAGTAATATGTTGTATTGATAATCCAAATGACACATTTAAAAAAATGCAATGAATAAATATTTAAATTCTTCATTCAGGCATCCATAGCTTCCATCATAGAATGAGATTTATGTTGTGAAAGAGATGAAAGCCTTTGAAATCCAGGAGAAATTAAGCATTGCACTAGAGAAAGGGTTAAAGATGAAATAATAAGCAAATACAAATCGGCTATTTTGAACGCTGTGATTTGTAATTTATATAAAACTAGCTGCTGTACCCGTTCTTCGCACGGGTCAACTGAAAAAGTAAACAACACAGATTGAAGGAAAAAGAAGTTTTTAATGAGTTAATTTTATGTGAATTGAAAATTAAACAAAAAAAAGCTTTTTGCATATCTCAGCTAAACAAAAAAAGAAAGAAAAAAAACCACATTTGTTAAATTTTAACTATGTAAGGATTTTTTTTATTTCTAATTCCTCGTAACACTTTTGAGGGTCGATTTTTCAAAATACCTCCCTAAGCTGATCTCTGCTCAGCAAAAGTAACACATTGTTAAAATCTTTGCGTAATGGACGTTTAAAATAGCGTAAATAATTTATATCTGAAAGTGTAATGCACTAATATTACTTTCGGTTGTATTTATTTTATTTTAAAATTGTAATATTCGCAAGCAACGCCGTTTCTTAAATTATAATGGCGTTTCAATGAAAAACATAGCGAAATGTTAACCGATAGAGTCAAGTTGGCAAATGCCTAGCTACTTTCGTAGCTCGAGCTTTATTAGAACTTTGTAAGACCCGCCGTAAAGGGTCACGATGCACGTTAATACTTTATCCAACCGCATTATGATTTACTGTAGTTTTTTTCATGCAATATTTTTTTTGGATCACTACATTTAAAATTAACGGATATACATAAACAAAATACTCCACTTTGGAAAATTTAATCCGTTAGAGCTAATAAATTAATTAAAGTTATTCCACTGCAAAATTAAGTATATACACCGTTCACTTAAAATAAGTAGTCAAATCATTTTCCAAGGTCTTCACTAACATACAAAAACATAAGACACTTAAATTTTGACATAAACTATTTTTTCGGGACAAAAATAATCTTTGCAATCCTCTGAAAACGCCGTCAGCTGAAAACGCAATATCTGCTACAAAATTATTCGGCTTTCCAGCTAAAATACTCATCATAGAACCCGTGCTGCCATATATCTTGGAAGAGTGGATTTCAAAGAATATTAAAGCTAAGTATTGATAGAATATTCCTGCTAAATTGGTGTGGTGTGGTAGTTAGGAGAAGGGGTACCAGCTCAGGTGTCGTCCACGTCACTTGACCATGGTTCAAAATTACTTGATCCGTTGCCAAAAGCCCTCGTGTAGCTGAACAGTGCATTGCTAATATTCACTCACTCACACATTCCAAAAAATACAGTACAGTAGTTATTGCGTTTTTATGTATAAAAATAATTATATCTTCCTATTTAATTAAAATTATAGCTTTATAGTTAACTACTAACCACAAACAAATTTTGAAAATTTGTCCAAATGATGCAGTGTGAAAGAGAAAGTTTATTTACTTTAAGTACCAGAACCGATAAAAGCATTTATTTTGAAAAAAGATCAATTTCTTACTACCAAATATGCATAATAAAATAATAAAAAAACATTAAAATAAAGAGAGATTTATAACAACCTCTCCCTTCAAAACTTAGTTTTAATTTGAAATAAAAAATAGGCATTATTCTGATCACAGGAATTAGTTAGAAGCGAGCACCTTGCGTAGCCAAAACAAAAAGAGTTTTTCACAAACAAGATAGATATATGCTGACGTGGGCTTTTTTGCAGTGCACACCAGAATTGCTGGCAGATGGCAGAATTTTTTCCTACTTACTTGACAAATATCGTTATATTTTGAACACTTCTCACTATATCTTTATAAATTATAGCCTATGTGTTATTCTGATGTATAAGCTATATTACTGTAAAGTTTCATTAAAAAAAGAAAGAAAAAACACCTTTGTTAAATTTTAAGTATATAGATCTAATAGCTGATAAAAAGGATTTTTTTTTATTTATAATTCTTCGTAACACACTCTTGAGGGTCGATTTTTCAAAATACCTCCCTAAGCTGATCTCTGCTCTCCAAAAGTAACACATTGTTAAAAGTTTTGCGTAATGAACGCTTAAAGTAGTGTAAATAATTTATATCTGAAAGTGTAATGCATTAATATTACTTTCTGTTGTATTTATTTTATTTTAAAATTGTAATATTCGCAAGCAACGCCGTTTCTTAAATTATAATGCGTTTGAATGAAAAACATAGCGAAATGTTAACGATAGAGTCAAGTTGGCAAATGCCTAGCTACTTTCGTAGCTCGAGCTTTATTAGAGCTTTGTAAGACCCGCCGTGTAGGGGAGAAATGCACTTTAATATTTTATCCATCCGCATTATGATTTATTGCAGTTTTTTTCATACAATATTTTTTTGGATCACTACTTTTACAAATTAAGGGATATACATAAACAAAATACTCCACTTCGGAAAATTTAATCCGTTAGACCTAATAAATTAATTAAATATATTCCACTGTAAAATTAATTTTATATACCATTTACTTAAAATAAGTAGTCAAATCACATTTTCTAAGGTCTTCATTAACATACAAAAACATAAGACACTTAAATTTTGGCAAACTATTTTTTCCGCTAAAATACTCATCATGGAACCAGTGCTGCCATATACCTTGAAAGAGTGGATTTCAAAGAATATTCCTGCTAAGTATTGGTAGAATATTCCTTCTAAGTTGGTGTGGTGTGGTAGTTAGGAGAAGGGGGTGCCAGCTCAGGTGTCGTCCACGTCACTTGACCATGGTTCAAAATTACGTGATTCGTTGCCAAAAGCCCTCGTGTAGCTGAACAGTGCGACATTAATATTCACTCACTCTCACACTCCAAAAAATACAGTACAGTAGTTATTGCGTTTTTAAGTATAAAAATAATTTAATCTGCCTATTCAATTAAAATTATAGCGTTATAATTAACTACTAATCACAAACAAATTTTGAAAATTTGTCCAAATGATGCAGTGTGAAAGAGAAAGTTTATTTACTTTAAGTATCAGAACTGATAAAAGCATTTATTTGGAAAAAAGATCAATTTCTTACTACCAAATATGCATAATAAAATCATAAAAAAACAATAAAATAAAGAGAGATTTTTAACAACCTCTCCCTTCAAAACTTAATTTTATTCTGAAATTAAAAAAAAAATAGGCATTATGCGGATCAGTGGAATTAATTAGCACCTTGCGTAGACAAAACAAAAAAAAAGTTCTTTCACAAACAAAAGATAGATATATGCTGACGTGGGCTTTTTTGCAGCGCAAGCTAGAATTTCTCGCAGATGGCTGAATTTTTTCCTACTTACTTGACAAATATCTTTATATTTTGGACACTTCATACAATATCTTTATAAATTATAGTATATGCTATAAATTATAGCCTATGTGCTATTCTGATGTATAAGCTATATTACTGTAAAGTTTCATTAAAATCCATTCAGTTGTTTTTGCGTGAAAGACCCACAAAGATACTCACAAACTTTCGCATTTATAATATATATTAGATTGCCCTAAAATAAAAAACAAAACTAGCACTAAATAGGTGGATGATGAATAGAACTAAAATAAGGAATATTGTCTAAAGTCTTTTATTCTCTCACATAAAGTTCACATTTCATTCTTCGGATATTTTTCAACGAGAAAAGATCTCTCTCATTATAAAAATAAATAAATTGAGCAATACATTTTTTGTGTAACCAGAATGATTTCGAATTTCAAATGCAAAATTGATGGGATGTTTACTATACAAAAAACTGATGCTCATTTTTCGAAAATGGCTGAATGTACAATGTTTGTACCTACTGTCGAGAGACTTTTTTTCAATTATCAGTAGAAAGTGGTAGATCTTCAGTACCTACTGTTAAATATCTTATAAATGCTATAAATAATTTAGAACTTTCTTGTTGTGTTTATTATGAGATAATTTTAAAAAATTGTGCATGTGTGTGTGTGTGTGGTGTGTGCAAATGACCATCCGATAGAAGTGAAAACTTCAAATTTTGTAATGTTATATTAGGGATTAGTGCGAAATAATTCGGTAAATAAAAAAAAGCTGATGTTAGTATTGTCATACGAAATTATTTATTCATGTCTGTACTCATAAAGTAATATTTGCTGTAAAATATACAATCATATTTTTGAATTAATTGTATTCTAAGAAGGGGAAACAATAGGTTTATGGTAGTTTAAATATTTTGCGAAGAGTTTAGATTCAAATTTATCTAAATATCTGAAAAAGACTCCATCAAGCGTTGTTTCGTACTTCATTGTGCTTTAATTTGGGTCATTTGATTTAATTAAATGGAATTTGATTTAAAAACACGCGCGTAAAAAGTTTGTAATTCAAAACTAAGCACGATTTCCGACTAATGCCTCCTAACGTAACTCACCCGAACCTGACGCTTCATTTAAGTTATCTGGTGCTGTCTTGACGCGCTTAAAGAAGTTATTACTTCAACAAACAAACCATTACTGAAAGAGTCTTGCATAATGTGAAATGCAATTGTTTAACGTTTCCGTAAACTGTTTAGGTTTCTAAATAACTTGTGAAAACACATGTACTGGGTTGGAGTCCTCTAGTTATAAAAGTATGGAAAAAGCTGTAGTTATAAAAGTATGGTCTAGCTAATATACGCTAGACAAAAAAAATCCGCTTAAGTGTAGACTGGCGGATAAATTTGGAGTTAATAATTTATTTTATTTCATTTTTTGGAGGTTTTCTTTTATTTCTGATTTATTCGTGGCAGTAAGCATTTTTTTTTGTGTAGCGCATGGCAACTTTACTATACCTAGATTTCCCTTTTTTGACTATAGTTCTTGCCATTCGTGGTGTTGTTGATTCTTATCCCAGATGGTGTAGCCATAAAACCAAAAATCTCCAAAAAAATCCAGAAATAAAATTGGATTTCTTAAAATCCCGTCAAAAGTAAAACTCAAATAATTAAGAATATGGCTCGCGGAGGCCTGATCAGCCTCACATATATGACACTCTGGAAAGACTTTCCGGCCCTGTTCAAAAGTAAGAGACTTGATGGGGTCACTCAAAAAGCGCGATAGAGCCGTCTGATATTTAGTAGGGGACACCAATGAGGTTTTCTCCCAAAATGCCAAGGGTGAGCAGGGGACACTCTCCAAAGTGAATTCAATTCCATTATTTTAATAGAGGAAAATTCAGCAAAAGAGAGACATGCATCACCTCGTAAGGCGTCAGCAGGGGCAGACTTGGCTCAACTACCGGTCTTCTCGTTACCATTCAATACAATATGGAAAACATTGAAAGTAAATAGGGTGTCTAGAAGAAAGTCGAACAACAACATCCAGAATGTTCCGGGTTGTCATATCCCCAACAGTTGTCCAATGAGAAAGCTGCTGAATAGAAGCCCGACTGGCAGTTAAAACACAAATGTCCCTGAAGACAAGGTCTGAAGTAGTTGTCGATAAATTTCAATCCCTTATATATTTCACTAAGTTCAGACCAAAACAGAAAAGTAGTTAATAACCCTAATCTTGATGTCAAATGTACCATCAGGTGTCTCAATGTGCACGACGCTTCCACAAATATCACAGTCGCCCATACTGCCATCAGTATAGATTTTCAATGACGAGTGAGGGATGGCATGAAGGGCCAATCTGTCCAGTAAACTCTGGTACATCAGAACCTTTACACGCCCTGGTCAATAACTCAGTCTGGAAATGTATTCGATCAGAGTCGAACTTTAAATGGGAAAAGGGCTTTCAGGAGTGAGGCTCGGCATGACCGGAAAACAGACACAAATCAACTGTAAACGAAAAAGAGCCAATTACTTGCCATTCGTAAGTTACTGGGCTGACAACGAACTTAAGATGGCACACTGCATATGCTATTTTAAAAAATTAGAAAAGTTTTTCCAAAATATCATTTTTATTAAAAAAAAATTAGTTATAATATTTTTATTAGTTCGGATTTCGGTTCCAAATTTTTTTGCGTTCCTAAGGATTTTGTTCCTTTTATTTATATTTTAAAAGTAAAAGAGAAGTTTCCAATTCGCAAGTCACGTCTTGGTCCGGATTAAAGCCCTGAAATTTACCAGAAAAAACATCCAATTTCGTCTCTACCCTTCAACAGGGAGAGCGTCAGTCCATCGGGATAACTGCTCTTTTATCGGCATTCTAAAGTAACGAAATTCAATTCCAGACTTACACAAACGACATTCGTTTTATACAAAAATTGGAACCCCCTCCCTCCCCTGTTCGAATCAAAATCCCCTGCCTCCCGGAAGCGGAGAATCACGAGAACGGATTCCAATGAAGGGAACACGAGGATTGATTGTGCGATCAAATAATAGAATCATCAATTTCGGTGGTGTATTGATCTTTCGGCGAAGGCAGAAGTCTAACCCAGGAAGTTGGGAACACATTCTAAACTTAATGGGTCTTATTCGTTCGGTTTTTCTTTCCTTTCATTATGACTCATTTTCTTTTGTGGTGCCCTTAACTGGAAAACCTTAACGGCCCAAACGTTCCATTTTCCGGAATAATTAACGAAGAAAGTTTTGTTGTCTTAAGAGGTTCGATGGGATGATGGAAATTTTCTGGTGGCTCAGACTATTTGTCTTTTGTCTTGGCCTAACTAACCACGCTTCTGAGGCAGTTCTTCTCTACTTAAGCTCTTTTACAACGTTTTTCCACTTCTAATAACTGTAAGATATTTCGGAAATTCAGGAGTTTTTTTTTTTATGCACAAAAAATAATTTTTGCCACTAAACCTACCTACATTTTACATATACTTATTTCTACCGATGACAGCCAAATGACCATTTTTAAAATAAATGTTATATTCTTTTCCAGCTGATAATAACTAATTCAAAGTTTATCATGGCAAATGAAAAACAAATAATCGTCATGTAATCAATTTGTTTTTGTTTTTGGATTTCAAGCATATACGTTTTTAGAAAGAAGAATGTAGATCAAAAACTAACTTTTATTTCTGTAATTTCCATATACCTTGATTCAAATAAATATGAAATTTATTCGTCATCCCCCAGATTTTAAATTTTTTCGAAAATACACTCTTTATTTTTTTCCCCTTCGTATTATTACATTTCATCTAATGCGTTGGCTTCGATATGTATTTGACAATAATATGCAATGAGCATCTTCCCTGCTTAGAACATTGAATTTTTTTTGCCAAACTGTTCCATCCTTCAAAGTCTCAATATTCTGATTGTTCTTTTCCTCTTTACATTTTTCCGTACTAGTGAACCACCTATTTTTTTCGTCTCCTACGCTTATTCGCAACTTTATTTCCCTCATTATTCGTATCGAGTTGCCCAGAATCAGTGTCCAATCAATTGTATATATCAGGGAGGGCGAACTAGTGGCACGCATGTCATCAATGGCGCGTGACACAATATTTTGGGCATGCCAGTGATCTAAATGGTTAGCGTTTTATTTC
The DNA here is from genome assembly GCA_019973935.1 of Trichonephila clavipes. Lineage (NCBI taxonomy): Eukaryota > Metazoa > Arthropoda > Arachnida > Araneae > Nephilidae > Trichonephila > Trichonephila clavipes. The sequence continues at coordinate 85,517 of BMAU01004376.1, forward strand.
AAAATAACCAAGTTCACTATGCAATGTTATGAACTAACTACGTCGTGGACTACAGTAGCTCATGTTGCAAAGTTTGTCTACGCAAGTTATAGTCAATTTCGCTGACACAACTGCATTTTAATGTTTATTTTTGCTATATTTATGATTTTTAACTGTTATTTAATAGCATGGCTAGTTCAGCAAAAGTACAAGATATTAAGTTTAATAGAGAATTCCAAACTTGCTGAAAAAGCGACAAAGTGGTCTGTGGTTTATGTTCTGGAATTGTGGTATGCAGAACATCGTCTATAAACTGACATTTCTGAAACAAATCACAAATCCTCTTGTCAATAAAAGAACCATAGCAAAAGTAATTAATTGCTTGGCAACCATTTGGTAGATGATTCCAATTCAGCATGCATTCTACTAAAAGTAACATCTCACACAATCCTAATAAAAGTTCTTTGTCTTCCAATTTGCAACAACAGAAGTAACACTAATGTTACTATAATTTAGATTACATGTATAACTAAAACATTTACTACTATACAGTGCAAATGTATTGTCATCGTCAAATCGCAAAATGGAAATCTATTGCTTTTGAAGACCCGCTGCATAGATGAGCTAATGCAGTTATATCTGTAGAGACTCAAAGTCCTCATGTTGGTGGGATGTGGAAGTTCAGTGAGGGGACATATATACATAAAACATATTTTACATAAAATATGTCAGATTTTGTCGGAAAATGACGCGATTCGTGAGGTGCCAATAAACTGAAAAATTATTTGTGAAGCTTTTTGTAAACAAAAGCTTAGATTATGTGGTACCTGTGTATTAGCGTACTTAGTCTACAATCCATCTGTACCCAGCTCATTAATAAGTATAGCGTAAAACTAAGTTATCACCTGAATATTGGTACATTTCAGCAGTACTTCTTGTTTATTTCCAACTGCATAGCATGACCATTTGGTCAAAAAATAAGTTCTTATGTATTATTGCAGCCAATTGGCGGTATTTTCTGTAACGAAACACACTGTTGCCAATTCAGCGTGGACGACACATAGGAAATGGCAGTTGCAAACTTTGCGAGTTATTTATAGAGTTGGTAACTATACATAATCACCAAATCTTCCTATGGTATTTCGGTTCTTGCATATTATTCCATTCTATTGTTGACATTATATGAAACGAAGCGCATGGTTACCACAATTTAGCACGTACAACACATACAAAACTTCGAACGTTGGCATTGGTGCGATAAATTGTAAGTAACAGCATTTTTACATATTGAAAAAGAGAAAGGATAGTGCTTTTCCTGATACTTGCATATTAACCGCAGCCAAAGTGGTACTTTTTTCACCAAAATTTGACTGTTTTTTTTCTCATATAAAACACATAAGAATTTGTTTTGATATTGTAGTGCAAATTTTGCTGCAGTGATGCCAATACGTAAGTACCTTTTTCCTTTATTGGCAAACTCCATGTTTTTCAGTTGTAACAGAAAAGTAGAAAAATAAAACCAAAAGAAAGTGACACTCAATTCAAACTAATTGGAATTAAGAGATTGTCAATGTTGTGTGTGATTTAAGTTAGAATTTCCATTTACATATAAAATTTCTTGATTTTTTTCTTCTGAGCTACTTATGGTAGTTTCATCAAAATCAAACCTTAATTTATTTATTTAAATTAGCTGTTTGGTTTGCTTACTATTATAATTTCTACTATGTGTAAGGTTACTTTTATATTTATTTTTATTTTATGTTATACGGTCCATATATGATATATATTTCTCACTTATCATTATAGCTATTTATCATTGTATGTACTCATTTGTTTGCTCTTTGCAATAAAATTATAATTTTTAATTGAAGTATTTAAAAAAAAGTATTTCTCAATTTTTGAGCAGCACGGTTTATTATTTGTTTCATTCAGTACTGTTGTTGGTTCTGGACTAATTCAACGGGGACCTGTTTTATCCATTTTAGATGAATTTTAGGTTTTAGTTCCAACTAATTAATTTTTTCTAGTATTGAATTACATCTAATTTTCTTTTGCACTTTAAAATTCAAAGTTAATGCAATTTTTGTCGTGTGGCATTATGGTTTAACTTTCCTTCTTACAATCTGTTCTTCATATAAATTTTTAAAGATTTTATGCATGTACATTTCCATGACATTTTCTTTGGTTGAAAAAAAATGATTGCTTTTCTTCCTTCATCAGCAGATGCTGATCACTGTTAAACAATATGAAAAATATGCGCAGTTATTTAGACTCGCATTCCAATGGTGATATGAATAAAAAAATGGACGATATTGAACCATGTGTTGGTACTGAAAAAACAATGCAAAGAAAAATATCAGATTACCGTAAAATCCAGCATATAATGCTCACCTATACTTTTGAACTGCATTTTTTAATGTTTGTTATGTTCGCCATATAATGCACACCCTATTTTTTACAAAGAAGCCTGAAATGTACATATGTAATGCTATCATGTTTTGAAGTCATTATTCCAAGGTATAGAAAACAATAGTACACTTCTATATAGAATTACAACCCTTTAAGTTCATAAGGAGTGTCATTTCCCATAGCAGAAAATATTACTGCTATTACTTTTCTGTTATAACTTTTATTTATGTTTTCATTCTTTCCTTTCTATTTACCTTTTTAACATGTTAATTTTCTCTCTTACATTCAAATATATGTTTTTATGAAAGCATTTTCTGTGAAGCGAAATTTCAATGTGAACACTCATTAAAATTTTTAAAATTTTGGGTACACTATTCTGCAATGTCTCTACTCTCTTTAAATTATATTATGGTTGCAAAAAAAGTTAATTTTATTTATTTTTAATGTTTAAACCTTGATACCAAAACCACAAAAATTCTAACATATTATGTGTAAAAAACAAATCGGTCAGATTTTGGTGGAAAATGGCTTCAATTTGGCTGAGGTGACGCTAATACGCAAGAACTGATAATAATAACTTATTCTTCAACGCAAATATCAGTAGATTATTAGACAATCTACACTTCTTACTTGCTTTTATTCTTATGTTCAAAATAATAATAATAATCTGTTACACAAAGTTCCTTTCTGTTAGAAAAAACTTTATTGCTTTTCTTTTTTCCAACGACAAGTTCTAAATCCAGTTTATTTTAACAATAAAGTAGAGAATCTAAGCTAGCAGTATAACAAGAATAGTAAATAGTACTAAATTAAACTAATTGCTATTAACGGATTCGCAATATTTGTAAAAAACTACCTTCCATTTTTGTCAAGAATTGTTATTAACCAGATTTATCATTGTATTTCCTCATTTGTTTATTCTTTGCAACAGAATGACAAATATTTTTTTAACTAAACTTTTGTGAAAAAGTATTGTTTAAAAAATTAATTTTTTATCAACAAGTTTTATTATTTCTCTCATTAGGTTCATTATGGTTTTTTTTCAACGTAGGTCTGTTTTAGGTAGTTTATTTTAGTCCTTACTAATTTAATTTTTTCACTACTGTATTAGATCAGAATTTTATATTAAATGTAATATAGGTGTTAGATAGTATTACTTCCATTCCTCATGTGATATTAATTTAATGCTACTGAAAATTTAATTTAATGTTTTATTACAATGTAGGCTTATTTTATGTATTTTTTTACAATTTTAGTTTGTACTAATTTTATTTTTTCCAGTTGAAGGCTTCTTAAGGGGACTTGGCACCCTTTGAGCAAACTTCTTTATTTACGTATTTAAAAATTATATTTTAGCATTTTATACAATGTTTCTATTCAAGAAAATGTTACCAGATGAAAATTTTCATATATTATTCACACAATTTTAAAAATTTTAATTTTTTGAAGAAAATTGGGAAAATTTTAAAATCCTACTCTTTTTGTAAAAATTAATTTTTTGACCTGAAATTTTTTTATAATACTCTTATGGATGATCTAAACAACTTTAGGGATCGATTTTAGAATAACTTCATTCGTTTTCGAGAAAAAAATAAAATGTTGATATACAGGCTAAAAATCAATGAAAAAGCCAACATGTCTTACATTTTATTTTTTTAAAAAAAGTATTCAGTTTATAGCAAAACGGATCCCTAATTTTATTACATACTTTATTTTCAACACGCAAGAAAAAAATGGAAGTGATTGGTAAATAATTGTCGAAGGAGTAGCATTTTGAATGCACTAAGGTTTCGAAAAAAACTGAGAAAAACAGGTTTAAAGTTTATAATTCTGAAAAAATAATTATTATAAGCTTAATTAAACTTAAAATACCACTTTAAGATAATACATATACGTTTTTCTTTAAAATAATTGCATTTTCATATGTTTTCAACCCACACATTTTTATAAATGATCAACTTTTAGAGAGTACTAATTGCACAAGAAAACTCAAGAAAAACTTTTAAAAAAATTTTTTTCTGTCTCGACAGAAATTTTAGCTGTTTTTCTTCTTATAATATTAAAGTATTACATTTGTATGAAAAATATATCAGGAAGAAGAACTAAAATTATACAATTATTAATATAAAATGCCTTAATTTAAAAATTTTACATGCACACATTTCACAAGGAAGAAAAATTACATTTTTGTATTGCCTCGGAAATATTCTGCTTTTAATACTACACATTTTTTTATAGTTATTATTTCTATTTATAAAATAGATTTTTTTATCATAAAGCATTTTTTAGCTTTTTTTTCTAAAAAGGGGGTGTGGCTGAATTGCCTAATTTGTTTTCAAATGAAGTTTTAGTCAACTTCTAACTTTCCGACATGCACAAGTGATATATCAATCGAAAGATAATAATGCAAAGAATAAGATTAAATGAAAATAAAAAAAAACGATAGGTTTGTGATTTTTAGGGTACCAAGTATTCTTAATGTATATTATTTATGTTAATTTTTTAAGGAAATAGTTTATGACATAATTTTTCTTTTGGTTTATCTATTTCTGATTATTCCACTAATAGTTCCCATAGCAGAAACATACTACTGTTATTACTTTTATGTTATAATTTTTATTTATATTTTCAACCTTTCATTTCTATTTACCTTTTTAGCAAGTTAGTTTTCTCTCTTATATTCAAATATACGTTTTTATGAAATCTTTCTTTTCTGTTAAGCGAAATTGCAATGAGAACACTCATTAAAAAAAGATATTTTTTACTTTTGAATACATTGCTCTGCAATGGCTCTACCCTCTTTAAAATATATTATGTTCGCAAAAAAAGCTCAATTTTATTCATTGCGCTACAAGGACACGACGAACGATTTTCCTTTCTGTATATGCAGTTGGACTATTAGTTTTGCTTGTTGCCATTTTTTAATTTAATAAATAAATTTATATTTTAAAAAACTGTATATTACCCACTGTCATCCACCACAAGATAAAAAGTAAATAAAAGTAATGTCCACATATATTATGAATCATTATTAATTGCCATCCTTATTTTCTATGCCTTTTATGATACTTCAAGTGTTCTCTAAAGTTACAAAAGTAATTTTAATTTCAAAATATTTTTTCATTGTTTTACTGAACATAATATAATTCTGTGTTATATTTTTTTCATTTACATACCACTTATAAAAATATTTCTTGAATATGAAATTCATTTTACACACATATGAAAATAATGAACACAACATAATTAGTTATGTATTACTTTTGAAAAATATAATAAAACTGATAAGTTTTAATTTTTTTAAAAAAAAGGATAGTTAAAAATGTTAAAAAAAATAAAATAGACACTTTTATTTGCCATGTTTTACGTTAATTTTATCAGTGCACATATGAGTGTTAGCATATTTTAATTCTGAAATATATATATATATATATATATATATATATATATATATATATATATATATATATATTAAAACTGCAATAGCCTGTGCAACACAAAGAAGTTTCAAAAAATTATATTTTACTGAAGCTTTTGCTTATATAAGTACAGAAAGGCCATACAGCTACTAAGTACTACACCACATTGTTAGTCTAATTTATAAAATTTTATTCAAACTCGTTTGTCCTAGACTTTTTTTATTCATCTCTAAAGTCATATATTTTCGATAAATTTTCTTATTTAAAAAGTTGCAATAATAATTTGCAGACATGGAAATCTCACCAATCGAAACCATCAATAGTCGAAACTACTTAATAAATGACTGCGTTTTTAAATGTATTGCATATCTCCCGGTCGAAATTTGTTCAGTAATTAGTACCTGAATTTCGGATTTCAGTTCAATAATTCAAAATAATGTCGTAAAAGTTATTCGAATTATGAACCCTATTCTATCTCAAATACGATCTAACTGGCAAACCCACAAGTTCATTTATTCCATTCTACTAAATTTCTAGAATTTCCTAACTTTTTTAACTGAGATTTCACTACAAAATGGTAATATATACCGTCTCGAACTGACGTTAAATTATACTCCTCATGATCTATAATTATTTGAATTCTTGGGGGTTCTCAATATGTAGTAACATGCCAGTATACCTTAATATATTCACCACAGTAATACAATAACAAACCCTTTGGCTTCGGACTAAAATTGCAGGATTAAGCATTGTTTCACGGCGATAATTTTCCCCTTTATTTTTTTTTAAGTAAAACTTATTTACGCACGATTGACTTGGGGAGAAAGCTGGTGAATGTGTGACGAGAGCATTACGAAAAGTGTGATCGGGCAAGGCGAACGGAAGTTGAGGGGTCGATATAAGTGAGTGGAGATAAAAAAGAAAGAGTTATACGTTTCGTCAGTCAGTAGTTCGTTTGCGAGTTTGCTAGCGTTACGCGAACAGTGATTTCTTGATTATTTCGCAATTTCATTTCGTCCATGAACAATTTTATCATTTAATATTTTGATCAAAACATTAAATATTCGACGTTTAAAGGGAATAAAATTGTAAATTCATTTTAAAGTTCATATTTTGTAAATTTTCGTGTGAATAATAAATTATGGCAGGAAGTGACACAGACTCTGAATGGTAGTAGTTTACATTTCACCTAATAACTCAGTTAATAGTATTATAAAGTTTTTATATAAAGGACTTATTATTTTTACGGTCGAGTAGGCTCTGAAGAATTAGAAGAAAACTATAATACGTTGCCACTCATTTTAGCAGGAGATTTCAATGTTAATTTCGCGCCGGAAGATGAACAACTTTTGGTAAACTTTCTACAAGATCAATTAGAACTACAAATGAATGAAATGAATACTAACCAGAATGAGCCTACCACAAGACATAGAACTACAATCGATGCTGTTTACTCTAGATTTTCTAATTTTCATTCGAAAACATATGTATCTTATTTCTCATATCATAAGCCTTAGTTAGGAGTGGCGCAGCTTCGTCAGGTTTGGCTCTTGCGCCATAAACCCAAACACTCACTCACTTAGTTAGGGTGCCAGCTCAGGTGTCGTCCGCGTCACTGGACCATGGTTCAAAATTACGTGGTCCGTCGCCAAAAGCCCTCGTGTAGCTGAACAGTGCGATGTTAATATTCACTCACTCACTATACCATAAGTCTATTGTCTCGGTCTTACAATCAGCCACAGTAATTACTAATGTATCCAATAATGGAAAGAATGAATAAAAATAAAAAAAACTATTCAACAGTATTAATTTATCGATAAAAATCCATAATAAATTTAAATATTTGTAGAAAATTAATATATGTATATGAATATACATGTGTATATTATACATATATAAACATATATATATATATATATATATATATATATATATATATATATATATACATACATATAAATGGAGCTAAAGAAGTTTTACTTCAATCGTGTGGTCTAAAGCACACTTGTTTTTTTTGCCGTGATTTAGTACTTAGTTATGAAAATATAAAATTTTATAAATATGTGTGAGCGAATAAAATCATCAATGCCTGTAAAATGCATTTCTTTTCTTCAAAGCTATTTTTTTTTATTTAAATGTTGGTATACATCGAGTTATATGTAAAAAATGCATTGTGTTACGAATAACATCCGGTACAGTTATGCGTAAAAGATACTATTTCTTAATGAAGAGGTTTTGTTAAAAAAAATTTATAAATATGCATGTAAAATCTAAGGAACATAAAATCTGATGGTTTTTATAATCTTTGATTTGTTTTGGGGGAGATCATTTGTTACAAATATAAAATTTCATCACATAATGTCGGTTTTCAGTCAACCGCTTCTGCACAAATTTTTTCTCCTTAAAAATTAAAAACAAATTAATAAACACTAATTATATAATTTATATAAATACATTCGTTGAAAATTAAGAATGCAAACAATTTATTTTCTTACATTATTATTTAATAAAAATTTCATTAATAAGTTAGAGAAATATGTATATGTATTGAGCAAAAATTGTACTTTTAGCGGTAGGTAACTTCTGCACTGGATTATCAAAGTGGGTCACACGGTTTTTAGTGAATCTATTCCAAAACCTAATAAGTAGTTTAAGCGCCTTCTTACGTATTGTATTATTAATTTTTTGTGTGGAATATTTTCTCTTACTATCAGATTTAAGGAATCTTTTTTCTGCTTTCATTTGTTGGAAGCTTCACTAATTGCTTTAATTCAATATCTGATAAAATAATTGGGCATTTTTAATTGAAGAATAATTGTCAGAACGTAATTTCTTTCTCTACAATGTGTTTTTAATTTGATAAAAAACACGAAAGACATAAACTTAAGCAATTGGCTAAGTACTTCGGTATGTAAGTGCTAGATAACGAACAGTGTAGGTTTCACGATGAAAAAAAATATTGATTTAATGATAAAAAACATTAATTTCTTAAGAAAAAAATTGCAATTCTTTCAAAGATTAGTAAATATGTTGTCATTGCCCGTTCGTGATTATGTTTGTATGTAGAAAATATTCTAAATACAAAGTGATTAGAAACAAAGTTCTACTTTGAAAAGGCTGTAAAAAAGAACCAGAGGTCAGAATGACTTCAAATTTTAACTGTTAAGAGGAGAAAATGTAACAGCGCTAGGAAAAAAGTTTCAAAGTGTATCAATAGATAGGGTTGTGTAAGAAGCAAAAAAAAAAAAGGCTTCGGCAAGTGGCTTTTTGCATCAAATTACGACGGTTTCTGGTATGATTTGTACATTAAACCAACTGTACTGTAACCAATGTAGGTTTTTTTTTTCTTTCTTTCGGAAATATGTTTTAAGTCATTCAACAGTTGTTGCACTGTTAGTGAAAAGACAGCCACCCACGGCAGGGTCACACCCCATTGGATGGAAAAAATTTGTTTTTAATTGCCCTTGGGTCCAACGCCGCTTTGCAAAATAAACGCCAAAGAAATTTTTTCTGACACCAGACTATTTCACTCTTCTCCAAGTACTTTTATTGAAATTTGAAGTTATTCAGAGCAGAGGATTTTTTTAACAGTAATTTGAAACGGAAATTTTAATTATAATCACCCTGTATTTAAGGCTTCGACTGGCCTGAGTTTATAAAGATAATACAACTAGCATTCACCAAGTCAAAAATTTAACAAATAAATATAAATTATATCTACCTATAAGAACAAAAGGAAGTGCGCATGTGTGTATAACAGCGGAGAAGGAAAGATTGAGATGTGCAAAATTTGGTACAGCGAAACTTAGAGTAATGCGAATTTTTCCATATCCCTTGATCCAAAATTACTGAAGTCTATAAATCATATGAAACTTGAATTAAAAATAAATAAAATTTACTAATTTACTATTGCTGTAATACATCTCAATTACTTTCTAAACTTGTGACGACTTACGCGTCTTTTCTTTAACAAGTCCTTTGGGCCAGAATCAATGGCAACTCTTTTCCAACCATATCCAAGAAACGAGAAGTGAAGAGATGCAAATAATATAGGATAAATATAGGATCTTAGAGTAAGCGGGATGGCAATAAGGGCAATGATGGCAATGTAAAGGAATGTTAGACAATTGACGTGCGTTGTGGAAGTTGATGATTATTAAAGTTCGTTATTCAAGATTTAAGTTTTACATGTCGTGGATAAACTTATTGGTGTTCGACTAGAAGTTAGTCGTCAAGCTGCATACCATTGCAGATAAAGACAAGTAGCATTACAGAATAATGTAAGGTAGGATTAATTACTTATTAGTATAATTGAGGATTAGGCGGTTCAATTATTGATATAGGTCTGTATTATATTGTGTGTTGCGCATTGTGTCATAGTAAATTCTCCCATTAAGTAGTTATATTATATTTGTTCAAAGTTTAAGTTGAATATCTTAATAAAGTCATATTAAGATAATGGTTGAGTCTAGTTCTTACACTAACCCTACACCTCTAGCTCACGCTGATACTTCGAGAGATGTACTTCCAAGGAGAGGTACATCACAATGGCACCCAACTAGGTTTAATCTATATGACCCGGAGATGAGAAACGCGAGAGGATTTAATGTTTGACCAGAAGTATATTTGGTTGAATCCTAGGAGGACCCACTTTTGGTCGCCAAATTTTGAGCGATAAAGGTTACAATATGGTAACCCTTCCATTTCATCCAAAAATTTGGATTTTCAAATCACCTAAAAAATGGCAACCCTAAAAAAGTACAACGTTTTTCGCCTTTTCCGAAAAAACGTCTTTTTGACATTTGACTTCATTTAGAAGGTTTGCTCTCCACCGGTTGTTAAGAATGGCGTGTGAAAGTAAATTAATTGAAAGTGAGGCTACGACAGGTTTCTTTGTGCTCCTGGGCACAAAGGGGAAGAAAGAGACATTAGAATGGTGTATGAAAGCTAATTTAATTGCTTCTCGTTATGAATGTCCGAGGTTTAAAAAAATATGCGTTTGTAAGAACGAAAGGGAACGGTTGACGGCTACGAATGGCGTTGCCGCAACCAGTCGAAAGATAATCGCTACGACGTTGTTCGGAGTGTGAGAAAGGGCACTTGGTTTAACGAAAGCAAACTTGCTATAATTATCTTGCGTTTGACCAGATATTGGTTTGGCAAGAGCATGAATGCGTTTGTGGTGAATGACTTGAAAGTTAATAAGAACAGGTCACAAGTTGGTGGATGACAGTTTTCATGAATTCCTTGCATCCATCGCAAGGGTGTGTCCACCAACGGAACATGACGAAATGCAAGCGTAAGGTAAGTGCCTTTTAAAATTTTTTAAAATGATTGATTTCATGTATTTCTTCGATTTTATATTTGCGAAACGCCCCTTTCGTCCTTTTTTAAAAATGTAAATCATGTTGTACACACTGGTTTTAGAATGCTTTTTTAAAATGAATTTCATTGCTTTCTCCGTTTTTTTCTTTATATAATTAATTTAATGTATTTTTATTCGTTTTCATCTTTGCGAAACGCCCATTTCATCCCCCGCTGACGCATGCGCTTCCCAAGAGTTTTTCGTCATTGACGTCTTTTTAAAAACCTTCAATTTGGCGCTTTTTGGCGAAAAATTTTTGGCGCCAAAAACAGCAGTGGGTCCTCCTAGGATTTTACCGAGATTCGTAACCCACAAACCGCTATCCAATTATTAGAAGTATTAGCTAAATTTTAGGAAAGATATTCGTGCAAGGCAACATTGGTTCGAGAAATAGTAATAACGTGGAAGGACGAGGTTGGAATGAGCGTAGGATGTGTAATGTTGGTAATAGAGGAAATTGGAAAAATTCTGAAGTGGTACATAGACCAAATAATGGTAGAAATGATTATAGGTGTAGCAATCAGAACAACCGTCAAGGAAATCAGTGATTCGAGAGCAGGAATAGGTTTCAAAACGATGATCGCGAATTTAACGATAGGAGATATCAATTTAGAAATCGAGGTCAAAATGACGATTTTAGTAGAGGGGACAAAAGAAATAGGGGTTCGAGAGAAAATTTTAGTCGAGGCTGTAGAAAACAAATGGGACGTTCAAATGTTTTGAAAGTGAATGATATTAAAGGTGATCAGACGCAGTCGATAAATCAGTCACCGATTAAACTTTGAGCAATATGTATGTCTCCGGTAGAACTTCCGTATGTTCCTATTTTATTAGACGAAACTTTTACGAAAGCGTTATGGGACACTGGAGCGGAGAAATCATTTATATCGGAAGAGACATACCAAAAACATTTTTTTATAAACAAGTAAAGAAATCGAGTACTCAGGTGATCACGGCGCAAGGAGATAAATGTCGAAATATGGGAGTTGTGGAATTAAATATTCGAATATGGGATTTCGAAAAGCCTTGGTTGTTCCATGTGTTGGCAGATTTAGAATACCCGTGTATTTTCGGATTGACTTCATAGGTGGATCAAAGATCATTTTGGACTTTGATCGAAAATCTTTGGCGATTCCAGATTCGCAGATTAATAAAGTGGTTAAAATGGTTGAAATAGAAAAAGTAGAAATAGATCTTTTTAAGACAAAACTAGAAGAAAAACAAAAACGGGGAATTACAAGATTTGTGTAATAGTTTTCAAGGATTGTTTTCGGATAAACCAGGGCTTACGCATGTTTTATATCATGAGATTGACACGGGAGATAATCTACCAGTTTCTCGTCCGTACAGATATGATAGGCTTAAACAAGAAATTCTCGATTATCATGTTGACAAAATGTTGAAAGATGGAACTATAATTCCCATTCAGTCCCCGTACGCGTCACCAGTGGTGTTATGTAGAAAGAATAATGGGTTACCACCGGATAATCCGGAAGCATGTTGATTATCGGAAACTAAATGCGATCACGAAATACCTTAGGTATCCTTTACCATTAATAGACGATTTAATAATGAACATACCCCACACAGGTATAATGTCTGCCCTGGACCTTCGCTCGGGATATTTTCAGATGGCGGTGAACCCAAGTGATATAGTTAAAACCGCGTTTGTCACGAAAAATAGGACCTATGCATTTTGCAGAATGCCCTTTGGCTTGTCAGGGGCGGCACCTAATTTTCAAAAAGCTATAGATATAATTCTCAAACCCGTGATAGGGGCAAGTTTGTGAGTGTTTACATGGATGATGTTATCATATCATCTCCATTCACTCAACAAGTTAAACATTTGAAAGAAGTTTTTCGATTATTGCATAAGGCGGGGTTAACGTTAAATAAAGATAAGTGTAAATTTGGTTGTGAAGAGTTAAAATATTTGTGTTTAATTATTAATAAGGAGGGAATTAAAATTGGTGAAGCAAAAGTTCAAGCCATAGTTGAAATGAAACCTCTGCATAACTCCAAAGAGGTGTCGAAATTTTTAGGAATGTCCCAAGGGTACGCAAAATTTATTAAAAATTATGCCGATATTTGCGAACCGCTTTATAATCTTAAGCGAAAATTAAAGATTTATTTGGTCGATTGAGGCGCAGAAAGCATTCGATGCGATCAAGGTGGCTATAACAAAAGCGCCAGTTTTGAAATTCTCAGATTTCAAAAAACCTTTTTGAATTTACGGATGCAAGCTCAATAGGGGTAGGAGAGCGTTTCTAAACCAAGAGCAGAGACCAGTAGTATTTGCTTCTCGTACGCTTAGTGCTGCGGAGAGGAATTACACGGTGACGGAGAGAATGTTTAGCAGTGGTTTGGGCTCTGAATAAATTCAGAACATATTTAGGTTTTTTGCCGATTAAAGTTATTACAGATCACGTTGCGTTAACACATTTAACGACTGGTAAAAATTTGTCAAATAGAATGATCAGATAGTCATTAAAATTAGCAGAATTTATTATAGAATGGGAGCATAGACCTGGAACTCAGAATACAATAGCTGACGTTTTGTCGAGAAACCCAATTGAAAGTATAATAGGAGAGAAAGTTAATTGTGCAATAACGAGAAATTTGGTACTTTCATCACGAGATCAGTAAATAGAAGAACAAACAACAGACCCAGAGTTAGGTAATATCTATAGATATCTAGAAAACCCAGAAGTAGCTCAGTTAATGCGGCAATATGTGAGAATTGGTCTCGCGATTTTAGGCTAGTTATGTTATGCGAAATATGCAACGTAATTAGGAGAAATGCGAGTGTATATTCCAAAATCTTTAAGGAATGAAATTATGAGAGAATTTCATGACAAGCCATTAGCAGGTCATTTCGGACGTTTTAAAACTTATCATAAAATAAGGGATGTTTGTTATTTCCCGTATATGAGAATTTATTGATCAATACGTCTCTACATGCCATATGTGCCAAATTAATAATTATAAAAACGCGTTACCAGCTTGTCGGTTAATACCAATTGTATCAAATTATCCAAATGAAATAGTTACGTTAGGTCCGTATCCCGTGTCGAGAGTAAGACGCAACCGATATGTATAAGTAATTTCGGATCATTTCAGCAAGTGGGCTGAAATCATACCCCTTAAAAAAGCCTCTGCTCGAGTTATAGCAGATATTTTTTTTTTGATAATTATATATCGCGTTTTGGAGCTCCAATAAAATTAGTGATAACGGTCCCCAATTTCCGATATTTTTGAGAATTTAAGTGAAAGATTAGGCATAAGGCATGTGAAGACTGTTGTTTATAGACCTCAAGCAAATAGAATAGAACGCGTAAATCGCGATCTGGTGTAAATGATTGCAAATTATGTCAATGAGCAACATGACACATGGGACCAATTCTTACGTGATTTTGCTTATGCTATTCGTACGGCTGTAAACGAAACAACGGGGAAAACCCCTGCGGAATTATTCTTAGGTAGAAAGTTAATTACACCTTTTCAGAAATTAGTGATGGTATCAGACGGAACGGAATTTGCAGTAGGAGATATTGAGAGATTGTTTGAGGAGGCTAGACGAAACACAGAAAAAAAAACATGAAAATTGGAAGAAATATTATAATAGACGCAGGCGTGATGTGCAAATTAAGGTGAATGATTGGGTTTTGGTGGCAACACATCCTTTAAGTTCAGCAATATGAAAAGTAGTCGCTAAGTTTAAACCAAAATTTGAAGGTCCGTATAGAGTATTAGATGTTAAGAATAACAACGTAGTGATACGGAAAGCAGGAAAAAGGTTAACGATTAATGTAGATCAGGTTCCGATATATCGTCATAGGAAATGTGACGAGACGGAGATAGGAACAGGTAGTCCAGATAACGGTAGTTTGCGCGATGAATCAAGTGATTTTGACAGAGTACAACGGAGATCAAATGACTCGCGAGATAGTAAAAAGAAAGGGTAAGAAGTAAAGCGTGAGTTGGAGGAAAAAGGGTTAAGTTTTAGAAATAATCAGGGAGAGAAACACACAAATAAGACCAATAAGCGCTGACCACTTATCAGATCAATACCCAGTTCTTGGTCTGAGAAAGATAGAAGGATTAAAAGAGGTAAAGAGGAACAATTACCATATAAGAGATCACATGAATCTAGGTCGGGAGGACCAGAAAGGAAGGTTCAGAAGGGATCAGAGCATAGAGTGAATAAAAGGACTTTGTCGTCTAACGATACTAATAATGATTTGCCAAAATACAGAAAGAAAAGCCGAAGGGAAGAGACAGTGATGCCCACCATAAGCGGCTACAACCTTAGACCACGAATTGGAAAAAGGGAAGAGTCCAGACCGACCATAGAGAGGAAGGCACAACAAGGAGGTCCAGTTCGTTCCAGAAAAGGCAAAGAAAGGAACGATAGTCCATACATCGAGGAGCGAACAATAATGCCAGACGAGGAGGTGATCAACAACGGCAAGACCAGGAAAGGAGAGGAACGTGGACAAAGAAATCCTTGTCACTGGAGTTCTTGGTAGGAAACGCCAACTACAAGTCATAAGAACCAGGTTGTATCGTTTCTTATTATAGTGCAATAAAGCCAAGAATTTTTGCAATAAAGCCAAGTCACGGTCGGATAATTAAAATTTAGAAGCCAAGCAAAAGTAAACACTACAATGGGTGTTTTTCTAGAAAAGGAAAAAGCTTTTGTCTTGTGAAATTTTTTGTATAAATCTGGCGAAAACAACTGTAGAAATGCATTTGTTTACTTCTGTTATGACTTCGCTGGGATGCGACAATTCCTTTGGTTTGTTTATTTATTGAAAAATGTTTGTAATTGTATAATGTATATATATGTGTTATATTGTTTCATTAAGGAACATCTGGTTTTGGAAAACGCGTCGTAGATAGCATACTAACATAACGTTCAACCAGCGCTACGCGATTTGAGGGGAAGTTTTTGAAAGAACCAGATGAAAAATATGTATAGAAATTAGATACAATTTAAAAGTGATATGTAATGTATAAAAATTGCGAAATCTAATCATGTGTAAAAAAAAAAATTTTTTTTCAAAGTACTCAAGAAATTTTTGTTTCAGGGTGACAGACCCTGATGTCTATATGGAAAAGTTTATCTTTATACAAAGAACAAATCTAGTGTTTCATGACGGATATGAGAAGCTGTAAAGAAGCAAAATTGTTAGAATTTAAGTAAACATTTAGGTAGAATTAAGTTACTTAAGAGACGTGTGGGCCTCGTTTTTTCTACCATTTAAGTCATATATGGTTTTTCCCCGGCTCTGTTACCCGGATGGGACACGTCTATTTATTCAATACATGTGAGAATCTACCGTGATTAAAATGCATGACTTTGAATGTTAGTCTTTTTAATTGAGTAAAGTTTATTGATGCTGTGGAAATTCAAATTAAGGAGAATTTTAAAATTAAACTTAAGATGAATAGTAAAAATTAAAATTTAAGTGAAGCATTAGAAATTAACGGTTAGAATAAAATTTAGGCACGTAATTTCTTAAGGGCCATTAAGACCCTCGAATAAATCCCGTTTTGTTTCTTGGAGGGGGTAGTGGCCGCGGTAGCCGAGTGGTATAGGCATAGGATCGTGGCTGGCTTTGTCACGAGTTCGAGCCCAGTACCACTAAAGACCCGCCGTGTAGGGCAGCGATGCACGCTAAATCTGTCGAGAGCTGAAACGTCCTCCCGTTGGTGTGGTGTGGTAGTTAGGAGAGGGGGTGCCAGCTCAGGTGTCGTCCACGTCACTTGACCATGGTTCAAAATTACGTGGTCCGTCGCCAAAAGCCCTCGTGCAGCTGAACAGTGCGACGTTAATCTTCACTCACTCACTCTTGGAGGGGTTGTGACGACTTACGCAGTCTTTTCTTTAACAAGTCCTTTGGGTTCTTTGGGCCAAAATTAATGGCAACTCTTTTCCAACCAAATCCAAGAAACGAGAAGTGAAGAGATGCAAATAATATAGGATAAATATAGGATCTTAGAGTAAGCGGGATGGCAATGATGGCAATGTAAAGGAATGTTAGACAATTGACGTGCGTTGTGGCAGTTGATGATTATTAAAGTTCGTTATTCAAGATTTAAGTTTTACATGTCGTGGATAAACTTATTGGTGTTCGACTAGAAGTTAGTCGTCAAGCTGCATACCATTGCAGATAAAGACAAGTAGCATTACAGAATAATGTAAGGTAGGATTAATTACTTATTAGTATAATTGAGGATTAGGCGGTTCGATTATTGATATAGGTCTGTATTATATTGTGTGTTGCGCATTGTGTCATAGTAGATTCTCCCATTAAGTAGTTATATTATATTTGTTCAAAGTTTAAGTTAAATATCTTAATAAAGTCATATTAAGATAATGGTTGAGTCTAGTTCTTACGCTAACCCTACACCTCTAGCTCACGCTGATACTTCGAGGGATGTACTTCCAAGGAGAGGTACATCACAAACTTCTCAATACAATCAACTACTTCTCAACAGCCAACACAATTATCTCGCTTCTCACTTGATTATCTCTCCAATCCAAGCACAGTCCGTCGTGTTAAAACTCTATTCTTGATACAGCAGACCACGCGCTGTGCGTCGGTCTATTACCGAAGGAATTTAATTTCCCCAACCCCAAATACAGTTTAGCGCTTCCAAAAAAAAGGGACAGTCTCTCCACCTAACCATCCTGCTCGAGGGTCAGTCACCCTCTCCTTAAAAAAGGCAGCATCCCTTCTCCGGAAACGCGCCGAGAGATTAGCGCCAACATTCCATAATCCACTTCAAAAGTAGTTCAGACACTAAAATTGCATTAATATTTTAGCGGAAAAATCTGAATTTCCCAATGTATTAAAATCTGAATACGATATTAATTCTTGGTTGAAAAATTCTGTACATACAAATTGGTTTCTTTAATTGAAAAAATAAGACTCTTATTGGAATTATGCACTGTTCATGTAGTGTAAAACTGTCGCCTATTTTATAATTGCAAAATAAGCCCTATCCTTATTTTAATGATATGTGTTTTGAAAATTTCAGCTTTAACACATGTTAGTTATGAGATTCTAAATTATTGTTAATAATAGTTAGAATTGCTGCCTAGTATTTGAAGACGTTCATGTCGGACGCGTTCAAACAGATCCTGTAAACTGGCGATGTCGGCTGAACCGACAGCGATCTGTGCCGAGAAATACTCCTTTGTAGCCGTCGGCGTCTCAACCACTAAGGATTTTAGATGGACCCATTCCTTTATCCGTTGGTGTTGGCTGTTCTATGACAAATACGGCAGTAACTTCACACAATACCTATTACAATCAGTTGAGGCCGCGGTGGCCTAGTGGTCAAGGTATCGGATCGTGGCTGAAAAGTCACGAGTTAGAGCCCAGCACCACTAAAGACCCTCCGTGTAGGGGTGCGATACACTTTAAATTTGTCGACAGCTCAAACGTCCTCCCTTTAGTGTGGTGTGGGAGTTAGGAAGGGGGTAGATGAGAGCTCGGGTGTCTCCCTCGTCACTTAACCATGGTTTAAAATGACGAGGTCAGTCGGCAAACGCCCTCGTGTAGCTGAACAGTGTGACGTTAACCCTCCAAGCGGTTAGCACGGAAAATTCCGTCATTGTAAAGATGCTTCGAAAATGCACTGCATGGGTTTTTTTTTAACTTCAAGTAACATTTTCAAAAGCGGTTGGGCCGTACTTTTCTGAAATCCTTTCCTCCTTTTATAGGTTTAACATCTTGAAAGATAATTAGGGACGGTGGAAGCAACACAGCAGGACACTGATAGAAAGTTTTATGGCTCGCAGGGAACCCCGTGTTTTGACCCTGGGGCAATCGTAAAAAATCGGGGGAAATTTCTTTAGACCCCAGGAAGTGTTTGTTAGCTTGTATTTTAAAAGTTTTGAAAAGTCCCAACGATAAGTAAAATATGTTACAATTCCCTTTTGGTTTCATATTAATTTGAAACTGTAACAAGTTGGGGCGTGTGTGTCAGGGCAATCTGCTATTTTATATATTTAGACAAATTATCTTTTTTAAGGGAAGTTGGTAGGGCCTATACCGACAATGTTAAATTGAGCCATTTTAGGAACCAATTTCTCAGAAACTGTTAAATATATAAACTTCAAATTTTGTCTGTATATTAATTAGGCTTTTTCATTTAAATACTGGTAAATATATTTAAAATATATTGTTTACTTTTCAAAAAAATTCATCGTAAAAGTATCACTTTGAAATTTTTGAAAACTGTCAAATTTTTTTACGATAACTTTTTCAGCAAAATATTTCAGGAAAATCTCAAAAAATAAGCTTAGTATATAGTTACATATTATTTATGTGCAGTAAAAATTGCATGAGCACTCAGATGTAGATTCTGAGAAAACTGTACTCGTGGTTTGAAAACAACCATTTTGAGATAATTGCATTTTTAGTGTAAAAAGCATTTGATCACAAATAATGAATTACAACATGTATTTGCCCTATTTTATGAAATATTAGCTTATTCTCTATTACTTTTAAGGCTTTTTAGTTTTTTCTTATACTTAGATTTCTCAGAAAATACATTTATAGCATTTTTCACTTTTAAGCTATCGAGGTATTTTACTCAAATTCTGTATCAATTTTTGGGTTGAATCCTAGGAGGACCCACTTTTGGTCGCCAAATTTTTTGTCGCCAAATTTTGAGCGATAAAGGTTACAATATGGTAACCCTTCCATTTCATCAAAAAATTTGGATTTTCAAATCACCGAAAAAATGGCAACCTAAAAAAAGTGCAACACTTTTCGCCTTTTCGAAAAAAAAAACGTCATTTTGACATTTGACTTCGCTGGAGAAGGTTTGCTCTCCATCGGTTGTTAAGAATGGCGTGTGAAATTACTTTAAAGTGAGGCTACGATAGGTTTCTTTGTGCTCCTGGGCACATAGGGGAAGAAACAGACGTTAGAATGGTGTATGAAAGCTAATTTAATTGCTTCTCGTTATGAATGTTCGAGGTGTAAAAAAAAAAAAAAAAAAAAATATGCGTTTGCAAAAGCGAAAAGGGAACGGTTGACGGCTACGAATGGCGTTGCCGCAACCAGTCGAAAGATAATCGCCACGACGTCGTTTGGAGTGTGAGAAAGGGCGCTTGGTTTAGCGAAAGCAAACTTGCTATAACTTATCTTGCGGTTGACGAGATATTGGTATGGCAAGAGCATGAATGCGTTCGTGGTGAATGACTTGAAAGTTAATAAGAATATGAGACAAAGTTAATAAGACATGGGGCCGCGATCTTACGATCACAAGTTGGTGAATGAGAATTTTCATAAATTCCTTACATCCATCGCAAGGGTGTATCCACCAACAGATCATGACGAAATGCAAGCGTAAGGTAAGTGCTTTTTAACATTTTTTAAAATTGATTTCATGTATTTCTTCGATTTTATATTTGCGAAACGCCCCTTTCGTCCTTTTTTAAAAATGTAAATCACTGGTTTAGAATACTTTTTAAAATGAATTTCATTGCTTTCTCCGTTTTTTTTTTTCTTTATATAATTAATTTAATGTATTTATTCGATTTCATCTTTGCGAAACGCCCATTTCATCCCCCTTCTCCCCCTCGCTGACGCATGCGCTTCCCAAGAGTTTTTCGTCATTGACGCCTTTTGAAAACCTTCAATTTGGCGCTTTTTGGCGAAAACTTTTGGCGCCAAAAACAGCAGTGGGTCCTCCTAGATTTTACCTGAAAATGTATCAATACATGAAAATATGGCTTTGGTAATACATGATTATACACTATTTCGAAAAGTTTCATTAGTGTTTTATATATTCACCTGTTAACACAATGTTTTACAGCAGCAGAATTAAAGAAAATTTTCTTTTTAAATATATGGTAAATGGTATTCAAAACAACAAAAACATAAAAACAGATTTCTTGAACATGAAATTTATGCATTTTTATATATGTAACAAGCTATGTGCAACGAAAAAAAGGCATTGCATTTTCAGATATTTATAAACCTTTTACTAAAAAACTATTGAACACCAAAGCTTAAAATTTGTATAAATACACAATACATATGAATATATAGTAAAAATTTCAGTTCATGCATACAGTAGAAGTATAGAAAAAAGAATACGCAATTTAATAAAAATCGTCATTTTCTGTGTTACGACATGTGTTCATTAGTGAAAATGTCAAAAGAAATATTTAAAAAATTTTGCATTAAGAATAAGAACACACAATATATATATGAAATATATAGTAAAAGTCTCCAGTTCATGCATACAGTAGATTTAAAAGAAAAAGAACAGACTTGAAAATATATTAATTAGAAAACACAGTTGCTTTTGTATAAATTTTTACCTCGTCAAAAAGATCCAGCACTGTAGCCGGTTTTACCTTATTTTTCTTAATATTATCTTCTTTCTTTTTCTTTTCTTTTTATCTTTTCTAATTTTCTTCGAGCGTCCAGAAAAAGCATAAATTGCTTTCATTAGTCTTTTTCCCTATCGAGAAGTTTCATGGCACTTACCGGAAAATTCCCCTGGTTCTACGCCCATTTTTTGAGTATTTTTAATTTCGATACATTACCATCATTAAAGGAACAAACAACATCATAAACACCAAGTGAAAGTGTTTCAATCTGTACAAATGTTGCTTTTAGAACACGTGACAAAATGACATTATGAAAACTTTCATTCGGATTTTGTGTTTTTCCATGCAAACATTTTTTTCAACAGATCAGGATGGAAAGATTCTCAAATATAGGACGCATTTGCTTCAACAACAGCGACCGGAAGACTGTTTTTATGTTTGTAAGACTTACCTGATGCTTCAGCCTTTTAAATCCATGAATCTTCCCGATGGGACAAAAACAATGTTGAGGGATATTCATCAGTTGATAACTTATGCAGAAAATGGCCCAGATAGCTTGCCGCATATTCTGAATTAGTGCTGTGATTTCTCCGAATAGCTGATCCATAGTATGACTGCAAGTTATCAATTTCATGTTCAGTCAAACGATTTTTCCCACTTAAACACTTACCGTCTGACAAGATTTTGCCCTTTCAATTGAGCTTTTTAATCGGCGTAATCTTGTTCCCATGCGCTTCATTACATGGCCAATACACTCAATCTAATTGGATATTCATTTCCATAAATGTTTTTTACTGCATCAAATGCTTTGGCAATCCCCATCTTCTAAGTACGTTAATATATCGGGCATTCTGTAAAGATAATGACCGTTGAAAATTTAGACGCACCTTGGATTTCATCGCTCCACTAGATCCAACGTTAGTTCCTTTTACAATCCTTTTTACATGAAAAGGCAAGTTTTTAAGCGCAATATTTCGAAAGGAATATCAACATCTATCACCTTATTATCTGTATCAATGCCAGGTCATAGTAACTACACCATTCAAAGGATGTGTAACCACGCTTCTGCCCATGTCCCATCTACAGCTACTGCTATATTTTTGTTACCTTTATTTTCACAAATCAGCTTCCTTCACGCAGCATTTTTGAGATTGAATCCTCATAAAACAAGTTTAGCAGCATTTAAAATTCGCTTACCAAGGAAGAAACCTTGTAGGTGGTTGCGGAAGATTCATTACGCCGCAGAACATTCTCCCTTCTGCACCTTTTTCCAATTGAACGCATAGCATAAAAATAAACTGGCATTTATTGTAGCAATTTGTGTTCCTTCATGAAAATTTGAAGAAGAGAATTCCCACACGATATGGACAAAGCAAAACATTTCAGGACAAACGTAATAGCCAGTCCAGACTTACCTTTAAAACTTGCAGCTTATCTAAACCACTATTGCACATTTTTACAATGAACTTCATTCTTGAAAACAAAAGCAAGAATATTCAAATTCATGATTGCATTTAAAAATACCTACGCTATCACCAAAAGAAGAAAACTCTCATTTAAATTGGGAATTTTCTTTTTTGCACACATGACTGCTTTGAACCATGTGCATGTTCAGCTTGAGCATTTAATTTTACCATCAGTGGTACTTTTACTTTACTATTAATAGTATTCTTACGTGATAATATTTTACCTTTGCGTTTCTTGAAAAACTTTTGCAATCTTGGCATTTCAAAATTTCAGAAATTTTAAGTATCGATAAACGACAAGTGCTCAATCAAAACGTGTTCGAAAGCGCCAAAAATAGGTAAACAACCCTAACAGTTACACTTGCAGTTATTCTACAGTTAATTTCGTGGGAATAAATAAACAGATAATGGCTTTGCAAGAACATCCCAGTTTTAAAAGGCCAACGTTTACATTTATATCTGTCAAAGTAGGCGTGGCAAATCAGTTGATTATTTTTTAAAAACATTTCAAAAATACTTCTAATTCAAAAAATTGACTAGTATGTTATATCATTGGAAAGGGCTTAATTTTGAGGATTTTAAAATATCAAAATCTCTAAATCGATTTCTGGAAGGTATTTACCATACCGACTGTCCTTAAGTATATTCTTCGCTTCATTTTTCTTATCTTAATCAATGCTTTCAGTTTTTTGAAACATGATTATTTCTTATTATAAGATGCAAAAAAAATTAATAAACACCAAACACTTCAAAATTTGAAATCTTTTTCAACTTTCCAACCACTAAAAATGAATAATTGAACTTCATCAAATAATTTGAAACATTTTTACCCCTTGATAAAAAATAATAACGAAAAAAAAAAGACTAATTAGATCTATAGTATTTTTGATTTCAAAGCCCACGTGTTCAGGGAAGTTACACAGTGCCTAGTTATATATTGTTAAAATACACCGAATTATATTTGAATTTTAAGTGCTTGAACTTCGCGTTTACATCAAAAGACAACATGAATGAAGATTTTCCCACATTTTTATAACTTGAATGTTTGAATAAATGGTAATCAAAAATATATGGAAACATTTGAGCAGTAGACATTTATGCATATACTAAATAAACATAAAAATCAATTTTAAATTCGAGCTATTCAAAAACATTCGAATCATTCTTCAAAAATATCTATTTATGAAAAATACCCTCAACATTTATCTTTTTTTTTTTTTTTAAAAAGGCTAACTGAATAAGTAATTAAAATCTGGATATTTTTGAAATCTCGACCTTATAAAGCTAGAAATTTTATGTTAGAAATTCCATTTGAAATTTCGAAAAAATGTATCGCGCAGTTAAAAATTATTTACCATAAGTTCTAGCAATTCTTTGAGTATAATATAAATTTCTCAAATTTTATTATATAGTTTCTTTGGTATTTTTTAATATATTTCGAAGATTTCATTCAATTCAGTTTAAACTGCATGCTAAGAGCAAAAAATATACTAAAAAAATTGACGAATATACAATAAAGTTTTACATAGAAGCAAAACTGAGAAGCTAAAGCGTAGGAATGAAAAATTTTGAGTACATCTGAAGTAGTTTTCAAATATTTATTTTAAAGTTCAGAAAATTTTAGTACGTGTTATGTTATACTTAATATTAATTAAAATGGTTAAAATAATATGTTAATAATAGTCATGTAATCGTTTTACGACACATTCATATACTAAGAAAATATAATGGTCATTGATGCGAATGTCAAGAATTTTACGTAATTTTAAATTCAGACATTAAGATATTGATGTAGAAAATATAAAACGACCATCTAAAATACATGAAAATGCAGTCTGCTATAAAATGATCTTGACAAATAAAATATGGCATTTTCACCTACTATGGTAGAGCCGGCTTAGTCAGGGTCGATCTGAGAAAACAGAGAATCCCGCGATTTTTGATGGATACCGCTCTAGCTTTTAAAGTTCTCATGAAAAAATATATATATAAATTACAAATGCAAAAATACGTCTTGTAATTTTCCATACATTTTTATAACAACGAATTGTGATTGGCTTCTAATACATTTGTGTTTGACAATACCTAAGGTAACCAACCCTACTTTAGATAAATTTGTACTACTTTTCGTAACCGTATTCCTTTTAAATTAATTCGTGCAGAAAAATACACCTTTAATACTTTTAAAAATTTATGTAAAAAGTATAACGGTTAATTTTAATTTATGCAACTTGTGAAATGTTCATAATTAACCATTTCCGTCTAAACAGTGTACATGAAAAAAAAAAGTTTGGACTCCTCATTTCATTAGGGAATTATATAAGATTCTAACATTAGGTTTTATTTTTTTCACCGAATTAGGTTGATGGTAGTGTATCGTGCTTCCACACCACAGGTCTGGTTCTATTAACGGGCTGGGAAAGGTCGACTCTGCCTTTCATCCCCGCCATACATTGGTCGATAAATGAGTGCCTCAAGCTTGTTTGGGGTCTTAAACACTGAAGATCAGACAGACCACCAAATCGGGACATCTGTTTCATCTCAGCGCCCAATGGTCACGTATATTGGGATGGGCATAGTAGTTCCTGGCCCCTCATGCATTTTTGTGCCACTGAGTTTGAGTTTTAAGTTTGAGAATTGCCTCACTTCCTTGGATAACCCCTTAGTTAACATGTATTTCCACTCATTTGCAATTAAACATTTTTCTTTCAATTACGTTTATTTCAGAAGGAAGTTTGATTTTTCAAATGTATTTGCTAATAACATGTATATTTGTGCATTATATTAAAATTTTGATCAATCAAAATTACATGTGTTTTGCTCCTGTAAAAGCTTTTAGGATTTTAGAACTGATCTTTCAAAACCCATAACGTTTTATAGTAGCATATTTAAAAAATGATAAAGACATTTTTACGACTGTGTGAGCTTTTATGCCTCGTTCATAACATAAAAATTGCATTCAGCTACAGTTTTTAAAATGTACTGAAATAAGTGGAGGAATAGGATATTTATATACATATACATGAATATTTTTGATTGTATAGATATATTTATATTTCAGTTTCTTTACAATTTGAATAGAAGTTGTGAGCCAAGAGTTACAGAATAGTTTGATAGACATAAACCCATAGGCTGTTTAATATTGTAAAGTGTTTTATTTTGATACCAACACACATTAAAATAAGGCTCATCTGCAGTTATATATGATCAGCTTTAGTGATATTTAAATTTTCAAAAATAGTCTACACGTACGAAAACATTCTTTCAAAACCACACACCACATCTCATACTATGTCTTCCATACAGCAGGAAATACTTGTGTATACTCAAAAAATTTAATACAGGATACAAAAAAACGTTAAAATTGTTTTTTTAAATTTGGTATGGATACATTGTGGAACTGTCGGTTAACTTCACTGAACAAAATTGTTTTAAGTGTACTGTTTTGAAAGACAAAATTAATAAGGAGAACTTTTCTCACAATAAAATTTGAAAAATGACTGAATTGTGTGAAAATGTAGTTATCTATGTGTGACATTTTCCTTGTAATAAAAGAAACAGAAAGATAAGAAATTAAACTTGAGTAGAAAATGGTTAGAAGTATCATGCGCATTTGAAAAGTATACCCTCATTAAAATTAAAAATTATTGACTGAATGTGTGTTATGTCCATCACAAATGCTGATTTAGAAAGGAAATTTTATTTAATACAAGAAGTTCGAAAAGAAGAAACACTAGAAATGAAAATTTAGATTTTTTTTTTCCGAAAAATATTCAGTTAACATAAAAAATATCATTTATATGTTTTTAATTAAAATAAATTAAAGAATTGTGTGTGTAAGGAAATCCTTTTTTATGTTATTTTTTAAATTAAAAATATAATTGAATAGAGAAGATCGGTTTTATTTCATAAATATAATCATCATATGAATATCCTGCATGCACCATTTATTGTCTTATTGTTTAAAAAAAAGAGATAGAGGGCCTTTTTGCTCTTTTTTCATTACTTTTTAAAAAAACAGGGAAAGTGAGCGCGTTTTCTTACTCTCATATTAAAAAAAAAAATGAATACAGGATGCTTTTTCTGGTTCAAATCGCAATACCAAAAAATATATTTTTAAATTTTTAATAAATGACTGAAAAATAAATTTTGTTTGAAGAAAAATATAATTATTTTTCAACTTCTAACACACTATTTATTTCATTTTTTTTCCTTTTTTTTACCCTTCATTTTTGTTTTAATTTTACTGTGACTGAACATATAGAGGGAAACGACCGACATATACAAGATTGTCCATGGTAACTTAACAGCTAGCTGTAAACGATTGATCTCTTGGTTCTTACTTGACAAAGAGACACCGAACTAAGTCATAAAATTGTCCCCCGTTCGACCTCCCAAGTTTTAAAAAGGGGGAAAGGAAAGAAGACTTGTTGCATTTTTTAAAGCGAACGGCTTAAAATAACAGTAAACGCTTTCGGAATAACTTTTCAGGAGGAAGCTAACCACCCAGAAGGTTAATATTCACTCATTCATTACACTCAATTGTAGGTGCATTTCTGACGTCGAGCTGTGATGCATTTTTCGTATTGTGATCATGCTTTACCTCAATTAAATGGATCTCTAACCTCCAATTGCCTCTTTTCATTCCACTCGACATCACACCCTTCATAACTATTTTGCGATTTACTCCAACTAAATGTGGTTTGCGACCACGTTTAGTCTATGTTGATTTGTTGTCTCCCTGCTGTCTACTACCCATGGGCCCCATTATCCCATGTCTCATGCTACCCCTCAAAATTCGGTTGAATTCGGTAACACCCCGTATATCCGTCCAATAGTCAGTAAAACTGAGTCAATAATTCATTTAGTTACATGAACATTGGGGCTTTGGGTTTCCACTCATGCATCTTTCAATCTGTCTTTCATCTGTCGCTCTTCTGACAAGCATCTCCATTTTGTCTGCCAGAACCCTTTTCCAGCAATGACGTGGAAAATTTTCATCACAATATGATACTTCAAGATGTGCTAATAGGAGACTCTTCAATCGAATTTTTAATATAAATTTGAATTAAGAGGAATATTTTAAAATTAATTACGTTATTCCCTCAAATATATTTTCCAGATCAAAATCTACAAAAATAATGTTCGATAGTTATTTTTTAAACAGCCGTGAAAATACAATGATAAAACTTTCTAAAAGTTAAAAAAGTGTGTAAAATAACCCCAAGATCTTAAAAGATAAACTCAATAACAGATTGAAAAATCAAACTTTATCTTTCAGAAATTTCACAATGAAGAGTTTCTAACCCACAAAGGGCTGGCATCCAATAAATTTCCAATATTAGTCAACCCCAAGCATCGAAATAGGAACGATATTTTTATTTGTTGGGTAAATGCATTTCTTATTATAATTTCACCAGTGAATCTAGATTTAAAAAAATACTTCCCTGCAAACTTTGTGGCCTCTGGCTTTTAAAATGCAATGAACTAGGTGCTACAAAGTCAGTTCAATAGAAATAAGATAAAGTATGTGTTCTTGATGTAGCGTCGATGATTAATGCTATTTCTTTTTTATTAAATAGTATACAGAAAAAAATTGCTAAAAGAGCCGTAATCATTTTTATTGGTATTAAACTGTACATAGAAAACTGAATTCAAAAGACTTTCCAAATGCTTTGTTCCAGAATCACCGCGGGGGCTTAACTGCATCATTTCTTTATATTTTTTCTGACATAAATCTTTTCTTAGACTTTTTTTTGTAAACATTATTAGTTGGTTACATGAAATAAAAATAAAATATGAAAAAAATATCATAAAAATTTCTTTTGATTAAGTTACTAAATCCAGAAACAAAACATTACGTTGATAGAAAAGTTCTAAATTCTTTTTTTTTACTCTGAACAATTTTATTGTTTCGGTTTACAATGCAATTATTCATCGCACTATACATAATGAATATAACACAGCTTGGGAATAGGGAGGGGGTCATTCCCTGTACAAAACCAGTCATGTGCAATACCAGTACAATGACAGGACGCATTATCCCGTTGAAAGTTACACAATCATTATAGGGATTATAAAAAGATGTTTAGTAACCATGTCCTATTCACGTCTTTGAACAACATGGAAAAGCAGAAGGCATGCTCGGGAAAACCTTCACTGAAATATCATATTACCTCTAACAGTTTAAAGAGCTATAGCAGTGCATTCAGGGACCAGGTATTCATGCCGTTTAACTCCAAACTGTATTCCTCCCTCTACGTTAAATCCAGAGGGATCAGCCAGACTTTTTGTCATCATCGAACCCCTTTGGGTATCTTAACGAATTCACAACAATTTATCTTATTAAGACAGCGACGATATTTGCGCTCGCCTTTGGCTTCCATTGCCAATTTGACGAATAGTTCAGCAAAACTGCTTTAAAAGGTACTTTGAAATGATCTTTGACTAATACTTGTGACAGTTTGCTACATTCCTTGCATTTTGCCATATTTTTACAATTCGAACAGTATTAGTTGCCCCATCATTCACCTCTTGGTTTTGAAACACTTTCACTGCAACTCGTACACATTTTACAAAATATATGTTGGTTGCAAAAATACTTGCTCGATGCATTTAAATTCATTTTATCATCCTCATTCAAAGTCCACATCAAACACAATCAGCTGTATTTTTTTTAATTTAACCCTAGTCCTCTAACGCCAGCAATGTGACGCAATAGCTAATTTACACAGAACTGTACAGTGGTTGTAAAAAGTTGACAGATACTGTATGTATTTATGTGTGGCTATATATATATAATAAAATAATTCTCTGTTTATAAACTCTTCCTTTCATTGGAGTTTTCTATAACGGTTCGTGATGGTCTCAAACCCTCCAAGAATTACTGGAACCAAGAAATACTTGTAGAACGACTTCCCCGGAAGTCACTGCCCTCACCGTCCTGCCTACCTAAGAGTGTTGGAGGAAACAAAAAGCATGACCAGAAACTTGTATAATAACCTCAATTTATGGTATTATTTATTCAGCAAAAGTTATGGCAAAAGTTTATGGTATTATTCAAGCCCTCTAATCAACCACAAGTTAAACCACAAGAGGAAGCCTAGGAGTGATATAAAAAAGCACAACCCTAAGTGAATAAGCGCAAGTAAACAGTTCAACTTAACCTAATCAATCTTAGACTATAAATTCAATTCACTAAATTAGTATAGTGGCAAACTCCGTTCTTAACTCACGTTGTAAATTAATTAAATATCACCTTAGTAACGCTAAACAAATTATCCGCTCCTTCTCTCTTACTATTACCAATTTCATCTGACTTTATATACTCTAACTGATCTGCATATCAGGGTTTCTTCTTGAGAGGGATGGCTGTGAATTAAACACGAATGCTAGGCCAAAAGTGAGAAGGTCGCGTAATGATCCGCCACGTACTGAATTCTTTGTTTTACCCACCTAACAGGAAAAACCTCCTCAAAAATTGCAACGTTGACCTATTTCATAGAAAAAGAATGGAACATAGTATCAGCTTCCAAATTTGACGAATCAGTGCATTCAAATTTGAAAATCATATGACCTCAGAAGATTCGAGAAGTTTCCGGTAGGAAAGGACATAAAAAAGCTGTAACCGCTGGAATGAAAGAACGCTTTCGTGTCTTTTGCTGTCTGTCCGTGTATGTAAAAATGTTGTGTTAAAATGCATCTTAATGTGCTACAGGTATTCGCATTTTAAATATAGTTCAGATAAATTAAAACCAATTAAAATGTCGCAGAACTCGATTTGATTCGAGTGAAAATATTATAAAATTAAACTGATATATGAATGCCATGAGAAAATCGCTCGAAAAAGTTTAAATAGATTATTATTACACACACATATGTAATAATTAACCTAAATTTTCTCTCCGGGGATTTCATTCCGTAATTATATTGAGATAACTAATTTTTCGCATGATAATTAATCTTTAGTTAATCGCTCTAACAGGAAATATATATAATCGAAACTTTATTCCCCAAGATCTGACATGTTAGTGATTTAAAACAGGATGGTGTGCAATCTTGCATCACCCGCATATTCTGACCAATCACGAAAGTCTTAAATGAAAGTAATATTATTCTAAAAGTGTGTGTGTTTCCGGATGACAAAACCTATAAAAACCGAGATCTCCAGAGCGAACAAAGAATGTCTTTGTGAACTGTTCTTTAAACCGCGCTTGTTGTGCTTTTTTGTGCTTCATCTGTTTGTTCGTATTAAGCTTGTGATCATCAGTGAATGTAACTTTTTAAGTAACAAAAGATGTTTTCCTCCTCAATTTGATTAGTAACAGCCAAAGTTTTTCGTATATATATATATATATAATATGTGTGTGTACATTATGACAAATGATAGAAATCATTCAAAAAATAAATGTAAAACTCAAAACACCAGAAGAAAAGTTACTATAATGTTAAAAATGAGAATTTCAGCATTTGACTCAAAATTTATGCATTTGACTTTCAGAATTCTGATAAAGAAAAGACGCCTAATTCAGAACAACAAAAAATATTAACTTGATAATGTTTGACAAACTTGATGCCTCAGGCTTAAACTTTTTTCCAGACCTCCCTAAATATAATTTTCCTTGTATCTTAACCTATATAAATCAAGATTTAAAAGCACTTTACGACCCGTAGTTTTCTATATTACAACATACAAAGTGAAAAAAAATTCTGTTAAATCAAATATTTCTCATTTTCGTAGTAGCATGAATAGTTAATGATGCTGTTATCAAAACGAAGGTAACTGAAAGGGGGTTATTAAGGAAAAGAATCAAGTTTTGTCGTTATATATATACTTTTTTCTGAAACCGTAGGGGATATTAAATTTTCCGTGAAAAGATTTAATTTGGGAATTCAAAACAGTTATTTTTTTTCGAATTCGCCTCAGGGTTGAACTGTTTGCCTTTTCGTTTATACATCTTGAAACCTTTTTACGACCCGATCTTTTCAAAATGTCGGTGATTTGCTGCTAGTTTATATTTAGAGGTGATATTGGAGGAATAAAGTAACGCGTGTTTCCATACTTCTTTTCTGTGATAAAACTAATTTTCTAGTTTACCTAAGGTAGGATGCAATGACTCATAATAAACATTTTACCGAAAGTAAATGGGGTTAAATATAAAGAAAGCTGTGGAGGAGTGAAAGTTCGATCGAGTTTCTTTATCAATATGGGAAAAGGCACTATAACGGCTTCCTAATGAGTATTTTTGTTTTAAAGTCTGAGATAAATGTTGCTATTATAAAAAAAATACCTGGGGGAGAATTCGAAATTTCTCTCTCTCTCTCTCTCTGTATTTGCGAGTATTTGAAATTCGAAAGGAAACAAAATTGGCGTTTGTAACAAAGAGACAAATGTACGTGGTTTGTAATCGTGTAGTCATTTGTTTGACCTTGTGTATTAATAAATCTTTGTTATTCAAATAATTGGAGCAATAGGCTGCTTTCACCCACGCAAATTTGCATCAATGTGCGTGCGCGCGCATGTGGTGAATATTTCACACAAATTTTTTCCGATACATTCCTTTTTTTTCTCGCATTTAAAATACTTGTCTAAATGTTTAGTTACAGGATAATCTATTTTTTATAATTCCCCTTTCTAATTATTCACAGTTTTTTGAGATCAAGCTGAAACTTGAATTTTATATAAATACAATTTCTCATCCATATTTATCTAAATTATTTTTATTTTACCGGTATAATTTGAAATAACAGTACCTCACCATTATGTATATTTTCATACATTAATTAGACTCTAATATTGAAGAAAGACGAGCTCTGTTTAATTTAGCATGTAGTAAGTTTTTTGAGACCATTCAACAGAAGATCTTTTTCTGAAAAAAGGCGGATACTTATCTAATACAATTTTTGTATGGAATTAAGTCAGAAGATGTGTGGAATGTGTTTAAAAATGTCAATCTATGTACACTTTATTAAAAAAAAATGCGCCGCCCCTAGCAGTAGTTATCGGAGCGGGACAAAATCCGTAGATGCGATCGATGTACATGTATTGAAAATAAAATGTTAACACTATGATAGAAATTGAATATTTTATTCAGGAAATACAATTACAAGACTAAAAAATAGCTCATTCACTCACCTCTAGCCCAAATGCAGGATGTTATCTAGCTATACGGCTGGCAGATGTCATCTCGCAGGTTTGCTGTGCACGTTTCTAATTGGTTAGTTAGATCGGGGTGATGGAGGAACAATCGGAAACGTATTCTCATCAAAACACAAAGTTCTCCATTGGGAAGAGATCTAGGGATCGCGTCTGCCAGGGAAATATTAGAAAGTTATGAATACAAGTGTTGAAAAGTAGTATATGACCAAGCATTATACAGGATGTCCCCGACTTTCGTGTATAAACTTGAAAGGAAGAGAACATTGCGCGCTCGAGCGTGAGGAACCATAATTACATTGGGAAGCATGAGCGAAAGTGGTAGGTGCCGCTACATATGACTCATAGGTCGACAAGTGCGTCTTTCTCATTTCAGACGCAGGCAGTGTACAATGAACATAAATCGTTATACGAACGCCGTGTTGGCGGGTATCCACTTCATCTACGGCCTAGCCAACGGAAATGGGTGTTGCTGTTCGGTTGTATGGAAATATCCAACGAGGAGTTGACCGAATCGTCAAACGTTCGCTCGGATGCTTCAGAACATGGACACTTTCAGAGCCACGATTGATGACACGCCCATCCATTCTGAAATGGACCTGGTGGAACGAGTATCCATTGATTATGCTACAATCCATGAAATGCCTGGTATTTTTAAACATGTCCGCCAATCCATGTCGTGAGTGCATACATGCCAATGGCAGCAATTTCAAACACATCCTGTGATGCTTTAGTGTCATACTTTTCATTTATTGCTGTTTCTTAGTTTTTGTAATGAAGCTTTTACACACGTTCTGTGCTGTGGCCTTACTTTTGCTTTGTGTCTCTTTATCTCGTTAGGGTTACGTTTCCTTCCCATGCTTTTCGATGAAATTAGGGCTCCTCCGGATGTTCTCTATCTCCCCTCCAAAATTGTATACAGCATTCGGGGACACCTTGTATAATATTATCTAACTAATGTAGTCTTGAAATAAAATTTATAGTAATTTGAAATTTTAAGAAAAATAAAGTGCAAGTTAACTCTTAGCAACCATCACTGAATAAAATTCATATGTCATGTTCCGCTGACGAGATCTCTCATAGTGGTATTCTTTATTCCAATGAATTCTATACAAAAAGGACATCTTCCTCCTACAGAAAAGGGGAATGTTGCAAAATCATGTCTGACCTAAAGTAGGTATTTTTGTCCATGTCCCAGCAATCTAGTTCTTGCATTGATTCCTGGTGCTGATCATACACAACCCTACAATAATAAATATAATATAATCGAATAAACTAAATTATATATTATTTTTATATAAAAAGAATAGAATTTCGTTCATTCTTTAATAATATTTTTTAACCTCAAATGGCTGTAAACTCATTATGTGACCAATTGTAAAGAATCTAAAAATTGTAGTGCTAATACAAAATATTCCTAGTCTTGGTACATATGCTCTTGAAGAGATACTCCTCGGAAATCCTAGTAAATGGTACAATAAAAAATTCTGATTCTCAGGATAATGAAATTTATTCATAAAAAGTAATTTATATTTATTTTATAATAATTTATATTGATTTATAAATTTGTCTTCTCAAAAGTATTGTGACAGTATATTGATATTTCTTCAAACGAATTCACGTGATTTTTTAAAGTCTAATAACTTTAGCATTGGATGCATAGCTACATACTAACTGATTTTGAATAGATTTCAGATCAAACAGTTGTTCCGTAAAGTCTACATCCTCAAGTTTTTTTTTTTGATTTTGTAAATTATTTATGCAGTGTATAAGAAATCCTAATAATAATCAAGAGAAGTATTTTAATTTATTTCACAAAGCAGTCTTTACTCTTCTCACTCGGGAATTATTCATTTACAGAGAGGTTAAATATTTAATAAAATGTTTGCGTGTGATAAGTTAAACATTGAATCATGAACAATCCTAAGCAGATATTTTTACATTAACAAAAACTAAATAAAGCACAAATTGAATGCATGAAGGGCATGAAATTTAAATTCTCATTATCTTTGATCAATTTAACACAGTTTGATATTTTAAATTATATTGGTTGGGGAGATAATTATTTGACTTTCATTTATTGCGGCATAAAATAATTGTATATCCTACTGATGCACACAACCTCAATAATAAATCACAGGAATTTTAACAGTTATAAAAGGTACATTTTTGCTTTTGAATTTATAGTTAAGTATTATATATTTTCTCAATTATATCCATATTTTATCGTTCTGTTTTTAAAAGAGAAAGAGTGTTCTAATCTTTGTTGTGACTCAAAAGTTCTCCCATTTGCATGGTAGGAAGAAGAGTGAGGGGCAAGCTTTAGATGTCATCCGGGTCATTTGACACACGTCATTCAACATTGTTCTCTATAATAGCATTTGTAGAAGTGGCATGTGCTAATTACGAGATCGTGCTCTTTTAAAAAATAATTTATTCAGGATAAAAAACGTGATACTATCTATTGTAGTAAAGTGTAAACGTAAAATATACTTCCAATAAAAATATTTAAAGGAAATAATTCGGCCCCGATCTCACGTGCATACGCATATTACTCGAACATATATATATACTAGCCGTTACCCATCCGCTTCACTGGGTATTTCACGATGTTGTGTATAAAAGTATACTTTTTACATATACATAAATTATTGATATCTAGCATTAAGATTTCGATATCCTATGGAAAAATATATTTATAGCTGTAAATCTCGCTTATTGATATAAGGACATAAATTATAATATCTAATTTCCATTTATATCTAAAATAGAAGAAAGATTTTTTGCACTCACTTAACCTTATAATCAAGTGGATTTCCACCAAAGCAACTTTCAGTGGATCTCAACTCCATAAAATAAATATACGTGCTAAATTTCAAGTCTAAATCTAACAGAGCAAAAACGGAGTTTTTATCATCAAAACCTCGTTGAGAGCATTCTTAGCGGATTCCGTTTCAACAAAAGAAGCATGCAAACCAAATTTTATTATTATAGTCTTAGCAGTTCAAAACGGGAATTTTGTCTATCAATACGCCCCCAATAACTCTCCCCGCTTCCCCATGGAGTTGATTTGTATAAAATACATTCTTAGTGGAACTCTATTCAACTAAAGAAACGTGCTCAACAAATTTCAAGTAAATGGGTTAAATCAGTGTTTCTCAAACTGTGGGGCGCGCCCCTGGGGGCGCGATAACCTTACGAGGGGGCGCGAGCATATCGAAAATAACAAAAAAAAAAATGATTAATTTACTGGAATGAGTTGAAACAAAATAGTTTCAGACATAATAAAAAATGCACTTTTACTCTGATATAAGTTATATGCGTAATTAAGTCATCAAAAAAAAACTTCTTCAATACTTAATTAGCTATCTTTGTTCCTATAACCAAATAAGAAATATTTTATTTAATTTGCTGTAATACCATGATGAGAGAGAGTTTTTATCACGTTTTCTTTAAAACTAATATTCTTCTCTTTCATAGAGAAAAAACAGATCCCAGATCCGAATCGAAAAACTTAGAACATAAAAAATTCATCACTGTCATTATTTTTGAAATACTGCACAATATAGCTGTAATTTGTTTGACCTTCTAAGTTATTGGTATGATTAGTTATGACCCCTTTCTATGTGTTTATTTCTTGTTGGGAAGTTGTAAGTAATGTATTTCTCTGTTGCGCTTTTCCATGCAAAACAGTTTTATGATATTTGTAAACCACGGAGAGCACACACACACACACACTTTGATGGATTACTATGCGAAGACTTAGATCAAGATGAGTATTTTCAAACATATAAAGCAATTAACATAAATCATATAAACAATTGTTTTTAGCAGTAACATACATATTATCATAATGAATACACTTTTACCCGAAGTGTTCGCGCGGGACACACAGATCACGAAATTGCTAATTCTGGCAAAACTGTTTATTTGTTACGAAGAAAATGGAAAAGTCCCTTGAAAGTAGGTAAGTAAACTTTCTCTTAATTAAATTATTCACGGGAATAACGATTTGTATCGTGTACAATAAAAAATACTATAAAAAAAAAGGATTGGGGTGACTCAATAACCCCGCTAGACAGTATGGAGTGCGCGCCTGCTCCCAGGTTAAAACATGTTGAAGTCTTTTGTTTTAAATATTAAAAATAATACAATTATTCTTGTCAGAATTTTATATTATTGTTCATTATTTAATATCAAATATAATTTCTAATTCTGTGAGGCTTAAAATTAAAATTCGCTTAAAACTAATTATAATTTGAGCAATCATTTAAAAAAAACATTTTACATTTTTTGTAAACATTGTCGCGCACTTACTTTACTCTCCTTACAATACAGCTATTATATCAAGAATGTTTTATTTTCTTATAAAAGAACTTCTGCAAAGAGCGAGTACTTCGGCCGTATACTTTTAATGTATCAGTGCTGCACAGAGTATTTTATAACTAATTAATTAATACTAAATTAAGAACAAGTTTAATAAGTATTAACGACTTCCATGGGCTTGTCTTGCAAAGCAAAGTTTTATAAGGAATGCTTATGGTTAGAAATTGACCTTCTGAGTTATTTTTCTATATTTAGCAGATATCCATATTTTGTCTTCTAAGCTTGATCACCGCATTTTTGCAATATGTTCAATTTAAAAATTAGAGAAAGCAAAAATAACATAATTATCCTATTACTTAATCAATTTATTTTTTTGCTTAAAAGAGTAGTATTCAAATTTTAATACTTATGTTATTAATTTGTATGTATTTTATAA
Organism: Trichonephila clavipes; assembly: GCA_019973935.1. Classification (NCBI taxonomy): domain Eukaryota; kingdom Metazoa; phylum Arthropoda; class Arachnida; order Araneae; family Nephilidae; genus Trichonephila; species Trichonephila clavipes. The sequence continues at coordinate 123,436 of BMAU01004376.1, forward strand.
CTAAGATCTCGTATTGTAGCTTACTGTCAAAGTGCATTATTAATGTATAAGGGGGGGCACGATAAAAATTTTGATTGAAAAGGGGGCGCCAATATTGAAAGTCTGAGAAGCACTGGGTTAAACTCAAAAACAGGAATTTTTCTATAACACGCCTTAATCCCTCTTAATCCACTCCTTTGAGGGTCCGATTTTGCAAAAAACTCTTTGTAAAAGGAGCTCTATTTCTGACGAATCTATACGGAACTTTATCACTAACCCTGAACCGACCTTTTTAGGGAAATTTAATTCCCTACCTATTTCCAATCAACTCCAAAAAGCGAACAGGATTTCTTGTTATGTAGATTAGATTCAGTATTTAAGTCAAACGAAATAGTAAAAGTTAGAGCAGTAGGAGATAGATATTGAAGCATAGAGTTATAGTGAATTTGAATTGAAGTCTTATTGTTGTTGATAATTTAATCTCATGAAGAATTGAGATTCTGAGTGGTAAATATTATTTTGAATTTAAAAGTCTCATTAAAGTTTTAAGAGTCAGATTAAAGTTAAATGTTCAATAAGAACATTATTAAATATAATTCTGGGATCTCTTATCGTGGTAATTTCTGCGTGATCGTTATTTAATAAATTAATTAATTAGATCATTAATTAGAAGTGAGTTAATTTAAAGGATATTATCAAAATCATAATATTAGTAAAAATTATTGTTAATAAGTCTTTGATTCTATTTGGGAAAGATAACCAAATAAAGAAAGTTATTTATTAAAAATGGCTACTGGTTCTTTTGTGACTCAAAAATTATTCTCGTTCTCAAAGAAGTTTCGAGGACCTTCACATATTCCATGAACGGAACATACCTCTAATTTTTCAAGCAGGTGGGTCTATTAGTTGAAAAGCGGAAATATTACGCCCCTGTAATCCCCCACAGTGACCCTTGGGTATCAATTTTCCCCAAAACTATTTTGTAGCGGATCTCTACACCATGAAAGGAATCCGCTTATATATCAAATTTCAAGACTGTACGTCTAATAGTTTAAAAATGGAAATAATTATATGCAACACCCTTAAGCCCCCCGTAACGCCACTTAGGAAGCGATTTTCACAAAATCCATCTTATAGCGGATCTCTACTCAATGAATGGAATCTGCTTATTCAATTTCAAGAGTGCACGTCTAAAAGTTTAAAAAAGCGGAGTTAATTGCCTATAGCACCCCTTAATTCTCCACAACGCCACTTGAGGGGTCGATTTTCCAAACCCATTTGGTAGCGGATCTGTACTGTGTGAAAGGAGTCCGCTTATCAAATTCAAGACTGTACGTGTAATAGTTTAAAAATGAAATAATAATAAATGAAATTGAAAACATTAACAAATATTTATAAACTGTCGGCATGTGCCACTCAATACCGCTATTTAAATTATGTTTATCTGGTAGAACGTAAGAAACCATAAATGCCCGTGTCTCAGCGATACTTTAATCTTTATTACATAGATATAAAAACCATTTATAGTTGTTGCGGAACTTATGGACCTGGCGTAGTGAGCGTGCCACGCTCAGATCCCACGCGGTCTATCTTGGACGAAAACCAATGCAACGGATTCTGCTCAGTCTGATCTCTTGTCCTCGGTGGTGCCATGAGGTCCTATTGTTTAATAGCATTTTCCTATAGAGGTCAGCAACAATGTCTAACAAAAATTGCTTCACTTTTTTCTGTCGCGGTACTTTATAGTGCGACGTTACTCAAAAAGAAAATCAAATCCTATAAGAGCATTAAACAGAAATAACGGTAAAAGCATTCCTTCCAAGCTCTAAGATTCTATTCTGGTATTGTTTATTTTAATGATAAATAAGTCTTTTCGATTCCTTCTCTCTCTGTAAAAGTCAAACAATTATATACCTTTCCAATTGTCGGTGCCTGGTGGTATAAAGAAACAATTACAGCTCAGGACTCAGTTCCAGAACGTCGGCTTCTGTCAGGGGTGATGTGATGAAATGCAGACAATTCCATTTCGTCTCGACCTGTCGCTCCCATCAGAGAGAAAAAACACAAACAAACAAAAAAGCAATGTCCGTATTTCATCAACTTCCAGAATGAACGGTGAAAAAGGGAGAAAAAGCAGCCGAGGAGAGATTTATTGTTGGATTGTGGGTCCCTGGTTAATTCCTATTTGATTGACGACGGCTATTTGCTGTTTTATTGCTTAGACATATCACCTGAAACTATACAGTTGATAGTCGGTCCTTTATTTGCGTTCATCTGGAGAAAAACTAAAAGAATCGAGAAACATAATGCAATATGAACAAAGAAAAAAACATTAGATGAGATACTTTTTTTCGGAAAGGGAACTAAAAAATTAATATAGTTATTGATGAATATTAGTTAAAAAATTGTAAGGAAAATCATACGCTGTGTAATATGACTAGCTATAGATTTTCAAATATTTGCCTCGACATATTTTTTTTTTTAAATATTCCTCATGGTTTATAGTTTATCAGAACTTTAAATATATTTTACCATTTTATTTATAGGTATTATTGTATTAACAAATAAAGATAACGCGACCAATTAAAAATGAAGATTAATTTATTTATACTTATAAATTTTTCTCTTAGATATCAATGTTGTTAAACGAAACAAATAGCACGCGCACAAATGCTTTAAACGTTAAAATTAATTACATTCTCTTCAATTTTTAAATGAGTGTGGATTCAAAATTATATTTAAGGTGGCTCATTATTTTGGCCTTAGTATGTTTCTACTGGCAAAATCCAAAAGTTTACGGACGCCGGTCAACCACGATGGCCAAAGCGTGCTGTTAAAGTAACAATTTTTTTAATGCATTCATGTACAGCAGATGTTCTTAAACTTTCGATCACCATGGTCCTCATTTATGTATCATCCTGATACGTAAAGGGGGTGATCCCTGAATTTTGAGTAACCCTCCCTGTGTGACTGCTATTATACGGTTGAGTGATTTAAATACAGTCTTTCTCATATCGGAGTACAATGAATTCAGTTTTTATAATTTTTACAGACGTTTTTCAACTATTTTTTGAAAATATTACGTTGTAGTAATGACTTAATAGTCGCAAACAATAAGAAAATGTAATTAATATTCTAGATCGAAAAACATGTTCAAGTTAAATTTTTTGATGGAGTGGGAGAGGCAATTAATAATATCTGGTCTAGAATGGCACATCTTTGAATTCTTCCACGAGGCCTTTCAGATTCTGTAAAAGAGGAAATTCTTGACATTAAATGAGAGACCCTAGAAAAGTGCTGGATACCCCCAGGGGTTCACGGACCAAAGTTTAAGAACCACTGATGAACAGGATGGTTATGTTGATGCCACGTGAGTGAACTGCGTGTACAGACATTTTGTTCCGGAATAATCTTATTTGGTCTGCGGCATACGCGTCAACATTAAATTTTGTCAGTTTTTGAATAAAATACCTTCTATAAACTTTAAAAATGCTAATGAAGGTGAACGGTGATTTTATGATACGGGAGTTTTAAGGAAGACCAAGAATCGCATCAAAGGGAAAATTGTGATAGGGGAGGAGGAAGGAGTTATTCATTCAAAATGTATTTTTGAGAGTAAAACAGAAGGTAAGGAGCGTTCCCCATATATTGTTTTCAGTAATTCGTTAGTTTTTCCCTACCGTTTTCCGTAATTTCAAACCAAATTCGCAATACATTTTTGCTTCATCATAACACATTTAACAACAGCTTTCACAGAGCTGCTACGTTTTTCTTTCAAAGCCCATGCCGCCTTTGTAATCAATGCAGATTTTTTTCAAATGCACATCAGAAAAGTTGAGCTATGACTTCCGGTTGTAGATTCCTTCTTCTATGTTATGAAATCAAAATAATTACAAAAGGACTCATTCTTGAGCTCAATATAAAAGCAGTTTTACCGTTTTGGAGTATTCCCGTCGTTGAAAGTTATTGCAAATTGTTCCCCTTCGCCAACACCAGAAAAGAATGGAGACAAAAAAAAGTAACTCCGGAAGTTATTAAGGGAAATTTCGTTTCCTGTGAAGTCTTATAAAGTACAAACTTAATGCTTTTCTTTTAAAATTGTTTCCTTTTCAGAGGGAAGAAACGATATAACACAATATTATGAAAAGTTTAAAAATAAAGTTGATTATATATACAGTCTTTTTCTTTCCTTCTTTGAAAATCAAATTTGGGAAGATTATTTCTTATTAAATTAAAATGAAGAACATATACTAAGAGGCTTTTGATATTCTAAGACTGTTTGAACCATCATAATGAGTAATGTTTCACTTTGGAGACATTCGTAATCAAAATCGCTAAACTTACATTTTGTATTCTATATATATACATATGTAACGGAAATTTTGTACTCATAGCGACGGGAAAGATCATAAACAGGGAGGCTAAGGAAAATTACCTTTTTAATAGTATTAAATGAGCAAGAGTGTACTTGTAGAAACAAAAGTAGATGTTCCTACAAAATTCCAGAAAGTTCTAAGGTCATTAATGAATTAAAAGAACTCAACCTCTCTCCGACAAGTTTTCCGAACTCAACCAACGGCATCATTTGATAAAGTCAAATGATGCCGTTGGTTGAGTTCGAATAACAGCTAGAGATGGAGATAGTACTTATGTTTATATTGCAAGAAAATAAATATTACTCTTAAGTTAACTAAAGTTTGCACTTAAAAGGTAGTAATGCGGTTTTGCCCCGGTACGTGAGATTCAATAGTTTCCGTTGGGGTAGGAAGGCGGGAAAGTATGGCGCACTGAATTACTGTTAAGTGAGGAGTGAGGAGTGTAGGAAACATACTCCCCCCCCCTATATACGAACTAGTTCGGATATATAGGAAGTTTATGAACAGGTCGTTTTAACACTGAGTCTTGGGTTTCACAGTTGCAACTCGAACCAGTCCGTCGTTGCCTGGATGCAGTTGAAGAATTCGAGCCATTGGCCATGTACCTGGAGGACCCTCCTCTTTGATCAATACGATGTCATCTTCCTTCCAGTTTGGTTGTGCGTCCTGCCATTGCTTACGAGGTTGTAAGGAAGAGATAAATTCGGAGCTCCACTTCTTCCAAAAGCCAAGTTTGATGTTCTGTAGCAACTCCCAACGATCTCTGTGGTTTGCAGTCTTCCTCCCACCCGTACTGAACCATGTTCATCTATGAATGGATGGGAGGGAACGTAATGGACTTTTGGGTGGAAGAGAAATCTGTTTCTTAATGCTTTGTACTTTTTTTTTTTTCCTGAAAGTAGAAACCTTGAACCCAACGAATGATGGTTTCCGAAAAGATAAGTGAAGTAGTATTAATATGGGATGAACTGATCGATGATCCTTGATATGCTACTTTTTACAGTTTTTGATAAATCTTTGGCAATAAGCAAAAATGCGAATTATTTTGTTGAGTGAAGAGTAATGTTCGAATAAACCATGAATTACATCATTTGATGTGTGAGTAAACAGATTGAGACTGATTTTTGTTCCGCTTTTACCTCATCCGAAGCCTCATTGCAACTGGATTCAGCCTTGGGCCAACTAGAAGTTTCTAGCCTTAGCCAGGGGGGGTCCTTGCCACCATAACTTGCAATCTGGTAAGCATTTAGGATCAATACCTCGGGATGCAATATCTGCGGGATTTTCCTTAGAAGGCACATGTCTCCAATGCTTTGTAGGTAGAACTTCCATAATTTCAGATGTTCTATTTGCTACGAAAGTTTTCCATTTGCGAGGGTGACTAGACAGCCAGGAGAGAACTATTTTAGAATCCGTCCAAGCGAATACATCAAAGGTATAATGTTTTAATGTCCGTAAGATCGATTTAAATAGCTTGGATAGTAAATGTGCACCACACAACTTCAATCGAGGAATGGAAACTTGTTTGACAGGGGCTACTTTAGTTTTTGATACAAGTAGTTGAACCTTTATTTTGCCGTTGTGTTTCTGCCGACAGTAGATTGCAGCAGCATAAGCTAATGAAGAAGCATCTGCAAAACCATGCAATTCTACTGTGTTGTCTGCTGTAAGGATGACCCATCTAGGAACAGTGAGATAGTTGATTGCATTAAATGTCTCTTGAAACTTAAGCCAATCCTCTGTTAATTGTTGTGGAATGGGAGAATCTCAATCTGTTTTTGTAAGCCAAAGTTTTTGATAAAAAATCTTCGTCAATACTGTACAAGGTGAAAGAAGTCCTAAAGGATCGAAAATTTTGGAAGATTCAGATAAAATCCGTCTCTTTGTGAGTGGTGGTGTAAGTTCAAGTGATGGTTGGAAACCAAAAGTGTCATTGGATGAATTCCAAAATAAGCCTAATACTTTGGAACTTTCATTAGAATCTTTAGAAAATTCAACCCGTGTATCATGAGAACTATGTTCTGAAAATTGAGCGAGAAATTCGGTGGAATTAGAATTCCATTTTCTTAAATGAAATCCGCGAGTACTCAAAACATGAGCAATGTCCTTGCAAATGGAGATTGCGTTATTTGACGTATCTGATCCTGATAGTAAATCATCCATATAAATATCTTCCTGTAAAGTTCGGGATAGGTTGGGATTATCTTTATTATCGAGAGCGATTTGCTTAATGCACCTAGTGGCCAAAAAGGAAGCTGAGGCTAAACCGTAGGTGACAGTTTTTAGCTTGTATGTGCGAATGTGTTCATTAGAGTTATTTCTCCAAAGAATTTGTTGGTATTTCTGATCTTCATCAGCTATTAAAATTTGACGGTACATTTTTTCAATGTCCGCTGTAAATACAATTCTAGGAATTCTAAAATTAAGCAATATTTCAAAAATATCCCTTTGTAATTTGGGACCTACTCTTAGCAGAGAATTTAATGACGTACCATTTGTAGTTTTGCAAGATGCGTCAAAAACTACTCTTACCTTTGTTGTAGTGCTGGATGGCTTGATAACGGCGTGATGCGGTAAAAAATTCTGATCTTTGGAAGTATGGGATCTGGAATTTACTAAGCTCATGTGACCTAGCGATTCGTATTCGTTCATGAATTCTTTGTATTGTTTTTTCAAAATCTGGGTTATTTTTAAATTTCAGCTCCATTGCTAATAAGCGAGAAATTGCTGCGGGTTTTGAGTCTCCCAATTCTGAATTTGATTTATAAAATGGGAGCTTTATATATACAACAAAGCGTCCTTCGGAATTACATGCATAAGTATTTTGAAAATGTGTTTCCACAAATTGCTCTTCAGAAGTTAAGATTTTATCCTTTACGTTGGGAATTTCTTCTAATTCCCAAAATTGCTTTAATTGATTGTCAATATTTGTACCATTAATGTGAAGATTTAGCATTGAATTTGAGTTTAAAGACTCAGTTAATTTGCCTGAAATTAGGAAACCAAAAATGGAATTTTAAGCGATTAAATTACTTTGAGAGCAAGTAATTTGCCCAGGAAGCAAAATAGAAAAAGTAGTCAGATCCGAGAATCATATCGATATTGTTTGGGATAAAAATTTCGGATCCGCTAAGCAGGCATTTTTTAAATGAGAGAAATGTGCTTCATTTATTTTTCCGTTGGTAACGGAGCAGTTAGTTTTTCCAAAACATATGCTTTAACTGGTAGTTTGACCTTGGGGTCATGTAACGATACTAAATCTATTTCAACACACCCTTTAGTCATCGTGATTTTAGAATCTTGCAATCCTTTTATTTGAAATCTAGCGTTTTTTCTTTTCAGACCTAGCAGTTTTAAAACATTTTTCCGAAATGAATGTTGATTCACTTCCGCTGTCCGCCATAACTCGAACTTGACAGTTCTCCCCCAAAATATTTTTAATGTTAACGCTTAAATGTGGTAATAAAGAAAAATATATTTGTATAGAGTTCACGGAAGCTGCAACTTCTTTGTTTTGATTAATATCATTTCCTGTCTGGTTTTGACCTTCAGCACGATGAGATTTATTTGCTGACATTGCGTAATTTTTAAAATTATTATCATGTAATAGCGAATGATGCCTTTTCTTACAAAAGTGGCAAGTAAAAGTTGAATTACAATGTGACTCAGTATGCTTATCAGATAAACAGTTCATACATAATTTTTGTTTATTAACAAGTTGTTTACGCTCTTTAACAGACATTTCTTTAAATTTAGAACATTTGAAAACAAGATGATTCATTTTACAACAAGAACATTTTAAACTATTGTTAAATTTCAATTTATTAATATAAGGTTGTTTTTCATAAGTAACATTTTCATTATATAGTTCTAAATATGTACATATGCTACTTAACAATTCTATAAATGCTTCAAATGTGGGAAAATCAATATTATTTGAGAATTGCGCCCATTCTTGGCGCGTTTTAGGATCAACCTTTTGTAACAAAATGTAAATCAACCATACATCTCTAGACTCTGCTTTAGTATCAATAGATTTAAGACTTCTAATTACTTCGTCGGAAGTATCTGCTATGTTGCGTAAGTTGCTAGAGTTAGTATCGTTATAAGAAGGTTGTTCCATGAATGTTTAATAAGTGAAAAAATTATTTGCTTCTTTTATCATAACGAGATAATAATTTTTTCCCAAGCCTAAGCAGTTTCAGTAATAGGAATATGCTTAATTATATTTTCTCTGGTTCCGACAGCAATAAACCTCTAAGATATTGAAATTTTTGTATATTTGATAAACACATATTATCATGCACTAATGATATATATATAAATCTTTAAATGAAGGCCAATTCTTATAATCACTGAAAACGCCTAATATACTTCTGCAACTTAAAATGTTGCATTTCATATTTGACATTTTCAAAAAGACATCAGAAATATCATTATATACATATGTTCTCACAGATAAATTTTCTAAGATATTCATATCTTGGCTTTAGTTTCGTAATATTTTGTTTCAGTGCTTCCACTTCAGAGGATTCGATAGTAAGCAGCATCTGCTTTATCAAATTCCGTATAGGATTAATTCAAGTTTTCTAACTTATTTTGCGTATATGTCATTTTTATCAAAAGAGAGAGAGTTTGATCATTTTTATCAATGGTACATAGTTCTTGGGGCCTTCGCTCTGCCGCGAAGCACTGTAGCCGTTTTCGGCGTCATTATTATTGATAAGCAACGAAATATAAACGGATGAATCAGTAAGAGAAATAAACCAGCAAGTCAAACGTTGAATGAAAATATAAAATAGTACTCTTATCTCTTGTTTCTCTGAATCGTTGACGATCTCGTCGGTGCCTCCAAATGATGCCGTCGGTTGAGTTCGAATAACAGCCAGAGATGGAGACAGTACTTATGTTTATATTGCAAGAAAATAAATATTTACAGTTAAAGTTTACACTTAAAAGGTAGTAATGTGGTTAAATGAAAATTACACCTTTGAAGGTGCTGCGGGTTGATTCGGACAAGACCTTGCGTCTGTCCGTTGCGTTTCAGTTTTTAGAATGTCCCGGTACGGGATTCAAAAGTTTCTGTTGGGGTAGGAAGGCGGGAAAGTATGGCGCACTCAGTTACAGTTAAGTGAGGAGTGTATGAAACAATATATATATATTAAAATATAATATATATATATATATAATATGTATATATATATAATATATATAATATATATGTGGGAGACAACAAAGGGGTCCAAAACGTTTCTCTTTCTTATGGTTTATTTAACATTAAACAAAAATTAATTAAAAGGTAGATAAGTTTGACAAATGATATGCAGAAGGTAACGCCTTGCTCCGGCACCTTTCTCGCGTTCTTTTTTCTCTCTCTAATGTCCAAGAGTTTTTGTTTCTCTTCCACTAGTTTCAAAAGTTTTAGTTCGTATTTTAGCTGAGCTTGCGCGCGAGGGCTGCGTGGAGTTGTCGATAACTATTGGTTACTATATCCGGCTAGCCTGACGCACACGCTGTCACAGCGGTACTTCCATGGAGACCAGAGGAGAATCAAAAACATACAAGACGGAACAGACAAGACTATACGACAAATAAACAAAGATTTAACATATCCCATAATTCTGCTGTGAACTAGACAGTTTCTCCATCAGCTGTGAGCACCTCTTCGAGCATCCGGAAGGTTCCACGGAAAACGTTGTGTTTCACGGGCGCCAGGGTGGCGTCTTTTTTAACAAGTTGATCTTTGGTTGGCGACGCATCGATATTTTCCTCCGTAGAGTTCTGGACGTCTGTTCAAAACATTCTCTTTTCCTTCGTTTCCACTGCCAAGGCTCAAAGATCCTTCGGAGCAACACAAACCGTCTATAATTACGTTCCATAGGTGAAGGGGTAGGTGAGCGGGAGATGAATTCCACGGAACTCGTTTTCATGGCACCATTGGCTTTCTTACACAATACTATAGGTGAACAATAATCAAAAACACTCTCTTTTATAATACCTTGTCGTAACCAATCATCAATTTGATTGTTTACCTGTAATTTCTCAGAACAAGATAAACGTCTGGCTCTCTGACACACAGGAATATCATTTTTTCAATTTAATATTCATTTAACTTAGTACTCTTAATTTTATTACATTTATAATCCTTAATTAGAGAACTCAAATCATTTCTAGTATTAAAGTTTTAACATGTGGCAAAATCATAACTAGAGTTTTCTATCACATTTGAAACAGAAACATTTGGAAAAGAAACACCATAATCTGCACTCAAAGAGGATTCACTTTCATAATAAAACATCGCTCTTTGCATGGCCTAGTTTCTCTATTTCAGAATATACACTGGATGTATAATAAATTCTTCGAGCCAAGAGTCGGTGATATCGCCGTTCGAACACTTATACCGGGAGAGTGTTGATTAAGAGAAAGATTTATGGGTTTAACTTCTACCATACGCTGTTCGCCAAAACATGAACTTAATGTTATGATTTCTTCGGAAGGTGTTTGCACTCTAATTAGTGAGGAATTTAAAACTGGGATCTGGCAACCTGAAATCAATCAAAGCTGTTACGAGCTGATTTTTCCACAAAAATGTTTACGTATTGAAGATTTGAGAATTCATCGCTATTTTTGTTTTTCGCTCTCGACTTTCAAAGTATTCACGTTTATTTTATTATGGATGTGGCTGTTAGATTCTTTAGGTTTAAAACGCTTCTCACAGTCTCTTGCGCAATGAGATGAATCACCGCATATATAGCAATTTTATTTTTCTCTTTCAAGATACTGGGGATAGTTCTCTTTAATCTTTGGTTTAAAGTTTTGTGATCTATTTTTAAAGGGGTCTTGGGTATATCCATAAGTAATAGGAATTTCTTTATGTGATCCGCTTCTAGATGAAATATAAATATCACACTCTTTAGCTAAATCAATAGGCCTGAACCAATCTTCTGCTTCTCGAATGCCAATATGAGTTGCAGTTTCCTTATTTAAAGTTTCAAATAATTTATCAGAAAGTATAAGATCACATAGAGATTCAAAGGAATTAATTTTTCTTAACGAACAATAATATTGGAAGGTTGCCGTCAATCTTGCAGCAAATTGGATGTATGTCTCGCCTGATGATTTTACAGCATTTTTAAATGAGTTTAAACACTCGCGAGGGGTTAATTGGGAATTCTCTGAGTACTATCGATTTTAGTTTTTCATAGTCATTTAATTCCTCTTCTTTAATATACAGTAAGACGTTATGAGCTCTTTCGCCAAGAAGATTTATTAAAATTTCAGATTTATATTCGTCATTTATTTTCTTGGTTAAAAATGCGCGTTCTAATGATTGGAAGAACAGATTAAAATTTTTCAGATCTCGTGGGAACAGGAAGAGATAAAGTCCTAATACTGTTTATCATATTTTTCTATGTTAGTTTCGAACTGTTTTCTTCGACTTTAGCTGCAGGATTTAAACTTAATGCTTTATTTTCAGCCGTTTGAAGTTCGATTTCTTTTTCTAATTTTTGCTAACTGAGTTTCGCGAGCTCAATTTTTTGTTCTTCTAAAGTTACCTCTCTTTCGTTTTGCGATATACTCTTTCATCTATACAGTTTTGAATTAAAGTTTTAACGAAATCTGGATCACTTTCAAATGTACTACTGTTCTCAATTTTAGTCTTTAGTTTAAATATAGTGTCCGTACTCTCCACGGTACCGTCTAGATTCTCAACAACTCTTATGAAATCCTCTTTAAGAGCGTTTTTATACATTTTATAAAAATTTGGAAGGATCCTACCTTTTTTTCTGGCTCCCTTGTTGCTCACGTACGATGTATCCAATAATTGAAGAAAATTTCGATTCCACTGATTTCACCTCTTCGCAGGTAATATAGTTGAAATTGTTCGAATTGACACCTCTTCGCGGGTGTTTGTGAGTGGTTCAACCTCTACACAGGCGGAATTTGTCGATGGTTCGTTGAAAATACACCTCTACACAGGTTATTTTGTTATTTGTTCAAACCTCTACACAGGCGGAATGAAGTTGAAAAATTCAACCTCTACACAGGTTGAACGAAGTTTCCGAAAAATGGCGCGTCTCCTCCACGGACGGCTTTTTTTTTTTCACTCATCAAACTTTGATCCAAAATCGAAATTTTCAATCCCGGCCTCTACACAGGCGGAGTATTCATGCTGAGTTCAAACCTCTACACAGGTTGAATATTTATGCTGAGTTCAAACCTCTACAGGTTGAACGAAGTTTTCGAAAAAATGGCGGAGCGTCTCCTCAGGGACGCTTTTGTTCGTGTCAGACTTTGGTTCAAAATCGAAATTTTATCGATCCCGGCCAAGCCCCCATAATTTGTGGGAGACAACAAAGGGGTCCAAAACGTTTCTCTTTCTTATGGTTTATTTAACATTAAACAAAAATTAATTAAAAAGGTAGATAAGTTTTGACAATATGCAGAAGGTAACGCCTGCTCGCGCACCTCTCGCGTTCTTTTTCTCTCTCTAATGTCAAGAGTTTTGTTTCTCTTCCACTAGTTCAAAAGTTTTAGTTCGTGTTTTAGCTGCGCCTGCGCGCAAGACTGCGTGGAGTTGTCGATAACTATTGGTTACTATATATATATATACTATATATATATATATATATATATATATATATATATATATTATAATATATATATATATATATATATATATATATATATATATATATATAATGTGGGAAATTTCCACATGAAGATTCTTTAGAGGGCGCTGACAACGCAGTGACCAGCGAGATTAATGAAGGAGAGGAATTTAGTGAGCGGACGCCCTGAGATTATTGAAGATCAGGATTCAGCGAGCGGACGCTAGACAACGGAGGTCGATGATCCGGGAGCTGAAGAAAGAGTGACGAGAACGGTGGCCGGTAAGGACCCACCACCCCGTTGTTCAAAAGAGAGAGGCGTTGGTCACTCTCAACATTATCGTGAAGATTAAGTGTCATTAACTGCATTAGAACTGTCGTTAGAGCCAGAGGTGTTTGATTGAATTGTAAATACTTTATATGTGTTAAACGTCTGTGGTAGTGATTAGAACCGTGTATTTTGTCAGCATTAAACGTTAGTTTGGCAAAAAAACAGTGATCTGAATACCCCTAGAACTGTACCATAATGCCATATATATATATATATATATATATATATATATTCAAGGGTTTACTATCTTTGGTAAACACGGGTTTCACGAACCCGGGGTACTCTAGTGATCCTTCTCTATTTTCGACCCTACTTCTTGTCATTCATTTTCCTGTTTACTTCCTTACCCGTCAAGACCACAGATGTAAAACAAATGCTTAGCGCAGCATAGCCAGAATTGGCTCTTGCGCCAATAAACCCCAAACTCAAACTCAAA